>VXBW01004602.1:277084-290150 GCA_013400375.1 Thinocorus orbignyianus
AAAAAAAAAGAAAGAGAATCAAGCTATTTTAAATTTCTGATCCATACTGGCTAGACAGACAATCCTGTTTCAGGTAAATAGATTTAGCTAATGTAAACCCATTTCAAGCTAATTGGTATCTACTTAAATCTTCAGTGTGTGCGAACTCAGATGCAGACACATTTTTTTCATGCCATAAGCATGGCAAATTTATGGAGAAAACAGATATTTTGCTTATAAAGTACAGCAATATATCAGCCTAATAACATATTTACAGGGAATTTTTATCCCATAGAATGAGGAAACAAACAATACCTTTTCTTCCTCAGGCAAGAGAACATATAAACACTTGACTGACTTTACTGAACTGATAATATTTACTCTCTAGCAGCAGACAGTAATGCTGTGCAACATCTTATAATGGGAACTTACAAATATCCTATGCAGATACGAGATCTAATTAGATACCAATCCAAAATTATACAGCAATCTGATCCTAAGAAGTCTTGTATATTGCCAACACTACCCCAAGACTTTAGTTTTCATTAATATTTAATGACCACTAAACACTTTTGACATTATAACTTCTCACAAAATTCTAAATACAAGCTCCATTCAATTAATCTGAATTATATTCAGTATCTGAAAAACTAGTATGGTCGTAAAATTGTATGTAAAGACATTCCAGCACACAGTAGAGCAAATATACACTGCAACTCAGGAGTCTGTTACAAACTTTTTTAATTTTCTTCAGATCCACTAGAAATGGCAAAACTGAAGTTGTTTTAAGAAAAGATGAGATGCAACAGTTGCTCTAAAATGCACAACTTACACAGTACAAGATTTACTTCAGCTTAATTCTTTATCTTTTTAAAATCTGCAAGTTCATCCTTGAAATCTCTCCCAGCTGAAAATTACGCTGCTCGCGTTGGGAATTCTCACCTAACCTTAAATATATAGGAAATTTTACAGTCTGAGACAGTGAAAGAGGGGAAAACAAAAAGGTTTTAGCTGTCATGCTATTTTTCTCACATTTTCCTTTGCTATTCATCAACCTCTTAAATGAAGTCTTTCACTGGAGCTGAACTGTGACTCAGAGATGTTTCTTCTATTGTTACAAGAGGGGACGGCTGCCTTGTCAAGAAGGGACTGAGCTTTTAAAATGAAATTGGTATTTCTAACACAATGAGTCTACAGTTCATCCATCATCTGTTCACAGCTCTGTCAAAAAGAGAAAAAAAAAAAAAAAAGCCATGTACTCCATGGTAAAGAACAACTAAAATTTCACAGCTGGCAAGTCTGAGGCACTGTTTTCTCAGTAAAGAGTAAGGCCACATACAGAGAAATTGATTGACTGCTCACCAAGGGTTTTTTTCCCTCCCCCTCTCACTTTACTGTTTTGGTCTTGAACTTTGTAGAAACCTGTAAATACAGGGAGTTTCATTTTTATTTTTTTTCTTCAAAACTGTATTAAAATAGCCTTACATTTAAAACTGAGGTTTGGAATTTCCTTCTGATATTCTAGTATATTTTGACAAAAGAAGTTATCTGAACTTAGTCAAAAATTCCATTTTTGATGTATAAAAATACATTTCAGTTCCCTTTCTTTGCAATCTGAAGTAACATTTTTATTTTTGGAACACAAGACCGCAGATATTATCTTTGTTAACTAGCTCCAGATCTATTCTGCATGGACTGTAGGTCCTGGACTATAAAGAGGATTATAAGTCCTCTTTAAAAGTTTACATTTATAGGAAATATGCTACAGAAGAATAAATCAACAGGCTCAAAGTCCTCTAAAATTTCTTACTTGTCTTATTCGTTATGTGTCTGCATCAAAAAAACAAATAAATGATGTAAATATAAATTAATCTCAGCTTAACCAGAGCCAATTTTGAACCTGAAGCACATACACAGATTTAGCAAAGTTGAGAAGTTCCCCATGGACACAGAGTTTCATCCTCTGGAGCTGCCGGTGGGGTCATGGTCTAAATTTACGAGTCTTCACCTTTTTAAGGAGGAGGAATGTGATCACCAAAACTGGTATGTTCACATATACCACAGTGATACCACATGTGATCAAAAAAAGCATAAATACATGCATTTGGGGTGGTTCTATACTTTTAAACTATGACTGAAATCTGCCCTCCCAAACCTATGACCCTCCTCCCCCCGAGTTAGAGAAGTTAGTAAATCTGGATCCAAAGCCTGGAGCCATTAGATCATGTTCTGGCTGATCTTGATGTTCCCAGAGCTGGTTGGGCACCCAACCAGCACTATGCATTGACAGCATACTACAGCCACGTTTCAGAAATGCAGATCTTCACAGAGGTGAAACTAAGAGTCCTGCACATAAATAGGCATGCTATGTAAAACACTTACAGTTACGAGAGCTGCAGGAGGTCTTTCTGGAATGTAACCTTACCATATCAACGCATGCACTGAAAAAAAATATCTTAAGTGCATGCTGATTGAGTAACTCCCCAACACTAGGCTAAGGGGAACCATCAGCTGCTCAAAATTGCAGCATAAGCCCCAGAGAGATTGGAAATAGGACTATACCAATAGTTTTATTAATAGGCACAAAAGGGGCAAACTCCACATAACTTTTACCCGTCCTCACAAAAACAGTCTTTCCTATTGCTTCATTCAAGTCCTGAGAATTAAAAAAAAAAGAAAAAAAAAAGACACTATATTGTTTCATACTAGTCCATCTTGGCAGCCTATTGCATTCTGGCTGTAGAAGTGTCTGCTTTCACATTTTAAGCCCTCGCAGCAATTATCCTGCTCTCAGACTAAACCTACAGAGCATATTTCAAAAGAAGCTACAATTAAACAGAGGGAATTCAACAGTGATAAATGTTCAATGGGCCTCAGTGGCAATAAACTATTTACCGCCTTAACCTTTTAAGCTTGCATAACCAGAGCACTCAAGAGCCCTGTGATGAATTAACTGCAGTGTTTGGTTCTGAGTCGAGCAGCCGCTGGTTCAAATCATCTGATCAGCAACACCACCCACTTCATGGCCCCTGTGAACAACAGCTGAGTGCCAAAGCGAGTGTCATCTCATCCCTTCTGGAGTTCCATTGCCCAGCTGTAGCTTCTGCCAACTTTTGCTATGTCCACCATCCCTAATGGAGTCATTGATGGAAAATAAAGAACATCAAAAGCTGGGCATGGTCCTAATAATCTTTTTATTACCTACCTCATTATTACCTTACAGAAGACATGACATAGGGAAGACATCAAAGCACATTCAGCACACTCACTGCTACAGTAGCTGATTTAGATCTGCTACCGTCCTCTTGCAAGATTGCCAAAATAAATTGAAAGGAAAAAATAACCACGCCAATTGCATTAGCATTGTTGTCACCAATGCTTTCCCACCACCCTGCTGCTGAAATGCAGTAAAAGGAAGCAATCCCCTGCAGATGGCTCAAGACACCTAAGGCTTAGCAAAGTATTTGTGGAAAGCATGTCTTTAAAGAAGTTAGTTTTTATACTTGAGGCCTTTATTTTTATAGGCTGCCCAGGGAGGTGGTTGAGTCATCATCCCTGAATGTGTTGGGAGATAGAGCGCAGGGGAGAACTTTGTAGAGTAGGGCTGAATGTTGGACTCGATGATCTTTTCCAACCTGAATAATTCTATGATTCTACAAATTTCAAACAGAATTACTTTGCCTATAACTAAAATACAAGACTAGTTTTTCCCTTTTAAAGGTGGGGGTGTAATTCTGGGATCATTAGAACAGGTTTTTAAAACCAGTGAGACCTCTATAGGTCTTCTGTTTTTACAGTTTCAGAAGAATTTGACTGCTGTCACCATTACTTGGAAATAAACCAGGTGATCTCTACTTTGTCCTTTCAGTTGAAACATCTTAAGATGTGTTTTTCTCTTTATGTAGATGCTTGCATATGAAACCTGTAGGCTAAGATACTGCATATACAGACCACAGTTATTTCTGGCTTTCTAAATAATCTAAAGAAATACAGAATCAGTTTTATGTTTTGACTTTCCATATAAGATCCAGAGATGTTATTCACATTTTTCTTTTGATTTCAAAAGGAGACAGGGTATATTTTCTTTTTTATTATTTTTTATTAAACACTACTTCAGTTTTTATAATTCAAATGCTTTAGTATGTAGTGTGCTAGTCTAAGAATCCCAGATACACCAATAACTGTTTAATTTCAGTAATTAGAGTAAAACATAAAAAGCCCTTGTAGCTGGTATTATTTGAGTCCACAGGTGAAAAAATTGAAAGAAGCATCAGCTATTTTGATAAATGCATAAATCCAAGGAAAACATGATTACTAAAGGAGAAGGAACACTTTTTTTCTGCAATAACTAACTTCGTAAGTATCAGTTATACATATGTAGCTAATCCTACTTACAATTTTCCTTTTTCTAGTATAAAAAAGTCCAGCATAACACCAGCCATATGATTTCACTCAGTGATTCTTATATCAAGCTGTATAAATAGCTAGTAGTTATTTATATCTCTTAGGCAAGCATCCAATCTTGATTTAAGGACTGCAAGTAATGGAGAATCTTTCACATCCTTTGGTAAACCGCTCAAATGCTAATTGTCCTCATTTTTAAAAATTTGCACCTCTTCTCCTGTTTGAATTTGTTTAACTTTAGTTTTCAGCACTGGATCTCTGCATAATTGCCTGTGAGGTTAAGCACCCTGTAATACCAAACATCTTATTCCCTGTGTGAACAGGATCAAATATCTCCTTCACATTCACTTTGATGAGGTAACTCTAGTGGTCTCCTAATGTCATTTACTGAGAAGCCTGTTTTCCAGTCCTAAAAATCACTTTTATCTTTCCTCTGAGTTTCCTTCTGAGTGCAGAAGAGCTGTGCTGCTCTCAGTTTCTAAAGGCAACACTGACTCCTTATTTTTACTCAGTAGAATCACAGAATAGTTTGGGTTGAAAATAACTGTTAAAGGTCATCTAGTCCAACCCTCCTGCAATGAGCAAGGGCATCTTCAACTAGACCAGGTTGCTCAGAGCTTGCCCAACCTGACCTTGAATGCTTCCAGGGATGGGGCACCTACCACCTCTCTGGGCAACCTGTTCTAGTGTTTTACCACCCTCAGAGTAAAAGATTTTCTTCCTTATGTCTAGTCTGAATCTACCCTGTTTCAATTTAAAACCATTACCACTTGTCCTATAGCGACAGGCCTTGCTGAAAAGTTTGTCTTCATCTTTCTTACAAGCTCCCTTTAAGCACCAAAAGGCCATAACAAGGTCTCCCCAGAATCTTCTCTTCTCCAGGCTGAACAACTCCAACTCTCTCAGACTTCCCTCACAGGAGACGTGCTTCAGTCATCTGATCATTTTTGTGGCCCTCCCTCTGGACTTGCTCAAAGAGGTCCATGTCTTCCCTGTGCTGAGGTGGGCTTTCTGTGCTGAGTGCACACTGTTGGCTCACACCCAGCTTTTCATCCACCAGTACCCTCACGTCCTTCTCAGCCGGGCTGTTCTCAATCTCTTCATTCCCCAGCCTCTACTGATATCAGGGGTTGCCCTAGCCCAGGTGCAAGACCTTTTTTTAACCTAAGAACTTCGAAACTACAATCAATTCTATTTGCAAATGATAAAGCAATTCAAAAATTATAGCAAGTTATTAAGAAACAAAACACTAGGATTTGTGAGTGACAAACCTAGTTGGAGGTCTGATAACGTGATTTTAAACGAAGAGATAGAGTACATGAGAAGGAAGAAACGGGAAATGTCTTGGTATTATAATTCTGCCACATTTCTAACAAGCTGTAGTTTTGATGATGCCAGAAAACCATCAGACAGATAGCTAATGATTCCTCAGCATTCAGCTTTAAAAAAGGCTTTCTGGTTGTCAGTATGGGGAGTAGGAAGGTCTGCTTAAAGAAACTAGTGTTGTTTCTCCAGGCTTTCCATAAGGGAAAGTAGCTAGCTGGAAGTAGTGTTTTCTAAATTAAATGGCATTTTGGGAAACTTAGGTTGGGAAAATTTGTGTACAGAACTGATACTTTTAAAAAACTTTTTCTACACCACAACTCTGCATTACAGACAGGGTTTTACACTGGCACCTGGAAAATCTCAGCAAATGAGTCTTGAGCTCAGGAACCCAGGTACAATGCAGTGCAGCAGCAGTGACTTACACAGCTGCACATGGAAAATCTAATTTCCAGGTGGTCACAACCCCTCTCATGGTGTAGATCTTGAGCAGAAGTCAAAGGCATGCTACTGGAACTTCCCGTGCTGCCGTGCCATGCAAAAGCAATGAGATATAGTTAAGCCATTGCTGTGCCTCCCAAAAAGGCAAAGTGGCAGGAACAAGGCTCCAGCAAAGACAGCTGCATCAGACTAACCTCTCTTTCTGACTCTGCTTGCATCAACTAACAACCAATTCACAAGCAGATGCACTTTCAGACCTCTGGAGCTCATTTGCCAGATTAAGACAGTTTACCTTCATCAGCATCTTTATCAAATTAGAGACCTCACTCAGACCGATCCAAAATTGAAAGCAAGAAAAAAAAAATAAATCTCCTAGATCAAGCAGTCAAGATGACCCTTCCTCCCAGGCTTGTGTCTCAAAGTTGCTCTCCTACATTATCTCCTGAGTCACATCACAAAGCCCCTCCATCTAGAGCAGCAAAAAGAAAAAGTAGATGAACAGGACTGGAGTTCCTGAAATTCATTAACTTTGTCACAACACTTGATAAAGACAAAAATGTTCAGTAAATCTACCCCAAATCTTGTTTAAACAAGTGAAGTTTTGCTATGGTTCAAGTCAATTCTGCTTTATCTGTTCTTACTTCATCTGCAAAGAGGAACACAGTGGAAATAGCTTTTTTTTACACTGTGAAAGCACTTCATTAGAGAGTTAACACTAATTTGAAAGCGAACGAAAGTTTTTCCCAAGCACCTTTCACTTGCACTGATGAGTTAACTCCTTTCTTCTGTTTTAGTTTCTGCCAACAGCACAGAATACGCTTTTGCTAAACTCCACTATAAAGATTTAGCAAATCATCTACCCCCTTCAATAAATAAAAGTAAAAAAATAAGGTGTTTGAAAGTATCATGAGATGCATTCATTTTCTGAGGTAATGGGAGGAAAAAGCCCCCAAAACTGGAGATAGCCATTTGGTTTTGTTGGGAAAAAGAAAATCAATCATAAAAAGCACTCCTTTGGCTCATTTTGGGACCAGGCATTGCAGGAGTGAAATCATAAAGAAATTGTTTTCTTCTTGTTGGCTTTATCTCTCTGGCATGAAGGGATCTGGAGAACACAAACGAAGTAAACTTTGGAATGTCTGTAATGCAGCCAAAAAGCATTAAAGTTATTGTTCTATATATATGACTATACATAGAGGGCCTTGATTCTAATTTACTGAAAGCAACAGCACACCACCTTTGGAGTAAGTGGTAGAATAAACTCTAGGGAGAACATACACAACACGCTTAAAATTGCATATAGATTTGTGCCTACTAGCACCCCTCAAATACCTCCACTCATCGTATTCTGGTAACTGCATAAGTAAAAGAAATTATCTGTATGAATCTGCTAAAAAATATTTTGAGGATTTTAAAATAATATCATCCATCAGTTTCTTAACTTTCCCAAGGTAAGCAGGAAAACAATTTTATTGATAACAGTGCTGTTTTCAAACCACAATATGCATTAAAAAAAACAGAGAGTACCTACCAAACCATTCAAACTACATCATCTAACGGAAAAGTTTAATATGCCTATTCACAGATTTTTCACTTCCTTCTTCAAAACCACACTTTTAATGATGGACAATTAACCTCTAACTATCGGAGCATTTTCTTCTGAAAGCAATTTCTTTCTGCAAACGAACTGAAGGAGGGGAAAAAAAAGAATTGAAAAAAAATCAGACAACATACAAGTTTCCACAAGTTCCCTAAACATCCAACATCTGCTTTGGGCTTTAAATATAGATACATCTAAGAATACATAATGATTGTGTGTTCCAAAATAGCAGGAGGCAAGTTCCATTAGCTCAGAGAAAAACAAGTGCATCTCTCAATACTTTTGAGCACCGTTTTTTGGCACTACAAGACAGGAAAAACACATTATGTGATGAGTAGGAGTTTGATTGCTCCAGTGTTTTAACTTAGCCTATATAAGTGCAACTTCTTGCATTGTCATATACAGTGTGAGGCATCATTTATTAAGAATTTCCTATGCTATATTAGGAAATCACATTACGAATTAATAGGCAAGCTAGGCTATACACTGTCAAAGGAAAAAGAGTAATTTGTTGCTTTCTAACAGGTGCTGAAAGCCATAAATAACAGAATGATACCTGGCAGACAATGAAATATGCCCCTTTTCCTCAAACAATGTCTGTTTGCTTGAAGAGTCCATCTCGCCTCTCCCAAGGGGCAAAACCCCTTGGTTGCACAGGCAAGAAGGCAGCATAGCAGTCCAGAACAGACACCTGCCCCACTATTCTTCCCGTGAAACACCATGTGAAGGTCACCCCAACCTCAGCCAAAGTCCTGCATCCCCCAGAAAAGAGAATGGCAAAGTAACTGAGGTTTCCATTTTATAGAACAAGTTTATGGAAGTGTCTTTTTGTTCTCTCCAAGAGCCACAGGGCCTCTTGGCTTTCCAACTGTTATGTAAGTATCACTTCAATTTGTTTGACGTGATTTGTTTGATTTGTTTGTTTGACTGTTTTAGTTGACATACACCAAAATCTTAAATACGCAGCCCTGGAAGTCACAAAATTTGGCTGCAGCTATTGTCACAGTGCCATGATAAGCCAGCAACAGTACCAATACCCCTATGTCAGACACACCGTTAACACCAATTATCAGGAAACGGTAACAATATTAACCTGGGAATTCAGAGTAAAACCGTAGGTGTAGAAATAGAGTCTGGCAAACTTCGGTAAAGAGAGTAAAGAGAGGGAGTAGTGGATTCTGACTGAGAATTCTTGATTTAGTTTAGGCATGTTCTCCTTTATTTAAAGACGTGAGAAAAGTGTTTCAGAGACATCTTTAAAAAGAAAAAGTTTTTTTCTGAATTTCCTGCTTTTCTGAAGCATTGCAGTGATGGTTGTTTCTCAGCATCAATGCTGCCAGGGGATCAGAGTGAGAAAAGAGCCGAGTGATGGATGCCACGGTACTGGGAACTAGCGGCAGGAAGCCCGATCCAAAGTTGAGGGAAGCCAAGAGGAGTTTTGCTCCCGACCTCATCGCTTGTTGGATCAGACCCAAGTACTGCGGGAGCAAACAGCCCATGCTATTGACACAAGGTACAGAAGGGAAGCTGTGCATGCATAAAGTAGCGTTGGGATATGAGTGCAAAAAGCTGTTTATCATGGGGATAATCACATAAGGAATTACTTCGAGAAATGTTAAAGAAGGAGCTTTGTCTTAAAGTTCTTGGAGGATTTCTGACACTGAAGTAATTCCTGTATTTTAAGCAGCAAACCACTGTGTAACTGTTACTGTATCTACAGCATATGCTACAAGACACTTATTTTTTGTGCTTGGCTGTAATGTACAACACATTCTACGACTGCATGGGGAAAAATAACTGCTTAACACTCATTTGGGGGCATGCGTGTATTCCAAAGCTTTATAAAGCTGCATTTTTTATGGTTTCTAAAAAGCAGGAACAAAGGTTTCACATTTTTTTCTGTTTCCATAAAATCAAATAAAAAAAAAAAAAAAGAAAAAAAAATAGAAAGGGAAGCACATACACTGAGGGGCTCTACATGAATAGGCAGCAGTGAAAACTACCACGGTGATCCAGATGGAAAACGCATCTCAGTCTCCACGCCGCTCCTATAGCTTTTGCCTCGCTGAAGGTGGGTGGGCAGAACTTGGAGAATTTGGCACCTGCACGATCAGAGTCTGAAAAGTTAGCAATTTGACTATATTACCGGTGATGAGGAATGTTGAACGACATCGTGACCAAAATTGACTCTGCCTAGGCCAGGCACAGACACATGTAGCTTTTCCCTATGTTCTGTGCATTGTATGTGGTTTCTAAGGGGTCCAAATACCAAAGGAAATAAGTGCTTATCTGTCAAAGAGTCAGGAAAACAGAACAACAAAGGTGGAAGGGATTTAAAAAAATTCTTTTGCTGTCCTACCCCCAACTGAGAAGAGCTTGGCGCTTCCTCTTATTCCCAGCTGTTCCTAGTGCATTTGGCTTTAATCAGGTGCAGGGCAGGAACTCAACATCCTGTTGCCTTGCTCTGATTAGGAGGAGTCAAATTCTACAAATTGGCAGATTTCTTCTTTTAGTGTTCCTTATTTGATGAATCATTTGTTTTAAAGTATTTGGAAAGGGCCATTACAGAGGCAGTGGACCCAGCTTGTTGCTATTTCCAAGTCTTTTTATAACCACTGCTCTAAGGAGTTTCAGCAGAATGCAGTTTCTTCTCCTTTAGCACACAGAAAGAACCATTCTGTTAAAGTAATGGCAAAAAGAAGTGGTGATAAAAGGCCTGAGGCATCTATAATTAGCAACGTGCTAATAAAAACACACAGAAATGTGATTTAGAAGCTGTATATTCGAGGTTAATGATCTTCTCTTTAATGTCCATTCTATGTATTATCGGTTTGAACATTTAAGGAATTGAACCTATTCCTACTATCAACTTTGCAAGCCTTGCTTCAAATCTTGCAGTCATGCTCTTTATCCCTTCATTTTACTCCTTTCTTACAAAGATTTTGCAGTCATAGTTTAACTGACTGAGCACAGCCTGCTTTCTCACACTGTTAGCAGTAGCAAAGCTGTAACTCTAAACATTTAGCTTTTGGGGACAGTTACTCAATCAGTTGATATAGTTAAAGATAGCATAAGAGCCATTAAAAGAGATAGTATATTTTTTCCAAGGCAAGATAATTGCTTCTCTAACTTGAAGTACTGAAATAATGAGGCCATCTAAAATATTTTCCCTCCTTCAGCACTGAAAATAAAAAGCACAACAAAAAGAATACTTTTTACTTCTACTCCTTCTCACTTGTCTTTTTCCTCCTGATAATAACTTGAGAGAAGCCAGCCAAAGAACAGATGACATCCCACCCCAGCCATGCACAGGATTTCCTCTTTCTTCTTTCTTTCTGCTTTGCATTCTCCCACTTTAAAAGCATAAAAATATAAGATGCTGGTCAGACCAAAAGTGTATTAGACTTAGGAATAAACTTTCAAAATTACCCTTATCACTTATAGAAGAATCTTTCTTCTCACGGAGGTCTCACATTCCTTAACGGAAATCTAGAAATGACATATATCCAAGTTTGACTCGGATACTAATCAGTTTGGGTTCACTACAAAGCAAGAAGTTGCTGGAAAAATCTACTTTATATGTTACTCAAAGTCACTGGAGCGTTGAAAGTCAACTATACTGTACTTTGTTTCCAGTTTTTATCCACTACCAGTTATAAGCTGCTGCCCAATTTTATAAATCATAAGATTTATGATTTACAGTTCAGACCATAATCTGCCACTCGCAAGTCTAGCTCTTATGTTTGCTAACAGGATCTCCACCATGAAATGCATTTCTGTACAATAAAACATAGACAAAAGGTCTACATCTACCCTTCACCAAACTGATGATAGCTCATAAGAAGCCAGCTCCCAAGAAGTAGATATGCTTGGTGCTGCTGAGTGGCCAACACCTGCTAACCCAGACACTCACAGAAGAAAAAAGAGATTAAGACTTCTTAGCAGCAACATTCCTCTGATGAAAAGCAGCTGCAATACAGAGACAACTATGGTCAGTTTTCGGAAAGCTTTCTAGTTCCTAACCTGCACTCTCAGCTGGGTCCTTCACTTTTAGAAAGGCTCAAAGTACGCCATGGGGGGAAGAGGAAGGCAGTCTGGTGCAGTCTTTCAAAGAGAAGCTCAAATAACTTTCCATACCTGGATCATTTCTGCACACACACACCCCACCCTGGCATTGTACATTCAGGGACAAACAAGGTACAGAAAAATCTTCTTCCAGTGCTTCAGCCACAGCTTATTAATAACTCAGGGATGGACAAAACAGATTTTAAGAGCAATGAGGTCCTTAATACAAATTACTACACAAGAAAGAAAGATAACTGGTAGTGGATGCTTCCTACGTCTTCCCTCTTTTTTTCGAAAAACAACTATTAGAAGGAAGGCTGGTTAATAGTGCTGCCGGTCTTCAACCAAGCACGAAAGTAGAAAAGCTATTTTATCAAACTCCAGTATAGACCACCTGTATGTAAACTTTAAAAAGTCAGTTTCAAAGAAACTGAGAGTATCAATTTCAAAATAAAATATCAAGTTCCTCTCTATTTCAGTGGAAGCCAAACAACTGCTCACTGCCACTTAAAAACACCCTATTTATTCAGCTCAAATATAGGTCTTGTAGAAAAGCAGTAGAATACCAGATTAATTTTATTTACTTTGGATTTGAGTTAATTTGTTTATGCTACCTTTTCATTGCATAAAATTGGCATTAATTTTGGTATTTTTCTCTTTCCCAGAGTAACTTTTCCTCATTTAAAGTCTGCAACTGATTTCAGTTAACTGATAGATAAACAATAGCCAGGCTATATTTAAAGGCTCTTGGTCCCAGGAATTTACTCTTACCCTATTGCGCGTGTCAAAATCAAGCTAAATTACAAATTATATCCCCATTCACTTTGACAATGTGCCTGACCACAGGATAGGTTTTGTTGGATTTCTTTTTTTTTTTTTTTAATTTTATTTTGAAGCTCACAGTTAAAATAAAAAATAAATAAATACCACAATGGGGGAAGGAGACAGGGCATCAAGAACAGGAGGAAGGCAGAGATGGCCTTAGCATTACCAAGAAGGCTGAAACATTGCTGTTTGCATTCTTTTTAACACAACAACACAAATTGCAATTAAAAGGTATTATCAGTCTATTATTTCAAATTTTGAGGTTTTTTAAATTAAAGATTTCTTTACTGTCCTAAAGGTATATTTAGACAGGTTTGGCGCTTTTTGGACTTTGGTTTTTTTCCTGTTTGGATTTTTTTCAAAAAATGTGTAATTTAACCATCAGAGCAAGTAGGTATTTCTTCACCAAAAAAAAAAAAAAAAAAAAAA
>VXBW01004602.1:290165-302303 GCA_013400375.1 Thinocorus orbignyianus
AAAGAAAAAAAAGAAAAAAAGAAAAATGTCCCTAAGCCTGCATGTGATTAAATAAACCATTAAATATGTACTGACACTTACCAAAGGGAATATATTCTCCAGAGTAAGCATCATGCATTTGGTATATAGATGCGTTATTTCATAAATCTACCAATATTTTACAGATCTCTTTTGCCTACAGAATAAACAGCCTCTGTGAATCAAGACAGTTGGCTACATTTTTACATCCTAGAGCATTAAGCTAATTGTTCACAAGGTCTCTGAAAGCGTTTAAAACTAAAAGGACTGATTTTCATCCAGGTTAATTTCAAGTCCAGTGTACGGCTGCAACGCCCTAAACACGCTGTAGCAGGGTTCCTATTCTTTCAGGCAGCAGCAAGAACAACTGCTCACTGCTGTCCTGATCTAAATGGGAAAAAGTTTTCTTGTTTACTGATTGAACCAACACCTCTTCCAGCTGTAGACCAAGCCTCTAAAAACTGAGGCCATAAGCACTGGCAATCTTAGCTATACAAGCTCAAATAACTTTTTTCTTTTCTTTTTTTTCTTCTTTTTTTTCTAAAGAACATGTATTCTGAAAACACGAATTTCCTTATCCTTAAATCTGTGGGCAGTCCCTCCCAAACTTTCATATGCTTACAGCTAAGTGCATATGGTAATGTTGCATTGTTACACAAACCAATATTTTTTACACATGCACACACCGTAAGATCCAAATACAGTATCATTCCACACTCTACTTTTCTCCATACTGAACAAACCATCTACAATAAGTAAAGTACTAAGTCAAATTTAATAGCTTTTACTCATGCAAACTAGCAGCTGGTCTGAGTTGGCTCTTTTCTTCAGGAACTGGAAAGCAAAAATAAAATTATCTTCTACAATAAATCTAAAAGATAAAATGATTGTAATACAGCTTCAGAAATCATAGTGATTTGTTTGATTAAAACATTTTTTAAAATTCCCCTTGAACATGTAATGGATCCCATATAATATAGGGATCTCTCTTAAAGGAATTCTAAAGAACATTTTCCTTAAGGACCCTACATCACAGTACTAAGAACTGGAAAAAAAAAAAAAATCTTCCCCTCCCATTTTTTCCTATTCTCCTTTTCCACTAGAGCAAAGGACACCAGAAGTGTTAAGGTCATTAGCCAGTTGGTTTTTGCCTTGCACACGTACACTCATTAGTCAAACAGGATCTAATAAGATAGCTGTCTCAACATCTTTCTTAGGGGTGAAGAAAGGACAGAAGGGCACATGAATTTCCTTTGCTGCTAGCATCTTAATTAACTCCAGAACAAACACTCACTCAAACTTGTTAAAGAAACAGCCCTGCTTCTGCAAACAGCCAATCTGTACTACCTGCAATCAAGTAAGGATCTCACCCACAACTTAATCACATCAACCACCTGGTCATAAAGGTCCCTTCAGAACTGCGTGTGCAGAAGGTGGTTGTTCTAAAAGGTGGATCCCTGTCATTCAAGGTGCCTGCCATATATTTTGGCACACGCAGGTTGGTCACAAAACACCACCAGTGAAAACTTCACTGTACTGAGGACATAGCGAGTCATGTTTCAAAACTGCATCTTTTCACTAGGGCTGAGAAAAAATTGCACAATTTTCATGGAGGCATACATGTGGTTTTTTGTTTTAATTTTTCAGTTTTTTAAACCATCCTGTACAGCTGGCACTGAGACTCAGCTGTGCCTTGGACTTCATTGTAGATTTGGGAAAAATCAATAAAAGTATTAGGTTAAGGGGTTTTAATTCAGTGACAGCATTCTAGTTGACAGCAATGGATATAAGATTTCACCCTAAAACACCCTGGATTCTCAATATCCCCTGAAGCATGTGAAGAATCAACTTTCTTCCAGCTTCTCTTTTGACTTCAGGTTGAAAACCTCTCATACTTTTTTTTCTTTTTTTTACACTTCACCTCTCTCGTTTGTGGTGTCTTTGTTCCTGGGACAAACACCCTGAATTCCTGGCTGCTGGATGGCATACACAGGAGAGACAGGAGCTGGATCCCACCTTGGTGTACCCACACAGGTAACTGCATTTGCTGTGAAGGATAAGCCACGTGGAGGTTTGAAGTCCTCTAGGATGAGAAAACTTTACTACACAGGTTTTGCCACTTATGCGGTGAGTAGTTTAAGCACCGCACTTTATACAGAAAAGTAGGAGACTTTTTCAGCCAGCTTTCTGAATAAAAGTGTCTATATAGTTAATACAGTCAGTTGTGGAAAGAGAGGATGAAGTTCTTCCTCTAATTCATCCTGTAAAGCAAAATCCCTCTGTCCTTTAACTAACAAAGTGCCTATGGAAACCCCCTCCCTGGGCTCAAGTCAGGAGGGGCTAAAGTATATACACCAATTCACATTACCACCATCTAACAATTCACAAGTGTGAACAGTCCCCTAGAAACTGATGGTATCACTCATGATAAGCACACATATGGATCCCAATAAATCTGGGACAGAAAAGAGGAAAGTTCTGGGAGTCTCAGTCAAATCCACAAGACCTGGCCAGAGTACAGACACCAGTGTTGGGGGGCTCAGTTCAGAAGGGACCCTTTACAAAGCTTTTTAAAGAAAGCGTTTACCAATTGCTAACAGATATGTTTCATAGGATAAACAGAGGATGGAAGCCTAAAAAACCCCAACAACCCACAACAAATCAACAAACCAAACCAGCAGTAGCAGTCTGGCGATTTTATGGAAAATTGCCAACTGGAATCAAAAACTTTTCACTTCATAGAATCATAGGGTGGCTAGAGTTGGAAGGGACCTTAAAGATCATCAAATTCCAACCCCTCTGCCGCAGGCAGGGACACCTCCCACCACAGCAGGTTGCTCAAAGCCCCATCCAGCCTGGCCTTGAACCCCTTCAGGGATGGGGCATCCACAGCTTCTTTGGGCAACCTGTTCCAGCGCCTCACCACCCGCACAGGAAAGAATTTCTTCCTGATATCTCATCTAAATCTCCCCTCTTCCAATTTAAAAGCGTTCCCCCTTGTTCTATCACTACACTTCCTGACAAAGAGTCCCTCTCCAGCTCTCCCGCAGCTCCCTTCAGATACTGGAAGGTCTCCCCGGAGCCTTTTACTTCATCTCTGATTAGTGAAATACTGTGTCTTTAAAGAGAAACTACCTACAACCTAACTTCTATCCAATAAATTTAATAATGTTATAAAACCCGTGCCCACAAAATTAATGACTCTTCCACAGCAACTGATTTGTGACACTGTCAGGAAAATCAAGGACAAGTAGTTCGTATAAAGAATGATTTTCTGTTAAATTCAAATGCAATAAAAAGCAATAAATAAATGAAAAGTAAACCTATGCAAATAAACGTGTGCTGGAAGATGCATTTGAAATTTCCAAAGAGATGTTGTAGTAGTACCTGACTATATGTCAGTACTTACATACAGAAAAGGTATAAACCTATAATGCTGTATGTAGTTAAATATATTTGGAAGATTTCTGCTCACATGGATCAAAGGAAAATACATACAGTATTTTATTTGTATGAAGGCTTTAGAAATCTATAGGGTAAAGCTCTGCCCAAATGCGATGAATGTCCTTTCAGAGCTGTGTGAATAAACCCTGCTCAGTTACTACTCCCTGAACTTCAGCTCCCCGACAGGCTATCAAAAAGCACAACACACTGGACTGAGCTTTCATTTACACTTTACAATTGGAAAACATGACATGTTTCCAAATTTAATTAGCAAAGAAAAAGTTTTTTTTTTTTTCATTTCAAAAGACATCTCATGTAGCTGCTCTGATCAGGGAATCAACTAAACAATGCAACTTACTAGCACGGGACAAAAGGTCATTTGGAAGGGATGTGCCTTTAAGGGTTTACAAAGGCTTCATCCTCACTCCTGTATTAAAAGAGGAAGCATATCTCAGTAAAGGAAGGATGCCCACTTTAAATAAGGAAATGAGTTTGCAGGATGTACACATGCTGCTTTCTATTAATGATAAGCAAAGTCTACAGAAAAAGCAATAGACTTCTTCAGCTTTGGCAGAAGGCGTCTTCTTGTGGATTACCTGCAAAGCACTTTAAAATAAACAGACTGCAAATAAATGTCCTCTACCATTTTTATTAAACTGATTTATGTATGTATAATGGGGATTAACAAACAATGATTACTATACTCTGCAGCAAGAGATATAATTACTGACTGATGATTTTACTTGTAAGCCAGAGACAATAGCAGTGGTTTGGGGCAGCAAGAATGACTGGTTGTAATACTTGACATTTTATTCAAGCTAAAATTTGCAACGAGACAGACTAGCCAGACTTAAGGTCTTCTAAGGATTTGCAAATTTCTCTCTTTAAGCCTAATAAACCGTCACAAAGTGATTATTATTTTCCATTAAAAATGTGTCATTTGTTTAAACATGTAATAAAAAACAGATTCTGCTTTGCAGCAAGGATAGAATATCTGACCACAAATTTTAAATAAAAATAGAGGGGATAGACTGTTTTGCTATACTCTTATTTCACTCCTCTGTGAGCACATATTATTTGGCCACTGAAGCTCAGGAGAATGCCTATCATGCATATAGTCCCAGAAAAATTGCTTTAAGACTGGAAAAGGCACATGAGTAACAATGTACAAAAATCCTTATTAATGACATAATTAGTTAAAAATATACATGCACACACACGTTCTTTAAATAAATATGTAAATCTATTTATATGCATGTTCAGATTCAGGTACAAGGGCAAGCTCAAAAGGAACTCATTGCCTTAAAAAAAATCCTAGTTAATGAACACAAGTTTCCCAACTGCCCTTCAACAATTCCAGGATTCAGCGTTCCCATACTTTATTATTACTACTTCATAAAACATTTGGGCTTTCAGAGGATCATTCCCTCTCCATCCCTCAAGTCTTTAAGACAACCACAAATTCTGGCTGGCTTAAAACACTGAGCAGGCGTTGCACAGTATTGGCTTACAACCGATGGAGAGAAGCAGGCACACTCGCTCGCCGCAGCTTGGACCATCCCGTCCAGCTGGGCCCTGTTCTTAGTGGTGCTCACTTTCTTCTCTGCAAGGCACTCAACACATCCAAGCAATCTCCTTAACAAATACTACGTACTGCCTTCCAAGAGGACCATTCAATGGACCTATTTAAAACAGAAATCCATCTCTGCATATTTGGCCAGAACAAGGCTTACACTCCATACACCACAAAAATCAGCATTTTTCCTTTTTTTCTTACTGTTGCCTGTGTTACACTTTTAAGATAAATTCCCCAGTCAGACTTCCAATCAGTAAAAGCTGCACAAGGAAATTGTTGTGGCATGGAG
Organism: Thinocorus orbignyianus; assembly: GCA_013400375.1. NCBI lineage: Eukaryota > Metazoa > Chordata > Aves > Ciconiiformes > Thinocoridae > Thinocorus > Thinocorus orbignyianus. The sequence goes on from VXBW01004602.1 coordinate 295,493, forward strand.
TTAGGAACAACTGCATACCAAGGTGGCCATAATCCTCATGTATGCTCTTCCAACCATGTTGCAGAAACAAGTATAACAAATTCAGGACTGTAGACCCAGACGCACACCAAGTATTAATACACTGGAATATCACTCACTTTTTCTCCCTTGCCAGAGCCTGACAGCTCTGGTGATGCCAATGCCTTTTTAGTATCACATGTCATGCTCCCATACTATCTGGAGATTTTGGTTTTAAAGAAATGGTTTGAATAAAACTTCAAAACATCTAAGTCTAAAAAGCAAAAATCTCATTACATGAAAATTATGTATTCAACTAGCCTTGGAGGTGTCAACATTTCCATTATACACTCACATGCTTAATGTTTATTATTCAGCTATAAAAATTTGCTGTTGCCCTGGAACTTCACATAAAACCAGTTTTAAAAAATTCATCGAAAGTCAGACTGTGTATTATATTACATAAGTGGGTTTTTTTTAAAAAGAAATAATTACTAGGATAAAGGTCTTCTGGGTGTTTGTGTACTTCCAAACCAAACAATTTTCCTTAAAAGTGTCTCTAGGTATTTATGGGAGGGAAGGAAAGAGGGAAATTAAAACTGACCAAGCAATTTAATTTATAAATATCACTTTCTGTATATATTTTTTTCAATCAAGCATTTGTAAGGATTTTCAGCAAGCAGACTTTACACACATGTATGGAAGCTAAATGAATATGGATAGACCACAACAGGTCCCAAGAGTTGTTACTGTCTGTTGGGTCAATAATATGTAAACTGAGAAGGATTTACAAGCTGGACCATAATGGCTCCTCAGGACCCATTACTTTCTGATGGGTAAATAATACATGTTTTCTAAACTATTGCCATGCCAAAATATGTGTTTGCCCTTCAGGCTCTAAAGGTTCCAAATAAACCAATAGGATTTATCAGATAAATAATACATTTACAGAAGCAAAATACATGTTTAACTAAACAAATAATGCACTTAAACGCTGACTGAAAGATGAATAGAGATGCCTCTAACTGTTGTACATATTTAGAAGTGTACTGGAAGCCAATGAGCAAGAGAAAAAAGAACTTACAGTAACTAAATAAAAAAAATAAAGTTAATAGGGATAAGGGGGATTTTCCTAAAAAAGGGATTTTCCTCCTTTCCCCTCCCTTTTTCTGCAAGTATTTGCAGACAGCTGTCTGAAGTATCTGTCAAAAATCAAACCCATATTCAGACAAAATAAAAGCTACTACAACTATGTGCATACAAGAAGCAACTACAGATGTTACAGCCTTCTGGGCTTAAGGGCTGTCACACTTCTCAAGCAGTCTGCATTTCATGGGACATCCTGTTATTAAGCCATTTTCCTGACCACGTCCCAGGACACCACTCTCACATCACGCTCGTTGTCTCTAGGCTGTCTGATCTCCTCACACTTTCCTCCCAGCTTTGGCCAAAGCATATGAGCAATGCTGGTTGAGAAATGCTGAACAGCAATCCCAGGGCTTGGGAAGGGGAGATAATGCACAGGGATGGTGCAGAGAGCACCAAGGAGGAAGGAACAACAAAAAACCCAAAAGGGAAGAAGCTGATGGCAAAGACAAAAGGCAAAGGAGGAAAGGAAAGATGAAAGGACCACAGACACAAGACTGAAAAAAAAAAAAAAAGAAGAAAAAAAAAAAAAAAAAAAAAAAAAGATAAAAAAAATAACCTGNAATGTCCTGCATTTCAGAATCTGAGATTCTGCAGAAAAACCTTTGCCTCTCCCAGAAGCCTCAGGAATTGTGAAATGTGGTTGAACAACAGGCAAATATTGATTTCAAGTATAACACCAAAACCAAGCTCAAGAAGTACTCTAATGGCCCACCTCTACTCTGATACTCTGAACACATATATTTTCTGAGGGCATTTTAAACACAGTAGTAGTTCTGAAAGAACATGCTACACTCCTTTGTCTCACATAAGGAAAACACAGTCTATTCATGACATTACTGGCAAATCTTGATTAAAATTAAGCAGTTCCAAAACAGTGGTTTTGGAAGGGAGAATCAAACAACAACTAGGTTCCATAAGAACTGGAATAGCAGCAACAACCAAAAGATGGACTGTAGAGGAGAAAGGTGCTGTGCTTGAAGACCATGTGAAAGGAGCACAGGTGATCAAGCCTCAGAGCCTCCACTTCCAGCAGAGCTCTAACTTCAACCAGCAGCAGGCAGCTAAAAGAAAGGCTGCCGTGGCTGGCAAGGAATTTGGTGTTATTTTTGTCCTGCAGCCCAGGTAAACCTCTACAGCTGGGTGAGGAAGGGATAGATATCGAAGCAAGCCAAATACTCGAACAAGACCTACATTTAGTCACAGCAGCAAAACTGTTCTTGTTTCCCTTCGACTGTTTGGAGAGCACTTCCTAAAGGGAAGGTGACGAAGCTTGTATCATTACTCTTTTCAAAAAGGATCCTGCTGAATAAAGAATTTCTTTCATATCTGCAGGAATGACAAAATGAACAAGATTCTCCAAAGGGCACTTCGCAACCCTTTGTTTCTTACATTAACAATAATTATTGAAACAATAGGCCTGGAAAAATCACGGCTTGCTCATTGCTGGAGATACAAAGGAAATTCTATATTCAATCTCAACTTCCTTCAGCAACGTTCAATTCTCACCTTTGACATTCAACAGAATATGAAAGAGAATGTTGTCTCTATTTTCACTTCAAAAAAAGTTTAACAGTTTCTTTACACTGGAGGGCAATGTTTTAGCAGCTGAAATAATTCATATTTTATAATAAATTACAATTGGTGATTAATTGGAGAATATCTCCATTTCATTAATGTATTTGTTCTGTGAAAAGAAAGATGAGACTATTTTGGTTTGCCAAGCTTCTTAAAAAGAAATTTAATGGGCATGCTTTGGGATCTAAACAGTTTCAGTTTGACCTCCATCTCCCACAGCCAGTCAATAATAAAAATCAGCAGAACAAAATTAAATGATGAAATAAAGTTTCCTTTCTGAAAGAATTATAAACCTTTTCTGGACAGCTCTTAAGTTAACAAGGTGTTAATAAAATCTAGGCATATTAATGCAATATCCAAGCATGTGTCTCCAAAGGAATCTACCACCACCTACAGCCATCTCTATATAGAATGCAGAATCATGGACGATCAGCCCTCTTGAAGACTAATAGTGTGGAATAAATAATCTTGAGAACAACCTCCCGCATGCTTTAAATAGCTCAACAATAGTGTTCAAAGATGCAGGAATTTAACACTGGTTTCTAAACTAGAGAAATGAATCTACTGGGAAAAAAAAATAAAAATAAAAGAGCAAGATTTACTCTCAGAATAAATCCTCCCAATTATTAGCTCACACATTATAAAGGATGACATGATAATTTAACATGGGACCAAAAAATGGCAGGTTATAATTTTATTTATAAGACGTACCCAGTATCAGGAATAAATTAGTTACATCTACACCCTTCACTCAGCAAACAATGAAATCCTCTATTTACAGTTTGCTTGGCAGGTAGGTAGAAGACATGATTTCCTGGATCAAAAGGTCACTTACCTAAAACTCAGGGTTCACTCAAGTTGCATCGTTGTATTTTATTTTGCAGTGGCTGTGGCTCAAGGTGTACCAACCTGCTATCATACCACTTACCCTGGACATCTAAATACTCAAGACCTCTGATGACTGGGACAAGCCCTCATCCTTTAAGATATACCTATTGAAAAGTAGATTTGCCTTCCTGACACAGTCTCCATTCCTCTGAAATTTTTGATGAGCCAGCGTGACCCTCAGAAGAAAAGTCCTGCTCAATATCAATTGCTGCAAGTTACCCACAGTTTCCTCATGTTATTAAACATTAACAGTCATGAGTGAAACAACTAACCTAAAAAACAAGTTTGTGCTCCTTAGGCAAATCCTGGTCTATAATCCTTGTCCTTCCAATTTCCTGTCTGGGACTTACCATAAGGAGGAAAAACTGTTGTGACTCACCCTGTCTTGACGCTCTTTATCTGGGCCACCTAGACTCTCCATTTGGTAACCAACTGGGATATTTTCCTTTAAGGTTCTATTTCAAAGGTTAGGATACCTGTCAGTTTTATTTGTGTTATATATATATATCTAGCCTAAACTAAATGTACATTAAAATCCATTGCTAGAGTTAGTTATATGTGCATCAGACAAACTCACCAAATGCATAGAACAACAAAACAAACAATTTTTTAAGAGTGCAATGGCAAAAGGAAACCCCCGCATTTCAGAAAGCCACACCTGCCTTGAACATTAAAACATGCAGATTAGAAATTAAAAAAAATAATAAAAAAATTATAAAATAATCTGTGTTCTGCCTGGTTTTGCTAACCTTTAGAAATCGCCAACACTTTCTTCCTCAGAACTGGCGATACCTGCCTCATGTTTACCTCCTCCTGCCTTTAAGGTGTGATTCACACCCGTAAAATGCGTATTTGAGAATCTGTAACAAATTTCAGTAGAGCGGTCCACTGAAAGGGACCTCCTTCAGCACGAGGCCTGCTAACACCTCACCTGGGCAACCGTTTCTCTTGGTCATGAAAGAAAGAATTAAATTGAACATCTCCATCAGAAATATAAATGCATACTAAATTACTGAATGTTGCCAATAAGCATGTGAAATCCTTTAAATCAGCCAGAGATAGCAAAAATATCTATAGCACAGCTGGTTTTCAGTATTTCTTAGACTGCTTCCCTTGCAAAGGCTGCCTAATCACATTTACTGCAGTAGTTATGCCATTCCAGTAGCTGGATGGGGGCCATGGGGAGGGTGTATTCCACAAACACTTTGAGAAGTTACGCTGGGCAAAATAATCTGTACTGAAGCAATGCTTCAGGAAGTCTCTAGGTAGCAATCTGCTAGCAGAAATAACATCTTTCAAGTAAGAGGCATAACAATAGTTAGAGCTATCAGAGCCCTTTTTTGGGCTATAAGCTGTATATTTATATTTATAAATATTTACAAAACATTATATTTTAGAAGGGTTTTTTTGAAAGTCTTCTGGATGCAAGATGTTGAAAGGATGTTATTTATTACACTTACAAGGAAATGGATCAAATATTCAGTACTACAATTAAAGTTCTCTACTCTTCTACATTTCTTACTCATTTGCTGTGTTTTAAGAAAGGAATGAAAACACGATCTGGCAACAGAACTCCTTTGCACAAGTTCAAAGGCTGATATATAATTCATTAACAGGATTTGTCATACTTCTGTCAAAGCCAGCCAAAGAAATTGCATCTAGATTTCACTTGTATCCCATGTAAACGCTGAAATTCTGAACAAGTTGCATATCTAACACTCCCCTCCTCCTCCTACTCTGTCCCCAGGAAAAGCCTTTTGATGGCAAACATTCCTCATGTAGAAAGGCAATTTTGGAAAGTCATCACAAAACTGTTCCAGGGGAACTGCGAACCACAGCCCGAGACTGAGCTTTGCCATCAAGAGGGCCAAACAGAAGGTGCTCAGAAGACTGCAGCGCTTTGAGATTCAAAACCCTCACAGCGGTGCAGGGATAATCTCCTCTTGGGATGCCTGTGGTCTGCAAGGTGAAGCCTTGTGCTGTAGCCTGCCAGAAATCAGTAGTTTGTTAGCTTACTTCACCCAGCTGAGAGACATAAAAGCCTGACAAGCTTCAGAGAGACACTGGAGCCAAACCTGGCCTCATCACCACTCCAGCAGGGTTTGTCCTGGCAGAACAGCATCCCGCTCCCGCCACTTTTCCTCCCGCAGTTATTGATCTCCAAAGGACTGGTGCAGCTTGGAGATTTGACAGGACATCTATGAGCTTGAGGCCAGCGTTCAAGGTGAAGGGGAGGAACCGGGAGCAGAGCACTGGTGGTCAGGGCAACACCCAGTCCTCTCTCTAGCAAAGACCTCAGGTGCTGTGGGTAACCACTGAGAATGAAGACAGTTTCTCAAGTGCATTGCATTACCTTTGCTTGGAAATAACTCTTCTATATTAACCTCTGGCTAATACAGGAGGTGATTAATAAATATCCAGTGCCCAATTCCATCTTACACACCTCTCTCCAGCACAGAACTAAAAAAAATATAAATCCCTTGTTATTCCACTGTTTTTTAATTCACCCTAGACCCTCCTAACTACTGGGTGGTCCGTTAGTCTACCCCGCTACCCCACAGGTTCCCAGATGCTTGGGTTTGGGTTTCCTCTGCTGATCCCCTGCCTCCTCTACACTGGACCTCTGTTTGAGGGGTCTCCAGGCCCAGGATCAGCTTGCGGGAAGCTCAGCAGTTTCACCATCACACCTGGATTCTGAAGAGCAAGCATAGTATTAACCTTTTCCTCCCCCAAACTGCACTAAGTGTATGCATTTTTGAGGGTTATGTTCACCTCCATGAAGGCTAGATATTTAACTTGCATTTAAGGAAGAAAGCAAACACTGAAGGAACCAGTGAATTAGTTTCCTCACTCTAAATGTGCTCTGAGCCTGTCCCTCAAAAATTGCTCAAATTCAGTCTATCTTTGAATCTATTTTTAGTTTCTAAATATGCAGAGGAAAAAATAGAATGGAAATAAATAGAAATACAGGCATACACATTCACACCTTTTTCAGAATTACTGATTGATCTGGTCTGCTATATTAGCACTTGAAACAGGCTGACACTTTCAAGAAAGGGGAGATGGCAAGGACTAGGGGTTTACCAGCAAGCAAAAAACCCCATTCTGGTGCTTCAAAACCTGTATTTTGACCATTGTGTATTTTAAACATATACACATATACTTAACTGTGATGAGGAAAAAATACCTTTTTTTTTTTTTT
>VXBW01004602.1:302317-322433 GCA_013400375.1 Thinocorus orbignyianus
AAAAAAAAAAAAAAAAAAAAGCAGAACCTTGGAGCTGTGTGTGGATTTTTTTCCCCTTAAAACTTATAGGAAGCTAACCCTAAACTTGAGCAAGCCCCATAATACAATGCTGTTCTTGTCAAGAGCTCTGAATCAGCTCCGCAGCACATAGTGTACGTATTGAAAAACAGCTGTTGGGTGACAGACTGCTAGCTGGGAAGTTGGAGTTGAGTGAAGTGGTTAACCCACATCCCGTCCCCACTGATAAAGTGCTTTGATAAGCAGGCCATACTGGTGAAAGCTAGCAAAAGAGCCAGGGCTGAGACTTTCAGGGATGAATGTAACACTTGTTTGGTGGAAGCAACCTGAATCTCTTGCACAGCCTTCTCCAGTTGTCGCTTTTTTACCCACCCATCCCCAGTTACTTTTAGTATGCGCTCCTTCTTTCTGTTTGCAGCAGAACCAGTACTTTGATATGTCAAAGCAATATCCTGTACATATGGAAAATAAAACCAGAAAAGTCTGCTAAAAAATTTCCCTTACTGCAATGTTTTATAAAAGTGTTTTCCACAATCCAAAATGTTACTAGTGGTGCAGCATTAAAAAAGAAAAAAAACACCTCGAAAAAGCATGGCTGGACCAACCACAAGCAAGAAACACATGGGCATAATTTTTTTTTTGCTATTTTATTAACAAGTAATTCAAAGAAAAAAAAAAAAGATTTCTTGGGATTAATTTCAGAGCTTCAGCTAAGCACTTTTGGAAATAAACTTGTTAATTAAGTACAGATGTCATGTGGACATGTACAGTGGTGTAAAATTCCAGTTCAGTTGGAAGCAGGCATATCCAAACTCTCGCTCTCTCAGATAAATAATTACCTACATAATAAGGCTGAAAGTTAGCTGTACTGGAGATATACACTGGCACACTGTGAATATTCATCTTCCACTATGTTCTGCTCTTGGTGTCTCTACAGTTCTGGGACTGAACCCCTTTGAAAACTGAAGAAATAAATTACCTAGCAATTGTTGCTTGACCCCAGAAGAACCATGCTATTCCTGTAGCTTAACATATAGTCACTCAGCTGGATTTGCATCAACATGTGTGTTAGCCTATATGTGGAGTAAGATATATTCCTAAATAAAAAAATAAAAAAAGCTCCAGATATATACTCCTACAGACCTTTTTTCTTTAACATTACAGTTTCTGCTGCTGCTGCTAACTATTCTACAGAGATAACACTAATGCAAAGTCAGCAGGAAGCATTTAAGAAAGTTTTAATAGTTCTGTGGATGCAAGTTCATAAGAACTACTTTTAAAAAGAAATACTTTAAAAAATTTTTTAGTTTTGTTGTGGTTTGTTTTTTTTTTTTTCCTTAGTGTTTTAACACACCACTGCCTGGTCAAATTGATCAGAAGTAATTTTTGTGTCTGTGTTTCATCAAAGAAACAAGTAATTTCTAAATACCTACATTCAGAATATTTGCAAAGGAGGTCAAAAGATTACTAGACAGGGAATACAGCAATACTAGCAGAATTCTTAAAAGCCAGTAAGGAATTGTTTAAAAGAAAAATCCTTCTAAGTACCCTCTTCACAATATGTAGTAATGAGAATTGTTTGCTAGTATAAAGCATGTTAATTTTTCAAGTAAGCTAAGTAGAAGTGTACATGAAGAGTAATAACAGTCCTCCCCATACTTTAGCTAGAAGCCTATTGCTCTACCATTCAGAACGTTTTACACTTTTTGTTTTATTCTGCTCTTACCAAGAAAAGGGAGTGGTCAATCATTTTATTTTTTAACCTTTCTTGGCTACTTAGCTACAAAGACACTTTTCTGTATGTACTTTACAAAGCAGTACTAAGCTTGAATGAAAAGCTCTGGTTTAGGCTACAAACAGTGTGATGCTTATGCATCCAGCCCCTAACCCATGCTCTCTGCTTTCTTGTCAACTGTCAGCTGATACTTGTTTTAAATTTGATTTTAGGATTCTGGGTTGGGGGTAATATGTGTTTTGCAAAGAAGGGATGAAGTCTTACAACACATCCTCTACCTTACTATATAACAAATAATAAAAGGTCTTATCAGCTGCTTACCCAAGATAGGTCTGCTCTTCCTTAAACAGAAAATGCTCACTGCTTGCAGCCTGAACCAGTGGATTTCATTCAAACTTAGTACTACTTCATTAAGTACCTGCAAAAAAAGGGCTCAGTTTGGTTCTGAGTTATTACCTATTATTTTTAATAACAGAGGACTACATATAATTCTCTAATCGTTGTGCCAGCAGAGGAGATTTTAAAAAAAAACACAAACCAACATAAAACCAAAACAATCCACACAACTACAAGTTCTGTCTTCTTCTCAATGTAACTCTTACTATCATAAATGAAAATTATGTGGAAAAATGTTAAGGGAAAATTGGATCTCTGAATATTTTGCTGTCTTAATATTTAATAAATTTTGAGGGATAAACCAACCAAGCAAGCAAAAATTCAGCACTGAAAGAGGCAACATATTTCTGTAAAAATATACTCTGATAGCCATATCTCAGCCTATATTGTGTTATAAAAGTGTAAGGCATACTATGAAACAGGTTTTCCATTACACTAGTGGAGTGCATAACTTTCAGCTGCTAGTTTTGAAGTTGCAGGACAAGTTTCATCGACAACAATATTATGCTTGGGTGTGAAACCTGCCCTCTAACACATCATCTTGCAAAACAAGCCTCCCTACCTCCAATCCCACCTTTCTTCTCCAACAGCCAAAGACAAGCTACTTGCTTGCTTATTCTGACAAGAACAGGTTTCAGTGCTGCAGTAATTACAGAAGAAATATCTAGTAAACAAGGTCCAAACATAACAGAATAAGTCTTTCAGTCCATTTTATCACAGCACCTTTTCAACATGAAAATATGTTGCGGTTTTACACATATTCAGAGGGAATTAGAAGCCTATTCTTTTAAAAGATTGTGTAAAAGCTATAATAAAGACATACTCAGACAGAGACACTTCTAACAAATTATATCCCAGGAGCATGACGTAACTGTTGGGACGTCCGCAGGAATATTTCAAATTAAGACTTGGAGAAAAAAATTACATGCTTTAAATGAACACATAAAATCAGCCAGGTTACATGCAAAATGCAGTCTCAGAGATACAGCTACAGATAATTAAAATCTCAGTAAAATGAAAGATCTGTAAATCTCACTTTGAAAAATTATGTCCTCTAGGTCTCTCTTTCTGATCATATGCAAAAGGAGCAATAAAAAGCTTACTTAGTCCACAAAACAGACACAAAATAAAATTAATATATTAATTTCATCATCCAGTGAACTGTATGCATAGCATTCTCTGTCAGGATATTATTATACATGATTTCTTAACTTCATACTTAGTTTCTGGTTTTGAGTTATTTTTAATCTCATTTTATGCACTGAAATGTATATAAATGTCCCTTTTTTGGCCAAACAAGTGAAAACAAGAACATCAGCAGAACCAAGACCTCCTCACTTCAGGTATGTTTGATTTATTCATGTATCCTATATAGAAGTAAACCCTTGCTATTTCTTAAGCCAAACAGTTAATGATTAAGCTCTTTGTTACACTCTTAACCCTTCACGTAGAACTAACGGCACATACATGTTCATGTATAAAATCTCCACCACATCAATACTTTACAATGACAGAATAATACAAGTTGGAAAGGACCTGTAATACTGTGAAAGCAGGACCAATTTCTATAAGGTCAACCATGGCCTTGTCTGGGTGCCTTCTGAATATCTCCAAGGACAGAGTATCTGTGTAATGAAGACAAACCTCGTTTTGTGTCTTTGCAAGAACTGGAGAGAGGTGCAAAGTCAGCTAGAAAGTAAAGGAGAAATACGTACCTACAAAACACAAAATCAACACTACTTCCAGCGATGCCAGGTCATTTCTGAGATAATATCAATTTGCAGGCTAATGAACATCAGTGCTCTTGGTTCTCTGACAGCATGTGTCTGTCAAATTTATCTGAAGCTTCAGAGCTGTCTTATAAAGAGTGCCCTACACACTGAACCTGATCTGAGCAGAAAATCCTGCCAAAGCAATTGTTTTAAGCCATTTTTCACAAGGATAAATGGATGCCAAAAAGTGAAGCATGGGAGTGTGGAGGGGGAGCAGAAATTACACCACCTTACTTTTATTACTCATCAGAAACAAAGACTGAAGATTACTAACACTGTTACAGCCTATCATAATTACCTGCTTCATTCATCTACAGTCTAGATCCTAGATTCTCCAGGGTATTTTTACAAATCTGGCCCCAGGGAAGCAAGCTTCCTCCTGAAATTGAGTCTTTGCTACAATTCAGAAACAGGTTTGGAAATATAATTTCCAAAAACCTCACCAAATCCAGCTTGGACTCAAGTACCAGACCTACATGTTCGATGACAATATATTCCAACCAGTGTTGAAGCCTAAAAACCAGATTAAAGGAGGAGGATCTGGTGATGGTATCCAGCCCCTGTGTACTTCTCCTCACTTGAAAGACAAATGCTTTCCCTATTCCTATTTCAATTCCTTAGCAGGAATAACTTACCTAGCTTATATCCTTAGCTCATCACACCTTGACATAACTACAAGAGTTCAGTAGATCAGCTGGAGGTAACCAGAGCACGGTGCATAACACACCACCTCTCTGCACACGTATTTCTCTCTTCCCCTCATCCCTATTGCTGATCAGCTGGCAACACAAGGACGGTCTTTAGAGCATGGCACACCTGCACACAGTTTCAACCGCCCCCATGTCACAAGGCAGGCACTTTCTTTCTGCACTCCGGTAAAACTTAACATTCCATCTTGAGCTTTCCAGAAGCTGATTGCCACTATTCTGCAGGAATCTCAGCATCACCACCATCTCCCACCTTTCTCAGATCACCAGAGGGCAAAGCCAAGACACTGGGGTGGTCATCAGGAGCACAGTAGGAACACAGATGCTGCAAGGGATGGGTTTAGGGTTGCTAGGAAAGGAGTTGGATCTACTTTTCCCTACTTTTTGTTATGTGCCATCGCAACAGAAAGGTTCTTTTGCCTTTTCCTTTTATAAGACATACAGTAGTTAATTTAAGCTTCCCTGAACAAATACTATTACATGGAAAGCAGCAGCATGGAGAAGAATAGAACATCTTTGACAGACCTTAAAGTTAGTTAAAATGAGAAAAATTTCCCTGCTTACATTCTAGTAACCTTAATATTCCTCAAGTGCCTCAGTTACTAGCAAGGCATGCAGCAGAGTATGAATTGCTTGTTTTTGTTACATTTGGAAACATTCCAAGGATTAAAAAATAAATAAGTAAAAAATTCAGAAGTAGTTTGAATGTGTAACAAAACTGATACCCAAGTCATGCCCCAGATTACTGCCCTTATGCAATTGACATTGGCCAGAGTCCATATTAAAAAAACCACATCTCCTGGCTCCCTGCTCTTAAAACTTTCTCTGTTGAATTTGAAATCTATGCCTTTATTCTTATAGCTGGAGCAACATTATCATATCACAGTGAGAATACTGCTGCAGAAACTCAATACAGCATATTTTCAAAACCATACTCCCTTTTTCACACCCAAAAAGACATTATTAAATTATACATCTACTGTAGGGCTAGTGAAATTGTTATAAAAATCAAATTTAAATGACAGGGAGAAGAACATAAGTAGGTGGTTGGTTTTTTTTAATGGAACATCTGCAAAAAGTAGTACCAGTTGTCTGGCAGCTATGTTTATGATGCAGCTTTTAAAAATCATGCTTAGTTTTAAAATATGGAATAAATTTTACAAATGTAAACTAATAGATCTTTCTAATCAAATGCAGATCAGTAAAGACCACATATGCTCACTTATTTTGAGTATGAGAGTTAACTATTACCAACACTGAAATATACAATTTATGCTGAAATTTGTATGGGGGATTTTTGTGCTGTATTGCAGGCTTTTTATTTTTGAAAGCCAAGGAAGAGTTTTACAAGATATCGTCCCTATTGCTTTAAACACATCCCTGCAACAAGAGAAGAAAAAAAAAATAAATTAACTATCAACAATATATTCAATCCATGATACAAATTCATCCGTTGCATTTCAGATTTCTGAAGCTTTTCACAGAATATGAAATTTCTTTGCTGTGTACAGCAGTGCACGTTGCTAATAACCATTACTTCAGTGTAGTCTGTGTATTTGACTACTGTTTTCAAAATTACTATCTGTAACACTGAAAAAAATATGCATTTCCATATTTTCCAAGAAAGCAACATGACTTGACAAGCACACTGCATACTAAAGGCATCAACCAATGACATTTTTAGTCTTCCCCAAAATCATGCTAATGGAATCTATGATTTTTATTGGAAAGTAAAAAATTTGTTTCATGTGGGTTTCCTTGGAGAAATAAACAGATTTGGGTAAGCTTCCTCGGGAAATGTAAACATACTTAAAGACTCAGAGTTTTAAAGGTGTGAGTGTCCAATGCCAGGCTAGAAAGACACAAGACTCATTTTCAGCACTTCTTTCTGCTCCTCCAACATGAAGACATCCAGGAAAAAAAGGACATTTTTGTAAACATGTAACTTGGAATATTTATAGTGATTATAATATTTGTGGTCATACCTGGTTGACCAAATATGTGGCAAATCACACATAAAGCATTTACAGAGGCACATGCTGAAAGCAGATCAAAACAAACAGGGAGATCAAGGATAGGAGGTCATCAGTAGATGAGGAAATGTTCCTCTTGGCAAAAGGCCAATTATTATTATTTTTTTTAACAATAGCAAACAAATAAATAAACCCCAGCTTGTAATATCAAGCAGGTATACTCAATTTCCAAGCTAGAGAACAGTGACTTCTATGCAAAGGCCAAAAAAAAAAAAAATTCTTTGAAAGTTTTGTTTTAAGCCACATCATAGCATTCAGAAGCAATCTTTTGGAAGAAAAAGTCCTAATAAGCTGAAGCAACTCCATTCTGCCCTCAATGAACTTTCTAAAAAAGGCAAGGAATAGAAAGGGGGGAGGAAGAACTGTAGTACTGAGGGTATCTTTTGGACTGGTGGATTTAAGCATCAGAAGGGCTCATTTCAGCTAAAGTTATGTTTGTTTCACTCACATCTCTATAGCTTAATCTATAGCTCAGAAATCACAGCATGGCCTTTCACTAATAGTATAACGAACTAGACAACCCTTAGCACAAGGTAAGCAAAAGAAAATTGAGGTAAAGTTAGTAGCAGATTTCCAGCCTTAATGAGTTGTAGCATAGTAATGCGCTTCTATGCAGAAAGCTTCTCTGAAGAAACCATTTTTGTCACTTTGGTTCAGATACTTCTAGAGCTTCTTAAGACAAATGTCAAAGGAAAAAAGAGACAGTATAGGATTTGCAGTACTGATAGGTAAGTGTAATTTTACAGAAAACTTAATTTAATTTGGTCACTTTGGAATTATGCTGAAGTACCTGAAATGAGAAAGCAACCCTATGCACAAAAATGATGACACACAAACTTATCAATCCTAACAAGCTATGCTTTCTCAAGCCAGCCATGATCTTTGCTACAAAACCCAAGTGTTATTGTACAATGATAGGAAGGCTACAACTAGTTGGCAAAGACTCATTTTGCTCATAAAACGTCCTTCTCAATGCTATTCTTAAACAGGTATTATGTTTTAATTTCTGTCTAATCCTTCAAAGTTTATTCCATCATTAAGCAATCATTGTGTTCTGCATTTTCAAAATGGGATGCCAAAGACTTAAGTAGTTTGTGTAATCAGGGATGTAAAAATCATCTTTGAGGTTATGGCTCTCAGTAGTACCACAAAGTACTGGTCTAAATTAAATTAATAACCAATCCAGTTAACCTATTTAACAAATTTCAGGCAAGATGTATTTTGAGTTGCAAAACATGTGCATATAATTAGTTAGAAGTGTGCATATACACACCTCCAGATCACTAAATATCAAGTTCACTACACAGTTCATAAGTGTGACTTACATAGTATATAATTACATAAAATAGAACAAATACTTATGTTCTAGGACAACCAGTAGAAAGTCCCTATTATTATGTACTATATGTATAATATCCATATTTCAATAACATTATCCCAAGTTTCGTATCATATAATTTGGAGAAAAAAATAGATCAATGAAACATACTGTTTTCTGCTATCCTCCATGTACCATGAAAAACTTAAAATTCAATAATTATCTGATAACAACTTCTTGCCCTTCCCAATCCACCTTCTTTAAGGGTCAAGACTTTCTGTCACCTAAATCTATACAAGCCTGCACCTATACACACATACAGGCCAACAGTAAATCAATGCTACTCATGGTACCAAAGAAGGACATCCAGTTCACAGTCCAGTAGCTGTAAAACTAAAAACCTGCCCTAGTCAGGATTTGGGAAGAAGGTTTCCAGAAGGGCTAGCAGGAAATTTGGTTGATACATGGTGCCAAAAAGAACATGGAGAGTACAAAAAACCTCCATTCTAGCATGCTGGCAAACAAAAATTTCACAGCACTTATGGTGCAATAACCTATAATCTAATATATAAAGTTGCCTTTATGCGTGCCCTTCTCACAGGGAACTTTTGTAGGTATTAAGTGTAAGAAGTCCATTTCTTAGTCTCTCGGTGTACAACAATCACCTCATTGTCACTTGGCCCACTGTGCATTGTAGATCTGATTGCATATAACAATCTTGCTGCATGCTGTCATGTCTGGGTATAATGACTACGGTATTTGCACTGTTCAAAATCCTACCTCAGGGATGACAGATTCCCCTCCCCTGCCTTCCTCTTTCCTTGTTTCCCCCCACCCTTGATGGCAGGACATTTTAATCCAGGCACCCTCACAGCAGAGTGACGACATCGTGAACTTCACTTACATTCGCAGGCTGAGATGCAGGACCTGGCCAGTGGTTTAGGGTGGTGAAAGGTATCGCTGGTTCACTTCGATGCAGGTGTTTCAGGACTGTTCTACCACATTTACAGGGCCAGACTTGGTGAAAAGCCAGTCACTTAAAATATTACATTAAAATGTGCTTCTAGTCATCATTTCTAAAACGTTTTCCTCAAATTCTATTGGGAATAATTTGAAAGGTATGTTTTATGCTACAAAGCAATAGGCCACCACACCAGGTGATTTTAACTTTTTCTAACTGGTTTGTTTTCTAGTCAGATATTGTTCCTCCTTTGGTTTAAGCTCTGCAGTTTAATGACAGGGCAAACCAGTCAAGGAAAAATAAATGCAATAAGAGGGGGGGAAAAAAATCGAAGGAAAAATATTTTTAAGAAAAATACATAGAAATAGAGAAAAACAGCTAATATTTCAGGGGTTTAGTATGAAATAAAATTCCTTTTAATACTACTATTATTAAAGGATATATATTTCTTACCCGATAGCAACAGACAATAGGATCATCAAGCAAGTAATCTTGCCAAAACAACATGCTGAAAAACCTAAGAACTTTTTATGAGAAAGTTCACCGTGCCGATTCACATTTGACCAAAACCCTGTTGTAGAAGTGGCAGTGTAGACTAGACTAGTAGACTTTCCCCTTTTCTCCAAATATATATGGAGCTTTGGGCCCTGATGTGCATCTTCTGATTTGTTCTCAGCTTTGATGACCAGAACAAAACAACATGGTTACTCCCCTCTCAAGCAATGGTTGCAATGCAACTGCAAGGGAAAAAAACCCATAAACAAACAAAATCCAGAAGGGTTTTCCAAATTACTTAAGCATCCAAAAGTTTTTAAACTAATTTTGAAAGTAATACCCCTACAAAAGCCGTTCTACTTAACTAATTGAGTGGGATTTTCCTTTTTCCTACTCAAATCTATATAAGCAGGAACATTTCATTTCAAATGCCCAAAGAAATTTCAGATTTGAGTTTTCAAGAGGGCATATTTTGCATTTACTGCTTGCAGTTATCACTGCTGAATTTGACTTCAAGCTACTTGAATCAGAATCAGAAAGGCCATACATAATACAGATTCTGTTTCAATTCCAGTACCCTGTAGTCTAGGATTTAGAACTGTGATTATTTTAAGCCACATAGCGGCCTTACTCAACGCCTCTGCCTCTACACCATAGTCACAAAGTTTTGAAACATCATACTTTTTAAATGATTAATTTTGAGACTGTGCCTTGATCTGGAAAGCTGCATTTTCCATTGCTGCTGCCTGAAAACATCATGAAGATAACGGTGGTGTTCCTGCCCTTGCTTTGATGTTTTCAGGAAGTACAGATGCAGCATTAGACACTCTTTAGAACAGTCCTGTTTAGAAAAGAATCAGGTTAAATTTTAAAAGTAGCACATGTATATTAAGCAATGTCTGGGGTTGTACCTTAGAGAAATTCACTAATTTAAAATTAATAGGGAATGTGCCACTGGGCATGATGGACTATGAGATTTCATTTTTTTTCCTGGTTTACTTCAGTCATACCCCCTTGTATTTGCAATCTATCAAACTGTTTCACAAAACACTCGTCCACTCATTTTGAGATGATACAAAATAAGTGCTGATGTGTTGATTACCTGTCATTTTCTCAATTTCAACATAAAAAAAGTATTAAAATAATACACACAAAAACATTTCTACTCAACAGGTAATCTCCACCTACTCTGTTACAACAGCCTCTCCAAGTCAACTCTCCTGCCACAGAAATATGCTGCTATAAATTAAATACATACATAATCCTCATTAAAGTAATTCGCAAAATAATATCAGAAGACATATCCTAATTTTTCTTGTACAAAACTTTCTGATCTGGTTTTCACATGCTATTCCAGATTTAAGTCAGTATCCTTACCTGTATTTGACAGAACTGAGAAGTTTTGTATGTTTGCAAATATGAAACCTAAATTTCTATTTATGATGCTCCTCATGTAATTTTTAATTCCAACTTATTATTTATTAGCATTGCACAGATGGTGTGGAATCATTTAGACGCATTTGCTGACACAGGGAATCAATTTATTTTTTCAGATTTATATGATCATCTTGTATGATTCTTTCCACTTCATGATTTTCACATTAGCATGGTGACTTCAAATGTTGCTTTGATTGCTAACATATATACCATGTATATAACTATACAGCATATTTATTATACCCTTAACGCAGATCACATGGAAGAGCAAACAGTCTTCCCAGCTGCTTCATTCCACTGCTTCACTTGTAAGTGTAATAATTTTGTTTTGAATTCAGCTTCAGTGGCCAATTTTTCCCCACTTAATTCTGTTTTTCACTGGAGATTATAATCAGCTGTTTCTTTTACTGAATTTATTTTAATAAAATCCAGAAAAGATTTCTTTACCAACTGATACAACAGCAATATGCTGAGATCTTTGCAGAGCTTACACAGTCTGTGGATAAAAAAAAAGCACCACGTTACAGTGGCATAAGCCAAATCCAGTCATCTGCTACATCAGGTCTTTTCACAGGTCACCATATGCTCCAACTGATTATTTCCAACTCATTCCACACCAGGTCACTTCAAGCCACATAAAATTATATAAGGGTAGCACACAGCAGTTAAGAAACACATCTTAGGTTCGAGCATTGTCTTATTACTTGGTCATTCAATTCATCCATACAGCTTTGTAAGACTCACAAAGGAACGTAAGGTGAAGGTAATCGAGAGAGGACCAGCAGATGTAGTCACCTGTGGTATTCATCCTGAAAAACATTCAATGTGTTCTATTCTGTGGACTTTAATAACAGTAAATGCTGACAGCAGAGTGTTAGATCACATGTTCAGCATAGGAACAGTGAAACAAATCCCATATTTTACACATTAAGTAAGATTTCAAAACCGAGTGAAGTACTTTGCTAACAATGTTAAAATGCCTGAAAAATTAAATTTAAAAGCTGGAGTTACTGCTAAGAGACTTTGAACAAGCTACCAAGCTATACACTTCTGAGAAACTTTATATTCAACTTCTGAGTGTGAATCTTTGAGAGTACCTTTTAAATTTATCTCAAAAGGAGAAGATCAATAGATACACCCCACTAAAGTACAGATATTTGAAGATATTCAGAAACCTAGCAATAGAAGTTCCATAACTACTTATCTACATTTAGCCTGAAATCTTACACAAACAGGATTTATTAAATGATTTACAAAGTTAAAAATAAAGTATCAGAGTTAAAAATGAAGTATCAGAAAACCAGTGCAAGACACATCCTTAGGCTGCAAATGTTGAAAACAAACTACACAACCAAGGCAACTGTAAAAATGAATTATAAAGTAATGAGACAGTTACACAGAGGCCAAACTAGTCTGGACACCACATTAGGTTTGGGAAATCACCAATTCATTCACTGCCAATTTCTGTTTAATTAGGAGCTCTGCCTGACCTAGGACCTCTTTCTGATTCCTCGCTAATTCAATAATGTATTGATTTAGTTCATTCTGCAGATACAGCAATTCATTACAAATCCTGGATTAAGTCCACAGTACTAATTATACAATATTTGGTCTTGACATTCACAGACCCAGGTGAGACCAAGTTTCCTGTTATTAGAGTCCGCTTCCCAGACTGCAAATCAAAAAGTTTCTGGTTTGGCTTACCTACTCAGGACTTTTCCTTAACTCACAGAAAACTGGGTCCTTACTGTCAAATTTTAAGCTTTACCTTCTTTCTGTTTGTAAGTTGAGAAACTGGAGGGGCTAACTTTACCCAGAAGTCTTCTACAGTCTAGGAGTTCCCTATCCACCCAGCTCCTCACACTGCCCTNACAAGGCTTCCTGAGCAGGTGACTAACATCTCATTCTTTGAACAGAAAACTAGACTCTAATTTTTATCTCTTTCTACCTGAAATTACCTTGCAACTTGCAAAACACCCAGAAACATCCACATAATCCTTTTCTTTATGTCATGGTGTTTTACCTGAAAACTGTCTCACGAAAACAGGGACAGTTCTTAATGCAATGTTAAAAGAAGGAACACAAGAGCCCAGGGATGGACATGCAAGTTTTTATTCAGGTGGAACTGAGGTTCACCAGAAGCTCCTAGAGTACTTCTACATGGACTTGCTTCTGCCCCATGGCACACAGGCAGGGGCTGCAGTATGCAGTATGTGCCTGGGTAGGCCTAAAGGTACCCCAAATCAGTGATCTCACAGAAGTAGGATTTTGGGCTGTTCTGAGGTCCAACAGAGGAGCAGCTGCTTCAGTGCTCAGGGAAAACTAAATAACCTGGTCCCTTCCCTTTAAGTCAGGAATCTCAAGAGAAGACCTTCCCTTTGACACGTCCTTTCGACCATAACGCGCAACAGAAAATTCAGGATAGCAACACCGACAGCCTAAAGAACCACATTAAGCAAACACTGTAGTTATTTTTATGCATTACCTCCTGATGGCCAACAATTCTTTCCCACTTATAGTGTTATAAGCATGACAACACACCTTGTTTCCTGCTGGGACACTCTTACACTGATATAAAGAGCCTGCACTCTGCCAGTATCAAAACCAAAATCAGCTGTCTGATCCCTGACAAAAAGAAGAAAACTCCAAGTACTTAGTAAACAGAAGTTGAAGTTGTATGATTTAAACTCCCCTCCATCAGACTGCAGTTTTAGAGGCACCGTTTTAATAAACACTGCTGTAGAAAACAGAATTTAAATATTTTATTTATGACTGTATGTTCCAAACTAAGGGTGAAAGGGAAAAAAAAAACATGCACACCTAAATATAACGGGTAATTTACTGTGGAAAAAAAACATACAAAAGGAAAAATTTTTAACTCCTGTTGTACAATTTGTTTCAGAAACATGTTAACAATGTAGGAAAAAAAAGCCCCCAATGCCATTTATAAGGCTAACTCTTGCAGGCATGTTCCAAGTCCAATAAAGAAGGTTAATGCTACAATGGCAGTCAGAAACATGCAAGTCAAAACACAATCTAGGAGGAACAAAGCACCCCATACAATCCAAATTTCAGCAGCACTAAATAATATCCCACCTGTCAGTATGTCAAACAGCTTGGCGTGTTTCCATTACAAGACAAAAGTCACTTTTGTTTGTGTGTCAAATGTGCTCTGAGCAAAAGGGGGGTAAGAAAGAGAAGAGAATGAGAAAAG
Source organism: Thinocorus orbignyianus (assembly GCA_013400375.1). Classification (NCBI taxonomy): domain Eukaryota; kingdom Metazoa; phylum Chordata; class Aves; order Ciconiiformes; family Thinocoridae; genus Thinocorus; species Thinocorus orbignyianus. Next base: position 316,404 of record VXBW01004602.1, read on the forward strand.
CTTTTGGAGAGTAAAGACAGTTCAGAGAGGTTAAAAAAAAAAAACCCAAGCAATAAATAACAATCATGCTTACCACCTTTGTGTTTGTGTTCAAAAATAGCGTTTTGGTCAGCCAGATGTTACAAATATAGTTACAAACACACGTAATGAACAAATTTAGACATCATTGATGCATGGAAGATAACACTGGATGGAACATACCCTGCAACTTAAAAAATTATCTGCAATTTACAAATGAGATCCAAAGAGAAATGTTTGTACGTCAGTACCTCATGTTTTCCATTTCTCTGAGAATTTTTGTGTGCTGATTTATATTTTTCCTATGACCAGGGAAGATGAGAGGGAAAGAAAGAGGGTGGACAACATGACGTAGTGTTGCCTTTTTGATTGCCTAATATAATTTCACAAAACAAATTGATTTTTAATTCTTTTTTATTCATCTGTTCCAGTTATTTTAAACACAAACCTTGAACTTGGACAAACAGTGACATAACAGATCACTTTTGTTTCAATAAAAGCCAAGGTGCCTTACTAAGGAAGCAGACAATCTATCACTGGTTTTAGAACTCTTGGTTTTAGTATGCTCTCTAGCAATAACAATAATTACTTTATTCCAGAGCGTAGGCTGACAGACTACTTGGTTTGGGGGACAAGAAAAATCAGAGTTGGAAAATGCAAATGGAAAGACAGACGGCAACACTTTACCATTCTGTCCCTGGATGTCAAAAAACTTTACAGCTGGGAATTATAAGCTTCATCGTGGGAGACAAGCTATACATAATGATGACAGTCATTCCTAATAAGACAACGAAAGCAGCCCCCATCCCAAATTCACTGCATTACTTTACAACAAGGAAAAAAATTAACCACTGGAGAATACAAAAGAAAATTTAGAATTACAAGAAAGCATTTTAAGATACCAAAAAATTTACTACACTTAGGTTATCCCTGAATAACCAGGAACCCTGCATTTCCTCGGTGTTCTTTATCTCAGCCATAAATTCTCAGATGAGCCTCAGGGGATTTTCAGCTTCAGCTGAGCCTGGACCCCCCTAGCAAAGGAGCAGCAAGAGGAGCTAACAGCTCCCTGTCCAAGAAGCCTCTGCAAGACCCGGCAGAGAAGCCACTCGCACCGCTACAGGGGTCCTGCCTCACACTGCTGCATGTAAAGCTGCAAAAATGTGCAACATCAGCAGGTTTTCAGAGCAGCCTAAGCTACATGAGGAACCCCTCTTATGTTTCCGGCAGCTATCTTAAATTGTCCTTAACCTGCTTTAACTAATTCCGTAAATTTATCATGGAAGGGTAATCCAGAATCTCACCCAGTAAGACACATAAGCTTTAAGCAGCTTTGTAAACACACTAACCGGTATGAACCTTTCCAGTTGTCTACTTCAATTCTTAGACTGACTTCCCTCTCTAAAAGGCTGCTCTAAGAATTTTAGGCAATATTTGCTATTGCTGTTTGAATCACTTCTGAGTGTTTTTTGATACTGGGATCAAGACTCAGCAAGATTCACAGAAAAATATAATCTTCCTATTTGTGGAAATATAACCCCACAAAAATACATAATCAAATAAACTTTGAAGTACTGATTTCACTCAAGAGAAAACTGAGTAATAAATAAACTGAGATAGTATTTAATGTTACTTCAAATAGTCTGAGGTGTGCTAAAATGAAGATAAAAATGCATTAAAAAGAAAAACTCCTAGATCCTGTAAATAAGAAGCTAGCCATGCACAGAAAAATATCAATTTAATAGAAGAAAAAAATAAATCCTCAGACTTTGCAAAATAACTGGACACCATTTTGGCACATTCTTAAAGCATCTACACCTGGCCACTGGAGAGTGTAAAACATGAATTGTAAAACATGAATCTTAATATACTATGTAGTATTGTGCAAGAAAACACAGGCTCAATAACACTGGTATGTAACCAACTAAATCCTTTAACCTTTTTAGCTGGATGTTTTGCCTAGAATATTTTGAGAACATTGGCAACCAAAGGAACCCTTTTGGAAACAACTCAGTGGCAAATACCTGATCTTACAACTTCGCCTCGTGTGGAAAGGCAGCACAGGGATGTCAGGAGGATGGCTACTTCCAGTGGCAGCCACTGAATGGCTAGTCAAGATGCTTTCACCTACTTAAAAAAGAACCCCCTTCTCTACATGAATTAATGTAGATTTCAGGCTCAAAAGCCAACATTCTTTTATTCTATAATTGCTGCAAAAGAGCTAAATCTGTGGTTGTTTTATTTTATTATTACTGTTATTTAAGATCAGCAGGCAACTAACTCAGTGCTAAAATAGGTGGAGGGTATTAGGAGGGAATGAGATCATCAACTATCCCATAAGGGAAGTCAAAACATTTACTCCATTCAAAAATAAAGTGGCAAAGATTTAGAAGTTCCTGACAGGTTGATTTTTAAAAAAAAAAAAAAAAAAAAAAAAGAAAAAGTAATTCACATCCAGGGCAGAGTGTGGAATTAATCTCAACTTGTGGGGGTCTCAGCCAGAAGGAAAGTTCATCCATTCTGGAATTCAGACTTCAAATCAGAAGAGAAACTCCTATGGTAAGACACAATTAAATTGTGTTAAAAATATACCTTTAAAAATAAATTCTCACATGTTCATTTGCATACTCTTTCTTACATAAGCACATGCTCTTCAATTAGAAGGATTCTAAATCTAACAGTGTTGTGATCATCACAAGGGACCACACTCCTCAAAAAAAAAAAAAAAAGAAAAAAGAAAAAAGAATATCATACTGATTCCCAAAGTCAGATGGCAAGCAAACTGGCAATATAGAGGTTTCAAAGTAAATGTAAGTGATTTTATGAAGCATGTTACTCTTTCTATGTCTATATTAAATCATATATCCACGACATATATATATATTAAAAAAAAAAAAGTAGTGAAAAAGTGAAATTCCTTGCCCTATAAAGGTCATTGCAAAGGAGCATGGTGGGAGGGAAGGGAGGGAAATCAGAGGAAAAAGGGGAGAGCTCATAAAATGTTTAAATTTTAAGGAATGACACTGGAACACATCCAAGATCAATCTCCATTCAATTTCATAATTTTTGGGACAAGCAGCAGGTCCTTCACACTGCATGGAGTAAGATCAAGAAATGCCAAGAACAACAGGCATAATTCTTTCAAGATCATTCCATCAGGATTTTGCAAACAAAACCAGATTGAAATATCTGGGGAGAAAAAAAGTTGCTGAAGAGAATAAAATTTTCACTTTGCCCCTCTCTCACTACTCCGTTGAATCTACTTCCCCTCCATCCCACAAAGATCTTCTAAAAGACAAGAAAGGAAGCTGGAAAGTGAACACCCAAGTATTTCACCTAGATGAAAAACCAAACTGTTCACTGGTCTCCTTTTTCATATAAAATACGAGCCTTCCCAAGATTTAGCTGGTCCTCTTTATGTATGTTTACTATCAGAGGCTCCCTGGTCTTGCAATATTAACTAGCAGTTGTGGGTTTACACGGCGATGTTTGTATTAGGCTGTCAGCGCACAGAGAAAATTAATACAACTCCCACCTGTAGCCACTGCTGTTAGTTGATGCCCATGGCACATGCGTGCAGGATTCAGAACACCACCTCTGCTGCACCCCTGGGTTCCCTAGGAGGCCTCTCTAAACATCTCCTGTTACATTTGGTCTCCATGATATCCCTCTGGGGCAGAACCACAGCTGGATTCGGGCACAGGCAAAGGCAACAGTAATCTAGAGCAGCAGATTGCTGGGGAGTAGGGAAAAAACCACCCAGTTGAAGGTATTCGTGGGCATACACTGTGTTGTCAGACAGCTGGAGAGCCAAGGGGGCTGCTACAACCCCGAAGAGAGAGGTTTGGACAATACAGGAGCTTTTTCCTGGCTCCAGCAGGAGATGCCCCTATCTCCTGCTTCCACATGTGGTGACAAAATTAATTTCTGCCTACACCACATAGAAATTTTGCACCATCTCTGACAGATCAGTACACCTGTAAGCCCTCAAAGAAACAATCTTTGACAGAAATCAAAATCATTAAACCTGTATATTATAACAGATACAGGTGAGACTGCTCTTACCTGGTTTCAGAACCCCATTCTGTGTGTTTCCAGGAAGAACTATATATTATCAGATCCTCTGAGTTTTATGCCTTTTCTTAAAATTCCAGCTGGCAAAGAGATCCAAATGGCAAAGAGATCCTCAAAACTCACTAGAAAAAAGTTACTAATGAAAGTCTCCAAAGCTTTATTCAGTTGCAGTTATGATTGCCCCCCCCTCCCAATTTTGTACTCTTGTGATTTTCAAAGTGTGCCTTGTTAAAATCAGATTCATGATGCTCAGCTGCATGAGACTGTCCATACTGCAACAATTGTTAATTATTTAAGGGATCAGAAATTGGAAGCAGCTAACCAGTCTGTGTCACACATTTTAACGTAAATTTTCTATCCCATTCTGTTGCTTTCTTCCTTGAAAGTGAATTATGAAAAAGCAAGCAATACTTTTCAGTCACACATCTATACTAACGCTGAAGATGTCAATAAATGTACTTTCATTAGAGAAAGAACTTCATGACTTAAAAGCCGTGACTGTCCAAGCAAGTACATGGGTGCCTTCTCCGTTTCTCGGTCTAGAGAGGTTAATCCCATCCTTTTCCTTTGTCAGTATTTTGAGACCATACGCTACCATATGGTATGCTTGTGGGATTAAATTTATAACCAGAAAACACAAAATTACAACCTCAGCAAGCTAATGGAAGCCAGCTGAAAGGTATGATATGCTAAAACAGTTAAATGAAAAGACATGAAGAAAATAATAATTTAGTAGTAATGCTAGTTGCTTGATAAAATTTAATTAGGATCAGAGCTATGACCACAGTTAATCTTTTCATTTCGCAATAAAACTCCCCAATATTTTTCTGTCAAGGACACAGCTTTTCGTGAGTGGTGTCAGTCAGCTATTTTTGAGAATCAGGGGAAATTCAACAGGTGTTTTTGCAAAGATGACTGAGGATACAAACATACTTAAGATTAAAATCTAATACTTAAGATTTCTGACAACACATAAAACATATTCATCATGTATCCATGAAAACGGATAGTATTTTTTAAAGAAGCTACAAACACATGGGAAAAAAGTATTCCAAGTACTGAAGAACTAAATTAGACTTCAAGATCTACTATTAATAGTTCTTCAGTTCTTTATAAAAGATAATTCCTCCCAATATTAGTAAAACATCCCCTCAATGTGACAAAATTTTGACTTCTGACAGCCTGCTAAAGAGCATTATTGAAACATCTCAAAAGCAGAACAGGATTAGGCATCCTAACTCAAGTTTAGTGCACAGCTCTACCATTAAACTCACATGTGGAGGTAAATGCAAGAGAATGGAGAGACAGAGATTATTGCATTATAAACACCCTGCTCCCAGAGACCCATGATGAAAAAGATGGGATTCTTTCATTTCAAGAAGTCAGAAATACGTAATGTCTAATCTTTAAGACTGCACAAAAGCTTTCTGAGGAAGAACACTATACACTAGGGTCTTAAATACAAAAAGACAAAATACAACTACGGCTAAAGTCACATGATTTTGAGCAACTGGATTGTTAATAGAAGAAAAACTACTTCAAGGTATGTATAATAGGTAGGCTAAATTCCAACAGTCCCAGCAGAAGTACTGGCCAAGTAGAAGGGGGACATTTCTCCCACAAGCACTGGCTTACTGCAACGCTTGTAGCTGAACTTTCTGTTTGAAACACAGAGACAAGAAAACAAGCAAAGGTATGAGACTCTAGCATAGGTTCCACCTGAGTATAGCAGAAACAAGGTTGTTCTGCCAGAGGAGAGCACACATGTGCATGCATATATGAAAAATCCTTCTAAAACATGGAAACACTTTACATACTATTAAATTACGAGCAATTTTCTCTAGAAGAAAACTTTTTTTGCCTCAGTGGGCAGAAAGCCTCTTGCAAATGCGCTCCTGAATCCTCACTGTAATGCTGTCCAAGGTTTTCCAATCTGTT
>VXBW01004602.1:337334-420380 GCA_013400375.1 Thinocorus orbignyianus
CTGTATGTGTAAGTTTCCCCTTACTTATAGGTTGTTGGTTACACAATCATATTTGTGCTTAAGTTTTTAAGATGTACCCACCTGCATTTGTAGAAAACATTTTTAACTATAATTTTATCATGTACTGACAAAAATGATATCTTGCATCTTAAATGAGCAAATTTAATTTAGCAATTACATAGTTTCTGATTTTATGCAAATCTAGTCAGGTTGTACAAATTGCTTTATGTAGCCTGAAAGCTAAATAAAGCAAAAAAAAAACCAACAATAAAATAAATAGCACTAATTAATGAAATCAGGGATCTACAACCACTACCAGGTCAGAAAGCTTAGTCCACAGTGTATTAAGGGAAGTGAATCAGAGATATACTTCCACTTAACTGCTTCATTCAAACTATGTTCTAACATCACAGCACGATACTGCCATAACTAAAAGAGATATTATAACTTGAGTAGAGCCCACTTCGAGTTCAGGAGATGCATGAAGTAGTCAAGGCCTCTGTGATGAACATCTTGTAATGTATCCAATACAATAGGTAGAGATTAACGCAGAAATGAACAAAATGGCACCTAAGCAAAGGTCTAGTGACAGTCAGATTTCCACACCCCCATGTGTGCCTTGGGATGTTCTTTTCAAGCTTGTAGGCACAGTGAACAAAAGCCACTTCAAAAAGTTTAGAAGTTACTTGTGAAGTTTTTATTCCTAATGTTTAATTACATTATGGAAAAAGTTCCCCTTCAAATATTAAAGACAAAACATTCATCCTTCCACACCCCACATAAAACCAAAAGTGCCTGTCTACTTAAAAAAAAAGATCCAACCATAAATTAAAATTTAAGCTACATTTAATTAAGGTTCAATTGCTTCCTTGCCTTGAAACATAAGTGCATTTTCAATATATTGTTCTTGTGATCTTTAAATCTTCAAACTATTTAAACTCCATGGCATTAGAAAGCCACATGTTTCACTCTGAATAGTGCAGTTTGTGAACAAGTTAACATCTAACAGTCAATATGCATATGTAACATGTCATTAGGAAAGATACCTCTCCTATAAAAATGTTAACATTTGCTTACAGAAGCAAAGTCAACTTTAATCTATACTTGCTGACAGAGAGAATAATATATTGCAGGCAGTTGTTTTATCCATGGGTCTCACTACAGTAAGCTTTCTTTCGCTTCCCCTCCCCTCTACTACTTTATTTTTAATCCAAGAATGGTTTGCTTTAAAACAAAACATTTCAGCTTTATTAAGGAAACCACAGAATCAATTGAAAAATTGACCTGTGAATGAGGACAGGTATTCATGCTAGACAGTGTTACATGCATTTTTCAACCATTAAATTGCAATGATATTACTGGTTTTAGATTACTAAATCTACACTGATGCTATCACAAATTACTTCCATTGATCACTTGCATGTCACTATTATGAAATTCTGACTTCAATATGACTTGATGCTAAACATCAGATTTCCAATTACTTCTTTTTAGTTGAAGCATTGGAGAGAAAGTTCCAGTATTTGGCTTCAATTTATTTAGTATAAATAAAGAATACCCTACACTAATATTTGTAGAGGAATTCTAGTTCAGTACCTTAACCACAAATGTAAGGCAACAAATTACAAGCAGTAAACTACTTACACAATTTAAACAAGTTTAACAGCATGCAATTCTCCAAAAACTACCTAAAGTTTTGGTCCTCAACTGACTTGTATGGCATTCTTTTAAATCTTAATTAGCGCTCAGCATTTACAGTCCAACTTTCTAATGCATATCTCTCATCACTGTAAGCTGTTTAATAAAAATAATGCAGCAACAACACTATAAAATGCAATTACTCACTGGAATTCTCACCATTCAGTAATGACACTCTAATACACCTAAATGTGACAGGACAAATAATGCACAACACCTAGAAATACTGCTATCTGAACATAGTTGAAGTATCAGAGGCAGAATAGCAAGAAAAAATAGCAAGATGAAATCATCCCAAGTGCTGCAGAGAATCCCTTCCAGTGACTTGAGTGGCCTTCGGATCAGACCTCATGACAAGTCAACAAGTTCCATTTTCTTTCCTTAAAATTATTGCAACCAGCTTCAAGAAAACACAGTGAAAGAAAACCTGAAAGGCTTGGCAGTATTACTTGTACAGTACATTTGAAAAGAAATCTTATTCATTAGCTATTTGCATACCATATTGTTTCAATAAAGTTGCACCTTCTGAAATTTGCAGGAAGAATTATATACCATTTTATTTCAGCTAAAACTTGCAAAGACTGCTACTACAATTAAAGTTTATAGATGGAAGAGATTACAGTACAGAACAGATCAGTATCACAAATAATTAGCATCTTATGTTATCCTCTACTCAATGGAAATTTCAGTCTCTATTTTTTCAGTGGAATTGACAGTTTAGATAATGTGGTTTTAGTAAACAAACTGAATCTTTTACTAGCTCCATAGACTCAGGTGTGCTGAATGTATGCAATGTTTTGAAGAGCATTTTTTTTTTAGAGTTTTGCAATTAAATTTTACTACCCAGCTAACTAAATACAGGTTGCATATGCCTTGTAATTGAAATACATCATTTCTGGAGGATGTTCTTTGCCACAGTGGAGTTTCAGAGACGAGTCAAAGGGAAAATATCACACCAATATAAAATTAGAAAAGTTCCATAGAACTCACAGCTTGTTACGCAAACACACACACACAGAATATTAGGCACATTAAAATCTTTAAAGTAATGCTTCCAACTTCTAGCATCCTTTAATTTGTTTCTACATCCTTGTTTGATGCTGTATCCTTTGTTCTGATGCTATGCCAGCGAAATTGCATCACCACAAAGCAACATTATGCAAGAATGTCTGGCTAAAATTAAAATGCTATTTCTCAGCATCACTTAGTTACAGGAAAAATGTACATCAGGCACTCGCAATGCAATTATGCAAGCCAATATATTCAGTAAATACTTAATGAAATAAATAAGGTAATGGAAAGCCTGTATGAAGAGCTGTAGAAGAAGATAAACCACCCAACTGCTCCTGCTCCTCCTGTTGTTCTAACTACACTTTTGGAGTTCGAGTCTATTGCCATAGATGCTTAATACAGCTACACTTAAAAAAAAATTCAGAACAATAAAAACTAATAGAAGTTAAGGAGTTCTTCAGGAAATGGCAGATAGTACTGAAGTTTTTTTAAATAACAAAAGTTTTTCCAAACAATCTGCTGTTATGTGAAACACACCCAACTTCCCTACAAAACAAGCAGTGTTAGGGCACAAACACTGATAAAGATGCTCTCTCTCTCTTCAGACAGAAATGTTTCACACAAGCAGAGAATGTTCAGTTGTTCCTAAGTTAAAGCTCTCCGTCACTTCTGAAGAGAACCGAGAAATTTCCTGAATAATTGTTTTCTGCCTGCTAAAATACAACACAGCAGCAACCTAGTAAGATTAGATTGTGGCAACACTATTCAAACTAATCTGATTCCTAATTCAGATGGATTATCAATAAATACCAGATGTACACTGTTTACAAAGTAAACAATTGTCTCATTCACAGGAGACATCCAGTTAAGATGCAATATTCCACACAGATTCCCTCAAGATCATTGTTACAAACAGAAATATAAACACAACACCAAGTGATCCTAAACATGCCAAAATGACAACTTATATTTTTTTCCTAACAGATACATTTTTCAGCATGGCTAAATTGAACAACTATGTCTATTCCCAACATCCACAAAATTTATTGACATTAATGAAGTAGTAAAAAAAAAAAATTAATTAAAAATTCTTATTGCAGTCCTGGAACTCATAAACAAATTATGTTTCATCTTCATTTTCTAAACCAGTCAAGGAAAAATAGAAACTTGTGTCCATGGACTATTGTAACAGTAAAATTAATCCTTGCTGATATAAACGTATTCTGCTTAAATGTGCACGTCTCACTGCAGCAGTGCTTTGACAGAAACGTTTTGTGTGCTTTAAGATATCTCTTTGGTGGTTTACACTCTAAGAAAACAAGCAAACCCATTTTTACCGCAGAAACGATTTTTTTTTTTTTTTTGCATGTCTGTAAAACATACTGAGCAGCTTCAAGGTGCACAGTGCATTTCTTCCACAGATTAAGGAAGTCGAGAGGACACACATACATTTTTAAAGCTGCATAAACCACAAAGCCAAACTTACACAGAACAAAGAACAAATCTAGCGTTACTCAGCAAGAAGACTAGAAACATGCACGCACACATACACCCCAACAGTCCTAATAATCCTAGAGGAAAAATAAGAAATACTGCTTTGTTATGCAAATATGCCATTTCAAAATTGAGAAAATTAAATGATGTCATTCAAGCTAACATCCTTACCTCAATGGAAAAAGAGGCAAGAGACAACAACAACTCTCCCTCCCCACCAACCCACTCGCAGACATTTATTTCGGGGAGTTTTGGTTTAAATAAGAGTCAGTGGCACTTAATCCCAAGAAGAATTACAGAGAGAGTTTTGGAGCTGCTTATTTAAAAAAAAAATAAATGTCCAGTTTGCTCTGCCAGTTTAATTTATCCAAATAATCAATGCAATACAGGTTTTATTGTGTATTCAAAAGGTATTTCACAGGTTGCATTTATAGCATTTAGAACAGCAACTTAGTAAAAGGTTTCTAAAAATATAAAATCAACCGTACTATTTTTACCAAGAATTTAATATGCATCCATGAAAGCATGCTCAGAAGCACAATAAAAATTTTAAAACAAGATATACCAAATTAATTTAATACTTAGCAAGAGGGGGGAAAAAAGGCATTAAAGTAGCTTCATTTTATTAATCTTCCAAAAAATGACATGCAATTCCTTTATTTAATAGCAATGCTTTACAAACGTTCAAAAAATAGTAATTGCACATTACTATATAGCAACATTTTTCCTAAAGTTGTGAATGTCATTTTAAGATATTAAATAGAAAAAAGAAACTAATTAATACACACAGACCCACTCAGTCAGCTGCATGAATTGTAAATTAATGATAAAGAAAAAGCTCCAGAATTCAGAGCTACTATATTTGCACTTTCTATAGTGTATAATGAACGATACTGAAAGTCACCTACACTCCCACAGACCTGTCTTACCCTCTGATTTCAGTAAACTAGTAGCTAGCAAGAGTTGAGACACTTCAAAGTGCATGAAATACACTTTTCTTTAAACCTCTAAGAAATAAATTGCATGGTGGCTTGCTTTTCTTACTAGCAGCTGAAGTGGGTGGACGGATCACTAAAATACCAAGTTTGAGACAGAAACATGACATGAGAAATAAGTTATTACAACAGAAACCTGCCAGATATCACCAAGCTGTTGTAACAGTTTTTCCAGGCAATTTGGTTATAAAGCATTTGTTTACAGAAAGTAAAACACTAATTTTGGTCCATCAGAAATATAAAAGGTAAAGGTAATGCTTAGCCAGGTTGGTTGCACTCAAAGCTGCAACAGAAATACAGTGTTTTGTAACTTTAACGTAGCACCCCATATTGACTTTTCCAGCCTTGACATAATTTCTTCACTACTCCAGTCACGCTATATTAATTTCTCACCTTCTCTTCTACCCTCCTACTATATCTTAAAAACGCAGGGCTTGAGCAATCATTGACATCAAAGTCAAAGCCTTCAATTCCACCTTTTATTTTGGGATTGTCCTACTACAAAATTTTAGATGCAGATGAGCATACAACAAAACATGTTAATGTCTAGATGACTGCAGCTATTTTCCAGCCACTAATTTTGTACTTAATAAATACAAGCACTATACTACTTTTATTAATCAAACACTTCTTGAGACAGATCTGCAGCTTGACTCGTTTTAATAGCAAATCTAATTTTGGGGATCGGAGCAGAACAGACTGCAGCTCTTTTTCTGAAAAGGCTGACATTTGAGCAAACCTTACCAAAGAACGCTTGCCTGATTGAGGACTGACATTTCCTTTCTCTAACTCGCTTAACTAAAAAATAGGCATTCTGGCCAACTCCTGCAGTACCCCAAGGCAACTGTATATCACTTTCAGTTGCAACTTGTGAATACCTTCTTTTTCTTTCTGTCTCTTTATTTTGACATGCATATTATGTTAGCTGATTTCAATCATGTTGCATGAGTGGATGACATACCTTAAAAGATTAAGTTTTGCCACCTGGGACTATTCCAGAAATTCAGTACTTTATAGCATCTCATACCCTTCTTCATCCTCTATTCGCCCGCATTATCAATAGTAGCTTTCTTTCCTATTTTATGCCTAACGACAAGTTGTTCAAGGCTGCAGTTGATGCAAGTCAGCTTGAAGTGTCATTCCCCTTCTTGTTCCCATTGCAGGACTGAGCTGCTCCATGGTCTGCAACGCTCTGCTGCCATCTATTAGACACAAGAAATAACAACGCTGCGAATACCACAACTGGTTTTGCCTTCCCTTTCCCCAGCTTTCTCGTCCCCTGCAGCAGCTGTGTGAAGAAAACTGTCAGCGAAGTTTTTGGATCACCCCTCCCCACTCCTGCCCAGATATAAAAAACACTTCAATTATTTTTCCACTTAGAAATAGCTACAATTATAGAAGAGATTTGGTTGTTGAAATTAAGAATAGAATTATACAATAAAATGCTCTTCCCCAAAAAGGGAATCTAATTTAACAACCTTCCTCTGTTTATATCTTCAAACAAAAGGCCAGTTCTAAAGTTCCTTTATAGCCATGATTTTAAAATTTGTAGTTTTATTATGTAGCAATCGAGCTCATTGAGGGCTACAGCTATCCAGACCTAACTGGGGCCACGGCATAGAAGGAACATGCATTTGCCATCGATCCCCCTCCCTTCATTGCACCAGACTTAAAATTCAGAAGTCAGTTAGGAAGTCAAATTACAGAGCCTTAAAGCAGAAACCACACACAAAGCGCAAGATGAAGGAGGTAGTACTTTATCCGTCATCGGGGTCGCAAAGATAAACACCACTTCATTCATCACAGCGTTCAGCCTGCTTCGTATGTGACTGCACAACACAGGCACAGCCGCTAAAAAAAATGTCCCTAACTTGTATTTGTAAAACATCATGCAAAAGACACCCACTGAAGCTGCAAAAAAGCCCCAAAAGATATCTATAACCTTCAGTTAGAGCTTACATTCTGCTTTTTAATTACCAAGCCATACGGAAAAGTCCTGTTTCAGGGCTCGGTCTGGTCCTTTTCACATCCCTGATTAAATACTCAAACGCTTCATTTTTCTACATGGTTGCTTTACCAATACACTTAAATAACTTGCTGGTAGAAACGTGCTTCAGCATTTACCCTGGAAATGATCCATAAGAAAAACCAACGAAACGAAAGATTGGAAAAAAAGCAAAAATGCAGCAAGTCATTCACACAAATTGTAAATAAGGCCACTGTGATCAAAAAGTATATGAACTCTTAGGCATTTTTCTATAAAGGGGGAAAAAACTCAGAACAAGAACAACTCAGAACAAGAACAGGGAGACAAGGAGGGGTTTTGTTGAGGAACGGAGTGGGTGGCAAGGGGAAAACAAGAGGTGCAATAGGAAGGCACAGAGGCAATACCAGCCTGTAAAGGAAGTAATGAGATCTTCTGTGGTATTAAAACATACCCATAAACATAATACCTTCATTTTCTCATTGGTATTGGCATAAATAGTACTTGGTTTGAGCAGCAATTTGTTAATGCTTGTATTTCCTAACACATACTAGTACCACTGAGTGCATTATTCCATTGTTCTTTTCATGTATTCATAACATTTGCAGCCATAATACATATATTTAAACTATTACAGCTAATCTGTTTAATAATATTAATAGCTGCACTAAGTTCCTTAGTACCACTTGGTTTTAAATCTATTTAGTCTGACAATACAAACTGCAATTACAAAGATTGTATGAAGTTGCCATAAATATTTAGTAAACCAAATAAAGAGACATACAAAACACCAATTGAATTGCTAGCTATTACTGGAATTACCTTTCTTTCTAGGCCACACACAAAATCTGTTTGAACAGGTACTCCAAGTACTATATTAAAAAAAAATTGCCTGAAATAATTTAAGTGTAAAACTACCAAAAACCTGATTGCTTAAGAGGAACTAGATTACTTAAAAAGACTCACAGCCGAACAACACATACATGCATTTGAAAGAAACACTGGAGAGTCTTATTCTGCCCTCTGGTGCACTCCATCCCACAAGGACAGAACAAAACTCAGGAAAGCATCTGAGCAACTCCAGCAGCTTGAAGTTAAAGCAGTTAAAGGGTGTGCTGAGGTACATTAAGACTCTTTAGCGCCTTAAAGAATCATACTCAGCATCATACCAGCACAAGCAAAAGCAGTAAAGCATTCTGCAAGGCAGAAGGTAGCCCAGTCAATTTTTGTCCTTTTGCATTTACAGCAGGAAACCTAATTGCCCTGGTTAAGGGCCAAGACCCCATCACATAAAGTACTGTGCAAATACAAAAATTACTGGTTTGCATTACAATTTTCTGGTGAGGTTGTGCTCACGAGGCTGGCGTTATGAGCTGCCAAAACCAGTAAACAGATGACAAAGGAGATGCACAAGTACCCAAACACACCACAGAACATGGGACCACAGGCCCATGCAGGCATCCTACACTAATCAGAGACACCCCAGAGCAGTAGATTCTACATTTATCGTCTTACTATAGGGTTTGGAAATCAGGTTTGCAAACTCACTTTTTCGCTAATAAAAGGAACTGCCATACATGTTAAATTAGATGAAATTTGATATCATCTTGAGACAATAAAATATTCTATAAAGCATAACTATAAAATTCTTTAACTCCATAAAATTCTGTTTGGCTTATTTTTGCCTATGAATAACTCCTACTACATCTCTACAACAGAGTGCTGCCAATATTCTTTACCATTAACCAAATTAGATCTTGTTACACTGAACAGCCAAACTGCTTGTTTTATAAAACACACACACAACACACCATTAATTCTCTCAGAAGCTGTGAGCTTCTGTGACATTCATAATAAGCCAAAAACCTATGCAATAATATAACAGTACAACAATGCATATTGAACAATAAGAGCCACGAGGTACAGAACATAAAACATTTATTATGCAAGCTGTAAGGCACAATTCTAAGTCTTGTTACTAATGCAATAGTGGAAAAGTTTTACAATTAATTCCTTGAATTATTTAGCCTGCAGTTTCACACAAGCAAGACTGTATCAAACGAAGAAAGCAACTTTCACCAGGAGGAAGCACTGCAGTATCGGAACCACACTGAGTATGTACACAGCATATAAGCACACAAGTAGCTTCATTAATATTGTTGATTGGTATTTACATGACAAAAGAAAAAAGCCTACCTCACAAAGTAGCAGGGAACATTCCAGTTTGACACATGGACTATAATATGAAAACATGTCTCCAGAGCAAATGAACTATTTTCAGAACTAATCTACCAAATAGACAGCAGTAGCAATCACTAGAAGCAGCAGTTTACTTCAGTGTTACAGCAAAAGTTAAATCTAAGACAAATCAAATTGAAGTGTTTTCAAAAACGGGATTCTAATAGAGAGCTGTTCTGTAGGGAGGGCACATTCCCCAGCCTGGCTACTGAATGGCACTAGGACAGACCTTGAAAGGATCCCAGAACTTGACAATCAGGAGGACTTCAGTTCTCAGCTCTGGGCTAAGTTATTTGAGCTTGTACCTCAACTTTCCTCCTAAGTAATCACTGAATACATGTGTGGAAGTACCTCCTGCATATGAGACTGCCTCAGAGAGACACCATCCTGTCCTACACAGAGTTTCTCACAGATGAATTTCAACTATATCAGCTGCATGGATAGAAAGGGGATAATGAAAGAGGACTGCCCGTGTTATCACTGATAAAACCTGCAGGAAAAAGGTCAGTAATAGATATTTTCAATTATGCGATTCACTTGTCCTAAAGAGAAGCACAACAGCTTCCATTCCTTGTCCCAAATATTGCCTACTGCCTTCCTCGCTGTTAAGTTGCACAGCACCACCTCCCCCCAGCAATTGTTCCTAACTACAGTTACCACTGGAGGAAGAAGCATCCCAAAAAAGACTATGGTGGGAAATTAAAAAAAAGACCACTAGGTTCACTCTCCTCAAACCTGGAGGAGTCTTTCCAGTATGATGAAACTTTCTTCAGATAACAGGAAGAAACCTCACATTCATAGATTCTGGTCCTCATGAGGGACCTTTACCATCGTGTAGGGACAACACAGCAGGGTGCATACAATCCAGGAGGTTTCTGGAGTGTAGTGGTAACCTCCTGATATGGGTGAATGAACAGCTGACAAGACAAAATGCTGTAAGCATCCAATTCTTACAGTCAAGGAAGAATTGGTCAGGGCAGCCTTATCTGCAGTGATCATGAAATGGTGGAGTTCAGGATCCTGACTGAAGGAAGTAAAACAAAACAACAAAAAAGCAGGATCACAATCCTGGACTTCAAGAGGGCAAACTTTTGTCTGTTCAGGAATCTGCTTAGTGAAGTACCATGGGACACAGCCCTGGGGGGGCAGTCCACAAGAGTTGGCCGATTTTCAAATGTCAACCTAACATTTGGATAATTGATTTTCAAGACATTTAATTGAGGCATATGAGTATAGAGTCATGGACAGCAGAACTCAGATTAAGCCACCTGCATGCTACCTACACACAATAATAGATTATTATTTAGAATCAACATATTGTAAACAGTCACTCCCACAAAACCTAATTAAATGCAAACAAATCATGGTCCATACACCAGATTCCCAAAGCACCAAAAGCAAAAGCAGCAGGACACAAAGACTGGATAGAGAAATGAGTCTAAACTGTTTACTTGGTAACTATGAAGTGAATGTACTACTGTTTTCTGAACACCCAATGGAGAAGCCACAGCATGGAGAGCTAATCTCCATTTCTCACCAAAACAGACAGGAATTCACGCTGGTTAATTTGTTCCTACTGATGATATAATTCTGTTAATTTTATCATTCTGTTAAGTTTACTGTTTTTAATAAGGAGCAAGTTTCAGTATTCTCTCACTTTCTCCCATGCACAAGACCAGATCAGCCTCTGAGTGACCTACTTTATGAGTCATAGTCCTCACTATTTATGATTCAGAAAAACGCCTTCTCTGACAGTATTTCCCAGACTACTGTGGGTTCATTCCAAGAACCAATTTCATCTTCATTGGTTTCCTACAGGAAACCAGACCAACTTCCTATTATTTTATTTTCCTTCATTTCAGCATGTCTCAAGCTAACTGGAAGTGAGAGTGATAGAAAACTTTATACTACATAAACACAAGCCAGCGTAAACACCACCAAAAAATACTGAAGACGTCACCGATTCAAACTCACCAAAATGTGAAGCAAACTAAGATGAGAAGTTTTTTTCCCCTCCTTCCCCAAATACAATGCACACAGGCAAAACTAGTAAGTTTACATAATTAAGGTTTAATATTAAGGGTTGTTCAGGTCTCTGGTGAAGACATTCACTCCTAACAGGTAGCCAAGTTCTACTCAGTCTTCTAACAATGGGATTTTTTAATTTTTTTTTTTTTTTTGAAATGGTAAGCGCTGTTGGACTGCTTTTAAGTTCTTTTGATACCATTATCAAGTCCTCCGATCATCTCAGTCAACAGACTTGGGGCGCCTAGGTTGTCTCCTCAACTGTGACAACATAGATATTACTGGAGATACTAGGAACCATAAGCAGCACACCCTGAAGAAGTCCATCTAGACCTCCAGTAAGACTTCTAACACCACCTAAATATTGTCCTGCTGCATTCAGGCTAACTTTTAAGAGAGCCATTTTGATATGTTCTCATTGTTTTCCAAGACACATTAGATCTCCAAAAGCCAAACTCAGTGCCAGGTCTGCATGGGCTCAAAATGTTCATGCAGTAAGATACTCAAGAAATAAACTTTCCCAGAGCCCACAGCAGTGCCATGCACGAACCCATAGCAGCATCAACACAACCACCACTCCTTCATGCCCTCCCAGTGCTGTGATTTGAGCTGTTAGCAGCTGTAGCAACCACATGAAGACAGTCTGGGTCTAGAATGTTAGTACCATGTTAATACCTCTTAAGGGACATGAGTAATTTCCACAGCAATTGTTATCCAACGCACTAGCTCAAGACAAGACATGCTGGAACACCTAGCTGTGGACTGCAAATACCCACCAAGGTTTGCTGGCTCAGGTTTCACTCTGCAAAGCAGCAGTTAAATTGTCTTCTGGACCAAAGCTGCCTCTGGATTCATGTAGCCTTGTCCTTATACTGCTGGACCTAAGCTAATAAACCCAGACTCGTGTTTAGCACAGGGCAAACTAGATAATTCAATTATGAAAGCAATTTAAAAGCAAAATTAATCTTGTTTCAACTCCATATTCTGCTATTTGTCTTGCCAGTAACTACAGTTTTTCAACATGATTTTTTTTCACTGGGTTTCAATGCTTACAAAGCGATATGAACAACGTATTGCTTTTTGTAGGAAGGCTGACTTACAAAACTAAAGCCAAACTGGTTGTCATGACATTTATATGCTCTTTTCGTTCTCAACTCAAGAGAGTCCAGGGAATATCACCACTTAAAAATACTTCCACACTACACACAGTATAGCCTGACAGACAATTTCATTTTAATGATAATTTGCTACCTGGCCACCAGTTTCAGTTTGTAACCATGAAGTGAAGCATGAATGACATTTTTGCAAGTAAGTAGAGGTCACCCATTAGTAAACAGAGCTCTTCCATAATATAGCACTGTAGCTCAACATATATAAAACATGCATTAAAATGACCCTCTCTACTATTCATCTTCTCTCCTTATGATACAGCAATACTTATCAGGGACAAGATGCTCATCTTCAACAAGCCCTTTCTGTTTCAGTTTCTGTAACCTGATTTTTCCAAGCAAAACCCCAGAAATGTTAGAACACTGCAAGTAGTACAAAGCCATTTTTCTCTATTTGTAGTAAATTTCTCAAAGGCCACCACCTGCATGAAAGCTAGTACAGGCAAAGCCTTTTTAGAAGTGACACTGATACATATTGTTGATTTTAATGCAGACAGAATAACATGGTTTTAAGTGGTTTGGCCTGACAACAATGCTTTACTTCTCCACTAGGACTGATCAGCAAACTCTACAGCAAAAATTGTTTTACATGGTAGAAAAATCATATTTTTTAACCTGTGGATTTTACTGATAACAAATTTAACCTCACTTATTCTGACACCTTAATACATATTCAGTAGCTAGACTCATCCAGTAATTCAGCACCGCAGGAAGCAACTTTCTTGGTTTAAGGTTTACCTGTCAAAGTTAGCAGTTGTTAAAATGGCTATAAATCCCGCAGTCTAAAATAGTCAAAGCAGTATACCACCACCACCAACACACATTCACAAATCCCAGTACTATAAGCTACTCACCTTGACATGGCTCTGAGCACCCAGGTTGTAGATCTCAGTGGGTTTGACTTCATTAATGATCTTCACCAGGCAGGTGCTGTCCGTGAGATCACCATAGTGCAGCTTCATGTCTTCACAGTTTAAGAACACAGAGTTAATGCACTTTAGTCTCAGAACAATGTGGCATTCTTGGTCAAATCCTATCCCAAGTTTAAAATCCAAGTAAAGACTTACAGGAAAAAGTTAAGAGATCATCAGCTAAGCAAGGTTTTGCTTGTTTCCCCGCCCCCCTGCTTTTAGCACAAAATATATTTCCCCATAGGAGTAATAAATACCATTTCAGATTCTCTTTTCAATAACATTTATATCATTTAAGAGTTTACACTTCACTAATCCAAGTTGTACAATTTAGATAACTAACTTCTATACAAACACTCAGGCACAAAAAAGAAGAGATCATGATTTTAGTTCAGGCTTCCAGTTTTCCACTCACAAAGGTTTCTAATAATTTCTCAAGTACACACCTTCTTCTCCTTCCCTAAATGTTGCACATTTGAGTTCCTCACTGCAAATAATTTCACAACAACAAAAATGCCTAAGGTACCTACAAGGATAAACATTGAGGTAACATTACAATACAGCCCACTGCAATTATTACTATTGTTTTGCTATTTGAAAATATAGATACACAGTGGAAAGACATTTCAGAGAACACTAACTGTCAAACAGCAAAATTTCACATGTGGTTAGACGTCAGTCATCTAGCTGTTATTTATCCTTTGCTGACCAAATTAATTCCTAATTTGCCTGTGAAAAAGTAGGTAAGAGCAGCTCCTGTCAAAATTAAGAGCAAGATACAATGATTTATCAACTTGTCTTTTGTTCCAGACTCTGGCTTGTCAGGGAATTATTACAGAAGTGAAATTAATTGTGATAAAAGAGGTCTCATTTTCCTCTTAATAAAAAAGGAAACAAACAAAACCAAACCAAGCCAACAAAAATACAAAACCCCAAAACCCACCACACCACTACAATGTTCTTCACATAACTATTCAACAAAAACGAAAACTGTGATATAACTGTTGATGAATATACTGTTTACACTTACTTTCCATATTTATATAGATTTCCATTTGATATTTTTGACCTTGATAAAGTCATGTTACATAAATTCTTATTTCAGCACAATTTAGCGGGCTTCACATTTGACAAGTCACCAGTTTTGGGGGACTGTATCATCTACAGACATAAGCAGCTTTTTTTTAAGCTTTATCAAAAGAGATTATATGAATCCATAGTACATTTCTTAAAATGCTGTAGAGATATTTGAGCTTTCTTTTTTTAATGAAAGCTGGTTTTGGAGGTTATTTATTATTTAATTTTGAAGAGTTTAAGACAGGCAGGAAGTAACAGATCACGCATTTCTCAGGTGTTGAACTTTGCACACTTCTACTCAACAGGTACTTGAGGCTCTTCAGATTGCTAGAGTGATGCAGCCCAGTAGTATACTCTTGAAATCTACGTTCACATCCACATTGCTTGAAAAGGACAGTTTTGAAGAGACTTCAAGACACAACTGAAGCCGTGCCTAACAAGTAAGGGAATGGAAATGCAACCTTTCCCTTTTTTTTTCTAGAAGAAAGAGAACTGTAATTAAATATGAAGACTGGCAAGCAGGTTGTGACCCTTTTTGTGCATACACATTAATTATCCATGGTGTGGGCTGCCTTCAATTCCTGCTACTAGCTCTATAAAGACTGTGCTGGAACACCACCATGCTTCCACTTTTAGGAATGCAACTGTCATACTTCCCAAATGAAATTCAATATACGAAACCCATTCTGTCTGTGGGCCACAGCATGCACAAAATCCCAAATATTTATATGATAAAACTGTTGTGTCCCAGCCACCTTAACAACTGCTGCGTTTTTCTTGCAACACTGAGTAGAAAACAAGAGCAAGCACCACCTAATCAACTTCTCTCATGGCAGGTACAGCCTTTTCTAAGACAAATTTGTGGGCTGGTGGGGGCAGGGAAGAACCCAAAGGCACTATCCTTTCCATCCCAGAAAACAAAGCTTCCCCTTGGCAACAAGGGGTCCTCTTCTTCCTCTGCTTACCTGGGCTGGGAGTTAAAGTCCTCCTGCCAGCTGAGCCAGCTTTTCAGACAGGGCAGAGCGGAGGACACTGGTACAAGAAGCAGCCCAGGGAACAGCAGCAGCTCTGCAGGAGCCCTAGACTCTGAAAGTGCAACTGGTTCCTCTCCAGCCTAAGTAGAAGCTGAGCAGGGAAGAGGTGCCACAGCCAGGCTCCTTCTTTCTACACCAAAGACATTCAGTTCTGCTACCATTCCCAGGCCAGAGAGCAGCCTCAAAGTTTTCCAGGGGAAGGTGGTGTGCCAGCTAGGTTGAGCCAAGCATCAGAGATACACCACACACACACACAATTACCTTAAATTCAAAGTTCTCAAAGGAGAATGCCCATTTTGGTCTATCATCAAGTCATCAAAGCTTCTCATCAAAATAGCTTCTTTGAAGCAGCAGAGGGCATGAGGCTTTGTTCATTCTCTGACTCATGAAAAAGAGGTCTTTCAAGAGCAACAGGTTAAGTGGAAAGACTTACTAGACATGGGGTTTATTTGATGCAAAGACTTACAAACACAGATCAAGTATCAAAACCTTTGGGTTTCAGTGATATTATCCAAACTAAAATCCTCCTTAGCAAGCAATAGCTGCAGGGCTCACTTCAGGAATCATTTGTGCAGTTTTGTTCTTCCTACTGATTTTTGGGGTTGGTTTTTGTTTTGTTTTGTTTTAATGAAGAGGTTCACTGTCTATAAAGATCATCATCTTGCAACATATAATCAGTTCCTCACGGGAAGAGCACACAGGGCAATAATAAAATTAGGGTTTGCTCACATCAACCACTATTCCTTCTTTTCTTCCTCCAGCACTGCCTGAAAACCCATTGTTTCCAAACAGTTTCACAGAGCAGCATTTCCTGAGATTCCAAGTCCAATTCCTCCTCCTTCCATTCATCTGGCTGCATTCCTCAGTTAAAGGAAAATGAGATAAGAAGTGGGGGGAAAACATTTAAAGTCTGCTTTCTTTTTCCTTTCTTCCGTTCCTTCCCTTCAATGTTGCATACATATTTATCATGATCGTTGTCTTCTCAAATCACTTTTCGTATTCACGGGATGGTTCTCACAATGCACATGTTCCTGTGTGTTTTTTTTGCTTCATTTTACCTTGTGAGATGTGAATGTAAGTCATGGGAAACAAAGTTCTTACATTGTCCTTGACAAAAGCACAGGTTTCACTACTCTTATTATTCAATTTAAGTCCTCTCTCAATCAGGTATTTCAAGCAGCAATGTACAGTAAGTAGTAGTTATTCACAGCAAATACTACTGAAGTCATTTCAGAACTCATTTTTTTTTTTTAATTATAAACAAAGATCAAGTGAAATCTAAAAGATGCATTATATATTACAATTTGATAAAATCAGACTGTTTAACCATGGTGGGAAGCGGACTTCAAAAGACATGAGATTCATGTACAGCATGGAGATATTTAGTGTCAACAACTTAAATTGGACTATTTAGGACAGTGTCAGTATGCAGAGAGAACTATATATTTGTTAAAATGCTCAATCCTCCTGCTGAACTGGAGCCATCCAACATTTGAGCTTCTCATTAAAGGATGTTAACTGGCTACTTAAAGTAAAATACTCAAAACAATTTTTGCTAAGTGTACACTAAAGGTAGTATTTTCAGCTTCCCAAACTATCATTGTTAACAGAGAATACAGTAAATTGTTAGCAAGTTTACAGGAACAATGCTTTTCTTTCAGGAAAAAACAGGAATGCAGAAGGTCCAAAGATTCATTCTTCCTGTCATCAGTAAGAAGATCATGTCTTATGCTGTCATACGGGTTGTCCCCAAACCTTCACCTCCATCAGGCACTAAGAAGCTCACGAGGAAACACAAGTGCAATACTTAAGGTAACTACCTTCAAAAATACACATTTATTGCATCTGATATTTCAGTGTTTTCTACCTCATGCAGTTTTTTGCAGGCCCAGCCATTTTTTGCAATTGCTGTTTCCCAGCTACCTGTGAACTGTGTCAGCATTCCCACACAACAGAAAGAGCCTTCCTTGGTCCCTCTCTTAATTTGCTTTCTTGATAACTTACACACACAAGAGTATCTATACTTGGTGTCATATTGTCATCAGAAAAATAATCACCACTTTTTCTTTCTAAGATAGAGCAGCTAGCTAACAGAGAAAAGGGAAACTTAGCTACCAATGGTTTTTGTTTGTTTGCTTGTTTTAAATAACCAATCATAAGCCAAATAACTACTCATTAATGACAGATAGGTAGAGGAAACTGGGATTCCCTTCCGCAGACTTTTTTCCACCAAACATACACCACAGTCTAAAAATAAAACCCAACATTTTAAATATAAAGCAAAGTCTTACTTCCTTCAATGTGAGCCTGTGGGTTCTTATAGAGGTGTTCAATCCGGCCTGTATTAAAAGAACTAGACCGACGAACGATGCCATGCACCTGGGGATCGAACAATGAAAAATGGTAAACATCAAGAGAAAAACGTTCATCATCATCATCGCTCTTTTCATATACATGGACCTAGCCCTTGTATCAGGTAATCAGATGTTGTCTCTATTCCAAAGGCAGATAGTTATCCAAATCATAACAAAACACTTGGAGATGAGCTCTGATGCTGTACTATATTTCTTTTTAGTAACTTTCAGTGGTTTCTCCTTCTCCCTTGTTGACACCACTAGCAGCCCAAGCTTCAGACAAAGAACAGAAAACTCATTGAATTTCCCTAGAGCACTATCTCCTAGTGAGTAAGACTTGTCTGCATTACTGGAGTTGGAGAAGCAATATGAGAAACACAAGAAAACCACTTTGCCCTGGCTGTAGAGTCTTCCTGCAGTCAGAGATGATGAGGATAGAAAAAGGAGCAGCTAGGGATGGAGCAGGATAGAGCAGCTAGGAGCAGGATGGGCTAGAGAAATGAGAAAGGGGGCAGAGGAAGGAAGAAAAATACAACGGGAAATAAGGGGCAGCAGCTACAGGGCCCAAATATATTTTAGGAAACAGCTGCTATTCACTGTCTCAGGTGTTGGAAGAACAGCCAGAACAGTCAGTGCTGTTTTGTGGACCTCATGACTCAGTGTTCTGCAGGGGATTATGAGACACACAGGCAAGCCTAAAACTGAAACACAGGTTAGAAACTTCCTTCAACCAGCCATGATAAATAAGTCAGTGAAAAAAAACAAAAACCACCCCACAACTGGTTCTGACTAACATTAAAGAAAAGCCTGTTTGTGTCTAATACATTAGAGAAATTGTTCAAATACTGATCCTGTTTCCTCCTTATGTAAGAAAGCCCCATGCCTGTTGCCAAAATTCATGTTAGCTTAGGTTACCAGCTGCAGAAATCATGCTTGCACAGGTGAAAGCCAACTTCAGCATCTGACTGTCCTCTGGATCTTCCTACCCATTTATTATTTCTAAAAGTGATCCCTTACAACTTGGTGCATCCTACATCAAGTAGGTTGCTTGGGATGGGCCATCGCTTTACTCTCTCACTTGATATGAACTTGTACTTGTATATGAGACTATACCAGCAGGAACAGGTAATATTTTGGGGTTTGGTTTGGAGATTTTTGTTTTACACATAACTCAAGCTATGGTTATTGACAGTTTTTATTTCATCTTAAGTCTGAAACTTAACTGAATAAACAAGGGGCATACAGCTGTAGAGTAAAACCAATTTGCTGCTTTACAAATGACATTTTGGTGGCAAGATTTCTAATAGCTGAATAGCTTCTTCTTTACAATTTGCAAGTCAAATTTCTGACACCAATTTCTTTGCATAAAAATCTTGTATGTCCAGCGACATAACAGGCTCACAACATACCTTGTTGCGCAATCCAAATGCTAAAATTTTCTACAACTGATTAAAACATTTGCCTTTTGGAGATCAATGTGGAACTTCAAAATATTGTCCAAAAAGAAATTTCCATCAAATAACAAATGTATGAAGATAAATTTTCGAAGATAAAAGCCCTATCAAAATAATTATTTATAGAATGTGTGGATAATTCATAGGGACATAAGGTTTGAACATGTTTCTTTATAAAAAAAGACACTTCCACAATAACTTCACTTTTGCAAAATATGCTGAAAATACTTGGAGTACTCCAATGAACAGTTGTTTCGCAGCGTATAAATAAGTCAGTCAGATTTTGCAGTATTAAAGCATCAAATTATGCTAAAGGAAGCTAACTGAAGTGTGCTACAACTCTTCCAGCATAATTGAATATTTTCGCTTAAAATCCCGATGAGAGACTTCTTGATCTCTCAATTATCTATCTCTGAATGAAGTCGTGCTGAAATTCAAGTTCACACAAACCATTGACCAATAAGTCAAATCTTGCCAGCAAGTCTCAAAGCTTGATGAAAGACTGCTTGCAAGAGCTTTGTGTCAGCTGAATGACTGCGATACCAACATTTGACCAATGAGATGTAGTAAATGCAATCACCCCAGGACTTCAAAGTTTCAGCAAACAAATACATCCAGAGAGCCTGTTGCATCCAGTGATAACAAGAAAACATGCAAACCCAGCTTTTTTTTTTCTCCCACTCCTTTTTCTGGTATGCATATACAAGAGAAAATCTGCCAAATCCTTACTCCATGACAGCAATAGAACCATAATAAAAAAAAACCTGATGAAAGGTACCTTTGTCTGCATAGGACAGGTGAAATGTGAACCTTGTGACAAGCCAAAATGTGTGCAAACTGGTTAATCTAGTTAAGAAAGAAAGATCAGTGGATTTTTCTCAATAGGACTTGATCTTTAAATAGATTGAATATTTTTTTTTAAAAAAAAGGCCAAACAGACCACCTTAGGGAGGGAATCAGTTATCACCTGTATTCTTGGGATCAGTTATTCAGGAGCTAACTGGGAACATAAGAAAAAATTCCAACAAATAAATGGAGAGTTCAGGAACAGGGAAAAAAAGCCCTATACCAAATTATTGTAACCTTTCTATTGTGGAAAGGGTTGTATTTCATTTTAGCTGCAGTTAGCAGTTCCCAATTTCACTGTGGATGAGGAGAGAGCACATGATTTTGCCACAATGCAA
Organism: Thinocorus orbignyianus; assembly: GCA_013400375.1. Taxonomy (NCBI): domain Eukaryota; kingdom Metazoa; phylum Chordata; class Aves; order Ciconiiformes; family Thinocoridae; genus Thinocorus; species Thinocorus orbignyianus. Next base: position 357,963 of record VXBW01004602.1, read on the forward strand.
CCACAATGATATCTCTCTTCCCCAACAGAATGGAGAAATAATAAAAATAATCAGTTTACAACACTGAAAAACCAACACCAATACGCAGAATAATCAACAAAGTAGAAAGGAGAAAGAATGGAATAAGCAAGGCAAGATTAGTCATGTGCAAACACATGGAAAGCACAGTCTAGCTGAGAAGAGATTTCTCATTAAGATCCATTGTAATACTGCTTCATAAGTAATGAAATCCAGTATTAGAATGAGCATTAGCTTTTAACTAAAACCAACGAAAACCATATTGTGGGAAGATTAAATCTGACCAACCATTTCTTTCCATTATCATACATTTTGGAAGTATCTTTCATTACCAAAAAGGCAAACATTCTCACATATATGCCTATAACAGTTCAAAACCATCAAATCATACTATAATACAGTGATTGTTGCTTTGCCGGCCCACAGAAAAAGACAATTTGGCCACGGAAAATTATGCAGCAAGGAAGAATCAAACTGCCTTTATTTTAAGGAAAAAGTAGATAACAATCATGTGCTAAGCAGGAATATAATTAATCCAATAGAAGGGGTGGAAAGTAACACTAACAAAGTATAATTTTGGGTTGGAGTGTATTTGGTTGTTTTTTTTTTTTTTTTTTTTTTTTAAACAGAGAAAGCAAAATGCAAGGTTTCCATTGCTGAAATATAACTGCCAAAATAAAAAGGGCCTTTAGTGAGGGGGTGGGGAGAGAACAAACAAGAGAATCTTATTCCTTTATGCGGTACATTGCATCATAAATTATTCCCTAATTCCTTACAGTTTTGGCTCACATAGGTCACTGCTTATCTGAGTTGGCGGGAAACATGCAAAGCAGTTATACCCTGAGGAGAAGAGGGAATCCACCAGTGGACATTAGATGATAAATAGTACAATAAGCTGGCATGATTACAGGCCATGCTGCACATTCCTCTCCGGAGTTTTTGATTTGTTATCTAGGGCTGGAGTGGAAAACATACACAGAGAAGGACAGAAGCAGAGGAAGCCGGAGCTGCAGCATCCAAATGACTCCATCAGCCCTCAGTCGGTCACCGAGTCACTCACCTCATAGCCTTTTTCCAGCAGGAACTCAGCCAAGTACGATCCATCCTGGGAAAAATAAGATATAGGAAAGTGTTAGGAACACAGTGAATTGGCCTGGGAGATTTCAGCTGGTTAAGGTCTCAAAAAAAGGGAAGGCAAAAGGAAAAAAAAAAAAGTTTTCAATGAGTTAACTGGGTAACAAGCATATATTTTGATTTCTCCAAATTTATATGCTGACCTAAAAATACTAAAGATGCTTTTTTGGTTAATTTTAGATGAAGCAGTATATTTTAAGATAAGTTGCTTACAAATGTTGGTTGAGAACTGCCATCTCTTGAATCCCTTCCCAAGTTCCATTATAAAGTGCCTGAGGACATATTTCCAAAATATCCTAACCACAGTTATTGAGTTTGAACTACTTTGGAGATAGGGAAGGAAAAAAATTCTAGAAGAACTGGTGCACACATGGCATACTCCACAAACTGACATGTCTCTGTAGCACTGTGTCACACTCGCATCTCCCTTGCACACACTTTCCTTCAGGCAGCAATAATTCTGCCTGCCTGACCAACTCAGTTTTCAAAAACATCCCTAACACACCCTATATTTATATTACAGGAATACAAGCCATTTCCACATTTTATATATCGTTGAGGGTTGAGAGCTTGGGTTGTTTTGGTTTGGGGTTCCCCCCCACCCCCTTCCTTTTAAATCCTTGTCAAATTATTAAACTCCCCAAAAGCAAATACTCCAAAATACATGCTAGTGCATGTTCTCCTGAAATAAGATTATTTTCCTGGCATCACTATTACCAGGATTACCAAATACAATAAGTCATATTATCCTTCTAAATGTGTATGCACCATCACAAACCCAGCAATTTACCCCACCAGAAGAGTGCTTATTAACCAATTTAGTGAATAATATCCATGCCCAAAGAGTCTGCATCTCTTCACTGACTTTTTGAACTGGTTGTTCCTTTATTATGGGAGAGTATACGATATCAAGTATAGTCAGCTGACTTGCTACAGAAAGACTAGCTACAGAAAAATAGGAGATGCCACCTGTGCTTACATTCTTAAACTCTGTTATGTGGATCAGCTCTGACATGATCATGGCCAGAGATGTTCAAGCACAACAAACTAAATAGACTTCTCCTTGGTCCTCCTTCTAAAAGCGTGTTTCTCCAGAGAAAAACCCCTCACACCTGAGATTAGGTTAACTTTTCTTGTCTCGTAGACAGTCTAAGGAGAATAACATACTGAATTAAGACATCTGAGATGCATAAGGAGGCCCTGTTACAGCAGGGCTGCCAGAGGTGGTTACTTACTGCACTGATAGCAAAATCATGCTTAAGTCTATGCAGAATGGCATGATGCAGTGTACAAGGGGCATGCTGCTCTATGTTTAAAGTGGAAACATTAGAAAAAAAATGAGTGGCTTCATCGTATAAATGTTTTGGAGTCTCAGTCTGGAGAAATGTCTCTCAGACTTTCAGACTAGAAGAGCTTGAAATCAAGAATGAATGTCTCTGCTTACATACTTCTCCCACAACACATGTGTGCTCACATAATTAATATAGTGCCATTAGCCAACAGCCATGGGTCTATGACACCAATTGATCTGGAACATGAAAAACCACATATGCCATGGCATCACTGGAACAGCGTGTATTTCTGTACATCAAATGAAAAGAAAGAGACCCTACAGAAAGGAGAAATTCAAAGAACATGCACTGGAAATTATGGAGAAACAGAGGGACAAAGGAGGAGGGATGACAACTACCTTTAATATAGTTATCATCTATTTTATTAGTAATTCCTCAAAGATTTAGGAGAGGTGGATCAGGGGGAAGAAACCTTGCCAATTCTCCTTGGTTGCTCAGTCCTCTAAAATAAGTAAATATAAAAAATAAGTAGGAAGTGAAAGTGGGAGACCCACAGAGTGCAAAGGAGATGAAAAAAAGAAAAGCTGTGATTACTTAGGAAACTGATGGGAAACAGACTTGACTAGGATTGAACCCTGTCAATAAGGTCTTGTTCTTCTCACCCAGGCCGTTGCTCAAACTTTCCAGTCACCCTGGAACATTTTGAACCAGCACTGACACTCGCTTCCTCTGCGCTTCCTTTCCAGGTCTATCAAGTGATAGGGCAGGGCTTTACAATGAGTGGGAAACAGGCAGCAAGTGTGAAAGCTACTGGTTTCTGGCTCTAGCACAGCACAGCTGATTTACTGTCTGGTAATCACACACAATGCAGATTCATGCTGTCCTGCGCTGTGATACCATATCACACATGGTCCCCAGGTTTCACATTTCCTTTCCTTTTCTCTTCAGTACAGCAGCTGTCAACGCAAACGGCAATCAGAACACTGATCAAAGTGTCAAAGAGTTTGCATCTTATAAGGATAGTACAGTTTCCATCTTTCCCCAAGGAGGTCAAGGAGTCAATAATATTAAGTAAGCTCTATAAAGTGATTTAAACCTTTATCCACAGGAGACTGCATTATGCATATAAATTTTATTACTATTGATTTCCATTTACACTGCAAGCAGAACTTTCAAGATTCAGGAATCACTAAACCAAGAAAGGACTATTAGAAGAGGTATTTAGCAACAAATCTCAACTTTTGTTAGGGTTAGCAGATTTTCCTTTATTTGACCTACAGGCTGCAAACCATATCCACTCCTGGCTTGCATCTGAGTAGGAATAGACCATCATGAAGTGCGTGACTTGATCCAGTCAATGATGTTGGGGACCAGCTGGGAAGGGTCTGCCCATAAGAAATGCTTATATTCAGCTTGATCTTATTTCATCAAGTGTTTTACCCTAGGAGTATCAGTCTAAATCACGTCCTCCTTAATACTGAAAAAACTAATTCCAGCTTAGGTGGCAGTGCAGTACATGCCGCCAGCATGGCATTAGTATGCCTGGAGACTAATCCAATCATTCAGGTGGCTATAGGTACCCTAGTCCTCAAAGCCAATCACAAAAGCAAGGTAAAAAAATCCCAGTCTATACAGATTAGAGCGCTTGGTTACTGTGTTCTCTCCACTGAGCAATATGCTATTCTATTTTAGAAGCACCATCACATTTGAGAGCTTATTTTTGCTAATGTAAATCACACAGCTATTGCAATCCAGTTTATTGCAAATCCACAAAACATCCAAAGACAGAAGTAGGTCGCTTGTCTGTGGCCAAAACATCAGTCTTAAAAGACAATTGCCTAAAAATTGCCTTTAAGTAGGATTGCCATGAGACCTGGCTCTGCACAGATATGTCAGACCAGCTTGAATGGTCAAAACCATTTAACAAGACTGAATAAATAAACCACCTCAGTTGAAACAATTCCTCATCAGCAGAATCTGACATAACAGACTCAAAGAATCACTGTTCTGTCTTTAGCCAAATAGTAGTTTGAACGCACATACAAAGAACAGTAGTTCAGCTAGCTTCCAAAACACAGCAGCAGGTTTCCAACTGCAGCTGCCTTACAACATGTCTGTAAAGTTCCCAGACAAAAGAAAACAGTCACATAAACTACAGTGAGACAACTTTAGGATGCAATATTTTATACTGAATATAGCAGTTTATGTCAAGAACTTCAATAAGCTTTGACACATTATCAAAGAAAACCTCTTCCAACACAGTGAAGAAATTGTGATACAAACGAGTTGGTGCTTTGCCACAAACATCTAGAGTTAAAAACGTGTCAAGTCTGACTTGATCTACAAGCAAAGAATAGGATCATTTACACAGAAAACTGAAAACAAGAGGAATTAAATAGCCTGTTTAACAATCCAAATCTCCTTCATTTTGCAATGATCTACAGAGGGAAATTTCATTTGCAATGGACTTGTTTCAGATTTATACAAGCAAATTCAGAGAAGGCTATAAAACCAACTCCAAATGCAAGTCCTCTTCCTTTGATAACGGGCAGTTCCAACATCCTTCTGCACAGCTCCTGGATTCAAGAACTAGATTATCCCTTACCTGAGCATTTGTAATTTCGAGGGGACTCCCTCTTCTCCACAGCCCCTCTCTGCTAATAAAGGGGAGTAGAATAAAGTACTAGATGAATGAAGAAACAAGAGAAAAGAGACCAAGAGAAGGTGGAATAGAGCTCTTTGTCCTACTGTTCCTAGAAATCCAGAAGTACGTGGAGTGCTTCATTCAGAAGAAGGAAAAAGGAATTAAAAACCTTACACAGGTGCATTGTGACCGGAATGGAAGAAAAAGGTGTCCCATTGCAGGACAACAGTATAAACATTTGAGAAGAAACATCCCTACAGCATGCTGGTAAAAATTACATTCCCTACAAAAACGCAACACCAGGAAATCCCAAAGCCATGCAAAGGATTGTGAGAAATCCTGCTGCAAGATCCCTACAGAAACTATCCACCAGCAGCCCAGCTCTCTGTTTTCTCAAACGGGATTTGCTAGTATCAACCTGATTCCCAAACCTGACTCCCAGCCACAAGTGACAGGGTTGCTTGAAAAGCAACACTTCACAGGATAAATGCAGCAGGTAAGAGCCTGAATACTGTGCCATCTCCCTCACTCCTCATGTCTGTCCATCAGCAAATGGATTAGCAATAAATCTTGAGAAGATAAAAATGCAACACACCCACCATTGAATGCACTGTTTGGGGGAAGTATTGGGTTTTTGATATTTCTAAGGTGGGCACGTATGATGAAATATCTGTCCATTTGTTATATGTTTTTAGTTTTGCTCTGTACTTCCATTTGTTACAAAGTTTTCAGACTTTATTATTCCTTTGGAGGAAATATAAAAAAGTGCCATAACTTCCCACATATCATGTGAAATACCAGAGTTGGTAATACTTACAAAATTCAAAATTGAGCAAGGGTAGTGCCATGCCATTAGGAATAACACTACAAAGGTGAGTTCTTAGCAATTCAACTATAGATGGTATCAATTATCAAGGCCATTCATAGCAGTTCTAAATTCCTTTTGAACTATAAACTATAGCTGTGATTGGTTGAAGTTAAATTTTGATAGATTCAGTTAATCAGTTTGGGGAACAGTGCATGGAGAGGCACACATGAAGCCATAGGAGAAAGATCCCTTTAAGAAACAAAATCTTTCTGCAATAACATCACCAAGAGTGCACTGTCACCATTTTCACTTAGCCTTCTTTGGATGAATAATCTCTACATTTCCATTAAAATACACAGAACCAGTGCCACTAGTAGCCTTGCACAATAAATCGTTGCTTTACCAAGTTTAAAACTTTTGCAGAGCTATAAGCTAATGCTATTTCAGTGACTTATTAAGCTGGAGTATGGTGGCAGGGAACACACACCACTAAAATAATTTAAATGTTGCTTTAATGAAATCCATAACAACAACTATTCATTTGTTCGTAGCACTCCAAAATAGCCTCCCTTAGAAAAAAAAAAGCAAGAGAGTAATACAGTGTAATGTTATTTTTGCTGAAAAATGCATACTTCTAATCATTTCCAATTATTTATGGAGGAAATCAGTAATTTTTTACAGCCATTTTAAACAGAACAGTGCTGCACTTTGTCTCAAGTCTTCAAGGCAATACTCGAGGTAAAACATTAAAGTGTTCATAAAAAATTCTCAATACTGAAAAAAGGAAGAATTATGAACTCTGAAGTACTTAACTGATTTATTAAAGCTGCCACCCTCCAAATGCAGTAGTTTGCTATTTTGATTTGTATTCTGGCCAAGTAAGAATAGGAAAACAAGTGTCCTTTTGTTTCTGTGGTCAAAAAAAAAAAAGTCAAAAGGCAATAAATATTAAAAATAAATAATCTATCTTTGTTTTAAAACATTCCCCACTTAATTGAAAGGGTTTTGTAATGCATTAACTGCAGTGAAACTAAAAAATTAAGTAGGAGAAGAAATTATCTTTAGCAACAACAACAAAAGTGTCCTAATTACATTACTCTGTTCTTTTTCAATTAAGAGTTGTTTAAAAGTAGAAGAAAAGCTAAGTTGCTTTGGAAAAGTGAATCACGCTGTTATTTCCTAGTCTGAGCTCCATCTGACCTCACGCACTATTCCACTGGTAAACTATTAAGTTAAATTAAGAGCTGCAACTGCAAGTTACAGACAACAGCAACAAGGTGTGTTTTTTTTTTTCTCCTTCCTTCCTCCCTCCAGTTATCTTTATCCAAAACAACATTATTCACGTCATCAATATTTATAGCTATTTACTGTGAACCTCAGCACCAACACTTCATTCAAACAAACCTCTAAACCACTCTAAAGCCAACACGAACAGAATATACTTGTGTAATTCAAATTTGTTCTCAACTGGGAGCAACCAGTTATGAGTTTTGGCTTAACTTAAGCTACTAACAGTATGGTATATGTCAATACAATGCTGCTGATTTTTACTTTTCTCCATATGTTGATGTTTACAAATATATTTTTTTCTGTCTAAAACACATAAAATACTACAATAAACATCTTGCGCCTATCACACAAACCCCGAACATCTCAGCTCGAGTAAAACAAGTTACACCATTAAACTGAGTATACTAAGTTTTTTTTCCTGATTACATGACCCTGTGACACTTGACGTGTTATTTCCAAATACGCTTACCACAAATTTCCCAGGGACAACAATCAGGTACTTGATAATGTCTTAGAAAAAAAAAATATGAAAAATCATGCCCCTAAATTCAGAGGCTGTTTGCTCAAACATTCGGATACTCAAAACACCTATTAGTTTCCACATGTGTCTGAAGGACTATTTTTATAAAGAGAAAAAGTATCAGTAGTGTCTTTTGAAGACTTTAAAGATTAAGCTTTTTCTGAATACGTTATAAGCCATAATATTTTTTTTCTTCAAATATGAATGTCAGCAGTATTCTAATATAAAGTGAATTGGTTATGAACTCTGAAATTGAGAGCAACCTAGAGATATTTTTCTGCCTCACTGGTGAAACCACAAGGATCAGAGGAATGTGTCTATAAACATGGAAATGCAAATCATATGGACAACAGTCCGCAAGAAAATTAAAACCTCTACTTACAGTGTTTGCAATGGGAAATCCATAACAGTTTTAAAACCCACAAGACAATTGTTTTGTCCATCCCTATTTCCTCCTGCTTTCCAAAAGTTATGGTATCAGATGATCTTTCACCTTTCCAAAATAGTAAGAGCAACTCCAGTCAGTCGCAGCTACGAGCATCTGGCCATGCCCATCATGTACTCAGACTAACCCGTCAGCCCCATTTGGTGATTAAAACTGCTGCAGCCCGCTCAGGGAGGGTGAAAATCCCTCAATCAGCAACAAATGCCAACTCACCCTAAACCCAGTGGAAACCCAAACAGGAGAACCTAGCTGGACAGAGCAAAGAAACCAGGAAATCCAGGACTAAGCTGCAGGACACGCTCTCGAGAGTAATTTTGACCTCAAAATTTGAAGCTTCAGATTTGTGACAGACTGAAAAACAAATCATAAAGCCCAAAAATGGTTTTGGAAGAAATACAGTGTTATGTTTAAGACAGAGAAGTAATTTTGTGAACTGGCAGAAAGAAAGGATGAGATTTCAACATGCCATCTTTACCTTTAACATCCTACAGAGGAAAAACAGAACAAAAGCAGTAACGTGACTATTACTGTAACTGGGAAGGCTACCTAAACTTATAACCATAGCCCAACACGTGCCGTACCACAAATAATGGACCCATCTCACTCTCAGACAGAGCTGCATGCATTTTTTTGGCCACAGCAGCCTACCACAGCTGCTGAGGTTACAGCTGCTTTCACCATGGTAGCACCAGCCTCTCGCACCGCTGCTCACTGACTGAGTTTGTTACTTTAAGTTTAGCCCAAGACATAGTTTCCTAACAAAGAGTAAGGTCAGTTATTCCAGAGAAACCAAAATAAACATCGCACTTGCTATCTTCTTTGCATGAAGCCTAAGCATAATGAAGGAGAGGTAAATGAGCGTTGACAGGGAAAGAGGTTTTTAAGTCATTCTTCTGTACTCAGCTTTACATACGTACATAGCAATTTAGTCTGAAATATGACTTATTAACAGAGAAACAAAACCAGAAAGCAATTATGTTCCAACTGGAGTAGAGGAGCAATGCACAGTAAGACAACCTGTATTCTCTTAAATCTTTGCACAGTTAGGAACTGGAAAACACAGTCAGGAATTCTTGATTGGTATTTAAGAGCTTTAAAAGCTCTCAGTCTTGCAGTATTTCTTTGGGTGGAAGAAAAACACTGATTCTGTAACAATACAGTCTGCAAAGCCATGGGAGTAACTACTGTTTCCCAGACATTTGAAGTTTTAGGACACGATAGCTTGTCTTGCAAATGACTGTTACTCTTTTTGGTAAAAGAGTCTCCCAGTCAGCATGGGGGGAGCCCATTTTTAACTGGTCTGGCACCTACTGAGGCACAAATAAATTTTTCAGGAGTTCTGCTTGTTTAAGCAATGCCCACCTTTTCATTTCAAGGTTCTCACACTTGGCAGTTTTCAACAACAGGTGTTTAAAAGGTGGTCCCCAACAATATGTACATAGTTGTAAATATTCAGAGTGGCCAAGAGTCCAGCAAGTCAAAGTATGATCATCATCAGAGCTCCAGGCAGCTCAGATTTCTCTTTACTACAAGAAGGGACACAATAAAAATAAAATTAAAAGAAAAAAAAAAATATCAAGAAACCAGAACACCACCAAACCCAAGCCCTACAATAGCAGTAAGTTTCTTGATGCTTTTTCAGTAGAATAGAAAAGGAAATATCAGATTGAATTTTCAAAACAAACAAGGAAAACCCCATAGAAATCCCAAAGCTAAACTCTTCTGAAAGAATATAAACATTTGGACTAAAACGTTACATTTTAAGTGACTCTTAACTTGGTATTTGCATCATCTTTTCTTCAGGAGAAAGCATTTTCAGGCCTAAATACATAAAGATACACTTCAATTCATTAGGGGAAAAAAAAAAAAAAAACAAAAAAACCCTCACCAACAACAAACCAACAAACAACTAAACAAAAATTATAGGAATCTTTAATTGGTACATTCTTCCTATGCCTTCCAAAATATTGTCCTTACAAAAAAAAAATCTAGAGAAATAATTAGTAAAGTCAAAGGCACATAGTCTACAAAGATTTGAATACAATGCTTTTAACCACTTTTTCCAAATATAATATTCACCATAAAAATGTGTGCAAAAGATGGAATAATTATACCCAGAAGCTGCTTCACATTTTGTTGGATATTTTTGGGCAAGAGCAATGCTTCAAAAGTTTTTGGTGTAGGTTTGTTTGGGGTTGTGGTGGTTTGTTTTCATTGGGTTGGTTGTCTTAGGGTGAGGTTTTGGGTTTTTTTTGTTTGTTTGTTTGTTTTACAGACTAGGAGTTATTACCTTTTATTTTAAATACATAGTATTTTCTATAGTACAACTCTAAGTGAATGAAATACATGGACTCTGAAGCTGAACCTGATTGAACAAGCAGAACTACTAATTCACACAATGCCTACATTCCTCAGATGACAACTGCTAGTGAAGATGCTTAACTATATAATAAATTTACTCACATTTAAAATATTTATTAGGTAAAGAATGATTGAAATTGGACATTAGACCGAACACCTCTGTTCCATGTGGCCACTCTTGCTAATCAAGCACTCTGATGCCACATGGACTGAGCTTCCTGTTGGTGAGAAGCCAATCAGGATAAGAATTATCTAGGCGATAGACTGCAAAAGGATGCAATGTTTTTCCAGAGAAGGTTGCAGAAGGTCATCCTTATATTTACAGATACCATACAATGCCTTGTGTACCCAACTTCACAGCCTTCCCTTGTCAAGCTTTGAAGGAGGGGGGGGAAACCACCCATTTCATTAGTTGCCAAGGTTCCTGTCTGAGGGAAACTAGAAAGGAAAAGTGAGCAATCACATTTGCTTATCCTATCTGTCAGGAACAGGATTTGGAATACACAACTAGGACAAAAAACTGCCCACAAAGGACCTATTCCTTCAATTCATAAAGCACTAAGATTCACCTGTAGTTTGAGTTAGCAATAAGCCCCTGTATCATCTTCAAGTGCAGTTATCAAAAGAACTCTTTCAGCTAGCTAGCTTTCATAAACAGCTTCCTAATTAAGATTAGAACAGACCTACATCAAGGTAAAGCAACCGTATAGTTTAAATATTTCTACATCAGTTTTCTTCCAACGAATTATGCAGTTTTGCATAGATCCCCAAAACCGGAAGAATTATTTATAACTTCCACAAAGAAGCCTTTAAGAAGCTTCAGAACAAATTACTTCAAAGAGCTTGTCTCAAATATTTCTTACTTTAACTTCTTTCATTTGCTGTTCCACAAAACCTGAAACGAGTTAAATTTAACTGACTTTACAAGCTGTGGAGAGACTTAGTACACAGGACACATTTTAGTCATTTTTGTCTGCGTTCATAGTAATTTCCTCTAATCTGAAGGTTTCTTAGCAGTTCGTTCGAATTGCTTTGCACCCTAGAAACTACAGGAAATACTACAGAAACCTCCCTGTCTCACTTACTTTGCAAACTGTTCTGTTACATTTACTCCTGGTTATGGCAATAACAGTCTACCAAAGCCAAACATCACAGCATCACAATCTTACCTAAAATTTCTAAAAAATGCTCAAATTTAATTGCCAAGGGTCGTGAAAGTACCCTTTAACTGAATACAGCAGTTTTTGCAAGAAGGTAAGCATGAAGAAATATAATATCTAGTTTTCATTACAAACATCACTCACAGTTAGAAGAACACTTAAAATTTCCACAGCAGGCACAGGAAGAGAACTCTTGGATAAAATCAAACTCTTAACATCAAATGTAAACAAAGTGCAAGAAGGCTTCATTTTCAGAAATACAGGGACTCAAAACTGCCCTTGTCTTTGAACAATACACTAAGCCCTCTGGCAGAAGACCATCTGATATGGGTACACATAAGGAGATGAAGTGCATGGATCCTTCTTTTTGTACTGTGGAAGAATTACAGACTACCACCACCACGTAGCTGACTATTTGGTATAGTCTTCATGCTTCGTATTTGCAGGTTCAGCTGCAGCCCAGCTTTTGCCTGTGCTAAGCCACAAATCCACAGATAGAGGCAGTCCTCCGGCTGCTCCCACGGCAGAATTCCAAATAAAAAAAGAAACTGTGGCTTCATGTTTGCACATCTTCTTTATCCATATTGTTTTGTTTCCCCACAAACAAGTTGGCAAGTAGACAGGCTAGAAGAGCGCTAGTTAGAGCAAAGCTGCTCCTTTCAGCTGGATGCACACGCAGCAGTCGGCCACGTGTTCTGATCCAAGCACACTGTGCATATCTGGATGACCTGAGATGGGAATACAACTTTTCTAGATCTTTTAGAACAATTACGTGTTTCTAAAGATGACAACAGTTGTAGATCCACAGGGAGAATAATCTGTCTTTTTTCCCCCCAGATATTTCTATTCTCCTGTATTTCTGTATGTCCCAGATATTTCTATATATTATTATTTCTATGTATTTGTACATAATTATTATATATCCAGGACATGTATTTCTATATGTCCCAGATATTTCTACTGACACTGGTTTACTTAAGTTCTCATGTATTTCTAAGGCAAACTCAACCTGGCAAACTAATTTAGCTATCAAGTGACTAAAGTCTGCATCAGGAGGTACAGAGCGGGGGTCCCACAGAGAGGGCAAACAACAGTAAGGAGAGGCAGGCAAGGAGGGATGCTCATGCTGCTGAAGTGTTGTATAAGAATTTCTCTGAAGTTACCGGGATCAGACCAGCAAAGGTTGAGTGAGCTTGGTACTCTCTTGCTGACATGCAGGAAAGGTAAAATTACCAGTTGCAATGAAAGTTGTTGTGCTGAAACAGCGAATGCCATGTTTTCCCACAACTATTGTCACATCCCAATTCTGTTCTGCCACTTTCCTTTAAAGGGAAGTTTTCCCCAAAGACACCAGTGCCGGATATCTATTTACACATTCTTAATGCATTGCATGCTTCAAGGATGGCAAGCTATATACTTCTCTATGTACCCATGCTTGCATACAGACGGTACACACAAGCTCACATCTAGTCAGGAAATAGCATTTAGTGTTATTGTGCATAGGAACAGTTTTCTCAGTAGCTCGTTTACATAAAAGCAGTAGCTAGGCACAGCAGTACCTGTTGAAGAGCATCAGCACTCACTCATGCACAGAGTCAAATGCATTTCTGATCTGTAACAATTTGGTTTTCATTCAAGGACACACAGAAACAATTGGATATATTCCTCACTGGGTAACCCCACACCCTTCACAGCTTAGTTGTTTAATGCTTCAATGATGCAGAACCCTGATGACCGCAGAGCATCACGCTGCTTCCTTCACCCTTTCACGAAGCTAGTTATTTGTAGACACTCTCTTCATTTAACTCTTCACATCAAATGGGGAGAAATGAAACTCAATGGTCCTAGTTACATTTTGTGGAAGATGGTCAGGAACCAAGAAGCAGCACAGGGACTGGCAGTCCCAGATCTCCACAGAAACCTTCTCCATTTCTAAGTATTTATGATTAGAAGTTAGTAACACAAGTAATCTATCTTTTTAAGATAGCTCTTCACTTTGCCTTTTTACTGCTTGAGGAAAATCCTAATAAAAATACAATGCAACTGCCTAGACTAGTAGTGCAATATACTAAAAGAAATTCTCTTTCTTCTCTTTTTTAATGCATAGCAAGGCTGAGTAAAACAAATTACTCTTGCTGATGCCATGCAGTTAAAGTGCAAATTGCACAGTCATTTCCACAATTTTTGTGTCGTTCTCCTGACAAGAACTAATGCTCTAAAGATTATGTTGTAACAAGAGGTAAAGATTTAGTTTCACTGTCCCCCCCAGCTTAAAACATGCAAAGAACAGCCCTACAGGGCCTCAGCTTTTGCCTCCGGCATGATTTGTGTTTGATATCACCCAAGCAACTTAAATTTGGTTTTAAGCCTTTTTTTTTTTTTTTGCCATAAGCATAAAATGAATTACGCATAACATTGCTTATAAAACACCCTCAAATACTATAGCAATGCATGTAAACAGTCCTGAAAACAGGTAGCAGGAATGAAAACTGATTAAAACATATATACAAGCACATGTCCCAGCAGAAATTCTTAGGCAAACTTACTGCCATTAAGAGAGGGAAAGAAAGGAAGCTGTTTGTTTTGTTTTGTTTTTTTAATTGCACAAGTATTTCTAAGTGGCACATTCAAGACTATTCATTCCTGTTCAGTATAAACAAACTGATGTTAAGAATACTGGTGCAGCCCACTGCAAACCATACTGTTTCCAGCACAATTTGACTTGAACAGAACTGCTGAGATCCAGAAGAAAAGCTTGACAAAAATGAAGAGGTTATTAAGCCTAACCAACCTCTACTGTCCACAGCTCATTTCAAGGATTATTCAGCTAACTGACCCTTAACAATGTTTTGCGGGACCGTTTTTAATTAATTCCTACTTTTAATGGATGACTTTACTGACACTAATAATATTTTATAGATGGAGCATGGAAACAAGAGACAGACCTATGGGGTAACTGAGTCAGGGAGCAGCCCTAAATCAATTGAAAGGCTCAGAAAGAAACCTTCAGCTTCCCTGTCAGCAATCATTGAGTACATTGTAGAACAGCTGGCAAGACCTTCTATTGCATCTCATCGCTTCTTTCTCGGGCCTTCTCCTTTATAAAATTATTTCCTCTTGATATCACCAGACACACAATAACTGGGCTCAAACATTAAGCTTGCTGTCTAAAGCAATCCTCCTCCCACCTCTCTTCTCCATCTGGAGTTCAAGCCTATACAGGAATATTGCAACATTTTGGGAGGGTTTTTGTCATTATTTCTTAAGAGAAGATGGTTCTCCTTAACTCTCTTGTGAGCAAATTGATAATACCCATGAATTGGGAATACTTTATAAAACAAACAGTAAAAATAAACTTAAGAGCCCAGTTTATCACTACACAAAAATGCTACAAGTTGTTGCCAAAAGGGAAGGGGGAATAGACAGATGTTTCAATATGCTAGATACTGACCAGGAAGGCCCTAGTGTTAACAGTTATTCTCTAAACTTCTGAGTGTCATCTTTTGTGTTCACAGAAGGAGTTGTATAATACTTCATAGTGAATTATGGGGGGAAAACGTTACTATATGACCTATTCAGTTTCATTTTACTTTCCATACATTGCATAATTTACAAGAAAAAGACAACAAAGTAGTAAGGAGAAGGCCTACACTGTATTTAACACGAATATTTCTCTTTTACATAACTATCCTGAACTGTCATTAGAATTTCAGACCCATGGAATTACTTTGCAGGGCTTTAGAAAGACTATATAAGCCCAGCCATACATTCCCTGTTTTGTGAAATAAAATGATCCAAGGTCTTTTAATTCAGTTACCCCTCCCAAAGAAAGGACCTGCCAAAGAGAAGAAGATAGCTCAAGAATCTTTCAGAATTACCAAAATCTAGAACGACAACCAAATTTTTACTGAACCATGAACTGCAGATGCACAAAATCTCTACTACAAGAAGTTCTATACATGAGACAATGATAATAAACAAATTTTCAATAACTACTGCAACTCTCAATCAAAAATACTCCCAGTTGATCAAAGTAGGAGGTTTGAACGTTACTGACCATTTCACCAAACTACACATAACCGCAAGAAAAGTATTTAAGATTCCCAGTTTCTATTAAACAAATGAGAAAAGTTTAAAGCTGGTTTACAGTATTCAGAAATGGTACCAATTGGTGGGTCTCTGAAGGATACTAACCTTCATACTTGCAAAAAGCCCAACCTGAAAAGGAACAAATGGAAGGAAAAAAGGGTAACTTTGCTTTGTTTTTTCATAGCATACAAAAAGTCTTTTATCCCCAGACCCCATGAACTAGTTAAGAACTACACAGCGCAGCACAAATACAGTTCTTCAGACTCAACAGCAGTATTAGCTAATTCAAGGACATTGTACTTCCCCAGAAGCATTTCACAGAATCACAGAATGATATGGGGTTAGAAGGGACCTCTAGTCTGTCCAACCCACTGCCAGAGCAGGGTCACCCAGAGCAGGTTGCACAGGAACGTGTCCAGTATAATTTACATTTGCCTATCCACTTCTAGCTTAGGGGGAATACGTTCCCTCAAATTAGAGGCAGTCTTAGGCAGGCAGATCAAAGACTAAGATCACAACTTACTCACAGTGGGTTAATACTCCAAGTAGAACAAGTCACTTTCAGATAAAGTAATCATACCTTTCCTTTGTGTTTCAACGTATAACACGATGCTAGCCTAACACTGGATCATTCAGTACTAGGGTAGATTGAATTATTCAAACAGACATGGGGTTCCACCTCTGAAATAATCTAGAAAGAAAATATTGACACCATTTCTTGCAACTTGCAGTTGAATGTGAGAGCACAGCCTTGGTATCACGGACACCACCAGGATCCAGGGATGGAAATGCAGAGCACAGCACACTTTACAGGTCTGTAGCAGAGGCTGCAAGTACCTTCCTGCAAGGCTTTCATCAAGATACCTGAAGTCATTAGTCTATTTTAAAACTTGAATAGACTTGACAAAAGATTATCACACATACCGTAGAGAGTAAGACAGACTTCATAACTTATGACAGATCACAGTCCCCTAAAATGCTTCCCTGATAATCCACTGCTTTAAAAAACAGGTGTTCTCATTTCAAGGATGGGTACAAGCACAACATCCATTTCAAAAGCAGAGAGACTTTTCTACAAGCTCCCAATTTAACCAGTTACCTTCATACTGTTCCACAGCTAGTTCCTATCTTTAAATGGGTTGATGGTATAATGCACCAACATGATGATTCATCTACAGGTATCAACCAGCTGTATCTTCCTTCATCTCATGTGAATACTGCTTGTTTTGATGTTTGGGGTTTTTTGAAGGTTTTGGGGGGTTGTTTTTTCATTTTAAACTTCTTTCCTTGAGCAGCGGTAGACAGCCCAGGCTGGAAAAGGTATCACTAGACCATGAGAAACAGCAATTCTTCGCAGTTCTTCACTGATGTGTCCCCAGAGCAGAAAGAATTTGGCTACAACCTGATGTGACACCTTAAGTTTTGGCACAACATAACCATCTTTCAGTCACTTTTTGAAATTACAGCAGAACAATGTGCAAGTCAAAGTTTAGCTGTAAATTAACACTCACTTTAATAAAAATTAATTTTAAAGTAATGTCATCAGCTAAGCTCCTCTTTTGTAGGCATCTTCTCACACCTGCAGATATGAAATACACAACAGATGTTGGAGGAAGAGGACTAACTCCATCCTTCACTACCCCAACTGAAATATGGGAAGCCTACGCATTGTCCCTCTGCTGCAAGCTCATTACACTCCTATCTCTTCTAAATCTTTGGTTGTGATGGCATATATATTAATATAAAGAAATCAAACTTGCACAATAAAATTGGTATGAAAGCCTTGATAAAGATTTACTCCAATTACAGTAGGAGACAGGAAAACTGGAGGAATAAAGGAACTCTAACCTGGTGCAAAACCATTTCACTAATTTGGCACTCAATCAAGGAAATCAAAATGCTGGAGCAGTTCCAAAGATCTGAACTTCCACAGTTTGTAGCTGACAGTAATTAAAAGTTGGGTGGATGGTTTGCATTAGCAACCAGTGAAAAGTAGCCCACAGCTTCTTCTGAATGTTCCTGGTAAACAAGTCATCAGCATTTAAAAGGAAGCCTCATGTTTTCTCAGTTCTTACAGAAGATTGACTGGCATTTCAACCTCCCTGAACCCAGACTGACAGCAGAGACTGGTCTCTCTCAGTAAGAGGGTTTGGGGATTTTGTGGTGTGGGTTTTGTTTGCCTTTTTTTTTTTAAATTAAGAAAACCCCATGCAATACCACTGTTTTTTCAATTAACATACCACCTCAGGGACAATCCATCCGTAAGAAAAATTAAGTGTTAATGGAGTACATATCATACCAAATGCTCCCTTTCAACCTTAATAAAGCAAAATTATTTTCAGCTCTGGTAAATAAGCAGTTTGACTCAGCTATCATTTTTCACAATATAAAAAAAGAAAAAGGAAAAAAAAAAGGACGTTGTGGTTATTCTAATCAGATTTTCATTGTATTGGGGACTTTTTATTTTTTTGGGCCCCTGTCCCTAATCAAAGTCAATGAGTTTCAGTAGGAGTTAAAATAACCATTTCCACAAAGGCAAAGGTAGGGCCAAAAGTTGGTCAGGTTACTGTCAGTGGTGTTTGCTAGAAGAATGTGTTTGCAAAAGCTTCTTCAAGTCTTAAAATCACTGAATCTAGGACTTAAGGAAAACAAATTCTAAAGGTAACAAGTAATTTTGAAAAGACAGGCAAAGGTTCACAGGCTGTAAGTCACTGCAATCTTCCTGTTTTGTTCCAAGCCCGTATATCATTTTACATGCCATGGTTCTCTGGTTCCAAACACCAACCTCTTACAATGAGGAATAAACCACAAGAAACTCTGACATTTTCAACTTCTACTCTCCAATGCGTAGTTCAAAGCAAGTTTTCATAGTGGAGAAGAACAGGGTATTTGTTTGAAATCAGTAATTTCAAACCAATCATCCAATAGGGAAAAAAAGCATCAAACATATTAAACCCAGTTCTAGCTAGTTCTTTTTAATTCCAAGGGAATCATAGATGTATCCGTAGACTTCAACTGGCATTACTATAATCTTCCACATTCAGGGATTTCATTTCCAAGAAAAGGCAAAAATTATAATTGCATTTAATCTCACTGTAAGTGAGATCAACAGGTTAATACACAGAAGCTGCCAAACATACCATCTCTCTTGGCAACAGAGGTGCCAAAAAAACAAATCTGCAAACTAGGGAAGCTAGGTAAATTTTTTTTCTTTAAGCATTCCATTTAGATAACTGAACAGGATTACCTAAATATAATATCTTCTTAAACTTTCTGTATGAAAAGGTACAGTTCTGTCAACCATCTGCATTATCATCTTTAGAATATGGTCTACATCCATAGTATACAGCATAGGCATCAGTATTTTCAAGTAAATATCAATTTTTATTTTTATTTTTTCCCAGAAGATAGGCCATCTAGTTCTCCCAACGCACTTGAACCCTGTGAATTTTGCAGATAGCCAAAGCGGGGAAATTCATAGACCTGATATCCAGTTGCATTGCAGAATTAAAAGGCAGAGACAAAAGTAAAGACAGGGAGACAGCAGAAAATACAGTCCGAGCAAAGCCTAATGGAAGCATTCCAGCAAAGATGCCAACAAACTAATCCTCATTATAGTTTGCTATCTTTTTAGGAAGCAAAGGATTCTTACAAGGGTCTATGAAAGCAACTGCTTTGTTGCAAGCAAATAAGCTAACAGCTTTACTAGAAACATACATTAAAAGGTTTATCTGTTAGGCAAGAGTTGCTTTATTTCTGCGGTGCTTTAAAGAATGGTTGAATCACTTGCTCTACTATTTAGCCATGTATGTGTAATACTCTGGTGTAGCAACTATTCCTACAATATTAAACAAGTCCTTCTGAAGGGAAGCTAGTATCATTCACAAATCTGCCCCTGGCCATCATTAACGGTTTAGTAAAGAACTGAAAAACAATACTGAGCTCTGACAGTAGTTCACTTCTGAATGAAAGTCTGAAGAGTTAAGGTACATTATAGGAATTGCCAGTCTGCCTGTTCGACCTAGAAATTATCAAAATAAATAAAAACACTGACAGATGAATACTCAAAATCTGATCAACTGACTTGGGATTAGTTAAGCCATCGCTTATTTCTCCTCTCCTCTTCTCAAAACAGGTTTTTCCAATACCCCTCTGAATGCAGGTGTAAGGCAGGCAAGTCAAAACATACTATCAAGATTCTCCTGTTCCAAGTAAGTTGCTGGAAGGTACTTATTTAACTTAGTGAAAGAGATCAGACACAGGATGCCCTATGTACTACTTCACTTTCATGACTTTGTAGAAATAAAGGCTCATTTTAATATTAAAAACCTATGCCAGATTTGGTCCTGTTTCATAAATAGCAAAGTCAACGAATTGAGATTCTAGACAAACTTGATAACATGAAACTGTACTTGCCCCTTATATATATTATTCAGAACCCACATTTTATGGAAGGCTTTCAAATTCACGTTAGCAAATATCTTCTCAAAGCATCTTCAGATTAATTAACAACAAATATTGCTGAGAGCACTCAAGTTCCCATACGATAACGTACTCTTTAGTTGTTCTGCTTATTAAATATCATGTGATATTGTGTCCTATATTTGCATGTGCTCGATAGCCTCCAAGGTTAAAAAGAACCTGCCCTCTCCCATAAATATGGAATAGTCAAAGTCATCACAGGAACTCAATGCTGAGAAGCAAGTATTGCACAAATTGGAGTTTGGGTGTCCTAAATAAAGAGTGTTAATCTGTCCCCAAAGATTTCAATGAAGATACTGAAATAGGAAATAAGAATGTAAACAGAGAGAACATGCAAAAGCAAGCCAAGAGGACAGAGAGAAAAAAAAAGATGTATAAGTTTTTTTGTTGTGTTGTTTTTTGGTTGTTTTTTTTTTTGTTTGTTTGTTTTTTTACTGTGCACCACATACTAAGTTTAGCTTCCTTCTTCCAGGGCCTCTGTAAGGCCAAACAAAACCACCAGGAGTTCTCTCATTCTCCTCTGTGCTTGAAGGTTACAAAAAGGAGAAGGCAATGCCAAGTCTGATTCTTATTAAGATGAACAAGAGAAGNTAAGTTTAGCTTCCTTCTTCCAGGTCCTCTGTAAGGCCAAACAAAACCACCAGGAGTTCTCTCATTCTCCTCTGTGCTTGAAGGTTACAAAAAGGAGAAGGCAATGCCAAGTCTGATTCTTATTAAGATGAACAAGAGAAGCAGAGGGTAAGAATAAGAAAAAGCTAGCCACAGCTGGGAGGAGGCTAAAAACTTCCCCAAATCCCAGGTTTAGTTCCTTCAAAGGCAGCTAGAGATTCCTGAGAATAAACCAGAAAGCTATATATGCTAGATTTCAGCTTTCACACTGCACTAGGTGGGAAGGATACCATTATGTTCAAACATAAAGCCATCACAGCAGAAATGAACGTTAGAAGAAAATGGTTTTTTTACTAAAGAGGTGCTTGAATAATTTCCCCTTGAGAACAAAATTAAGAATGAAAGGTACTTGCCAATTGCTCAAAGAGTGGATATTGCAAACTAGTCAAACAACTGTAGTTGCTGCATGAAAAATGCAACACGCTTCTATTCTCCAATTTCAGCTTCTGGGGCTTTGGGGGTGAGGGAGTTGCCATCTTTTATTTTGTTTTTGACACTGTACAGTTAACTCAGAAATTAATACAACAACCTGATATTTATCTAACATGCACACACTAAGTGATGTTACAATGAAGCTTCATTTTTCACCATGGAGGAAGGTGACTCTTCCATTTTCTTCTTTTTCCTGGGACTCCCTAAAACGCCACCGTTCACACACTGGTGGTACTCACATCATCCCAGCATTCTTCCCTGTGGACAAAACTGAGTATGTCTTGAAGAATTCTAATGTTCAGAAAAGCTAATTAGCTTATTAATTAGCATAATTATTCATTAAGAATTTATTAGCAATTAACAGTACCTGTTTACCTCCAGGAAAAAGGCTCTGTATAATTTTATACATGCTCCCATGTAAATGTTCCACAGAACTGGTTTTTCTTTTAAGGTTGCTTCACAGCCAGATCCAAAACTTTATTCTCAGAGCAAAAACTGTCAGCACTTAACAGTTAACGGAGACACATTAAATATTAAAACAGTCCCTAGCTGAAATAAACTGGGCTATCCTGTGAAGAAGGTGAAATGAGAACAGTTTTCTTCCAATGAATTTACTGTTGCACTATTTGAGAACATGCGTTTCCAAATTACTTCCATGTTGCTAATCCTAAGCAAGTATTCTAACTGTTCTATGAACAGCATAAAACATATCTCCCCACTGGAATTGGAATAAAAAGAGGAAAAAAAAACCCTACAGCTCACACAGTAGCCATTGTTTGAATACCAGAAAGAGGAAGCCAGCACTGGTACAACTCTTAATCTGCTGAGCTGTTAGTTTATCTTGATGAAATTCTACTGAACTATCAGGCTGCCTTGAAGGTTTATGCTAAGAATATTTTAAAAAAAAAAATATATATATATGTAAAAAAAAAAAACAGCAGCAGCTTCCAGAAAATAGCTTCCAGAAGACTAAGTGCAGATGTAGACACAGCTTTAGATGGAAATTTAAATGCACCTACGCCTCGCAAGGCCAAAAAAATATATTTAATAAGGAAACTTAAGTCTTACTAAAGAAACATATGTATCAAATTATTTTTTTTATCTCTATATCAAATGAACATGTTTTACATAAAGGGATTGTTTCTGATACTGCTGATCCTACATCTTGATAAAAAGCTAATATAAATATTACTAGTTACATTTTCACCAGTGGAGATGAGAGAGAAAGAAGCAAACCCATCTAATCAAGCAAAATAAAATTCATATTCAATAGTGTAAATCTTCACAGAACAGTAGCATTCAGTACTTCAGTAGGCTATTCAGTTCTTCACAGAACTCCTATCCTCAAACGTATCCCTTCTGAAAGCATTTATTTGTAGAAGTCTATTATACACCACACAAAAGAAGAAACACTTCACTTCTTTTTAAGTGACCAGAGTTTAGGTTACATTGCAATACCAAGAACCCACACATACGCCCCAAAACAGAAACAATCAAGTCTTCAGTGACTCTCAGTCATTAGTATCAGATTTTGTTGTTCAGTACAGACTCAGAACGAAAGAGCAAATCCTCACAAAATTATCAGGTAAAGAGATTTCATAAAAGAATCCATACTATTACTTAATTACTAATCTTACAGCAATCACTGTAGAAACAAAAAAACCCCAAACCAAACATGACTAGCCCTGCTACTTGAGAGCATTTAACTCCACTGTAGGTTACATTTCCCATTTCATCTTCTCAGGAGGCTGTTTCCAGTGTGGCACACTGCAAGATGATGAGACTTAGGAATGAGTCAGTTCAGGAGGAAGGGAGGAAAGAACTGCTGCCCAAACCCACCAGAGAAGAGAGAGCTAAAGAAGGGTTGTCTGGCTTTGTGACAACAGGCAAATATTTTGCTTTTCCTTCCCTCCCACCTCACCTCACTCAGTAACCAGACAGCTTTATGAACTCAAATTGGACAACAAGAAACTTCCCCCCCAGCAATGGGTCTACTCAAGGTATTATAAAAGAAGTTGCTATTTCTCATCCAGCACCAACGAGTAAGGATGGCTGTCATAGTAAGAATGGTCACCTTAAAGCTGGAATGAGTATTTGGGAGGGATGGAAGCAGGTAAGTTTATCCTATGCTGTTGATCCTTTTCTGCAAGTCATAATGCATGGGGAGCTTCTCTCCCAGGCTGGAGAAGAGTTACAACACACACACAGAGCTCAAGAATTGGCATTTTAAAACAGAATGGGCTGAAGTCCAGCAGCACAAAATTGAAGTCAGCTCTTTAGTATCCAAACCAATAATTTTCAGGACTACTATTTCCAGTCTACAGTCTTCACCTTCATAATTCCTTTGGGTTTAAAATGAATTTGCCTTCTGTTCTCTCTTCAGGTTCTTTCTTGAATAATGGTCAAACAACCAACTTTCACCCATTCTTCCTCCTGAGGCTGCCTGCCCTTTTCATACTGACCGCTCCCAAAGGATCTTTGGTGTTCCTAGCACTGCAACTTGCTGACAGGGTCAAGACCTGATCTTGAAATCTTCAGGTTTGCAGAGTACACGAAACTGCTAGTTTTACATTGCTGTCCCCACTGCTCTATTCCATCACCATCACCACAGACCAAACCCTGTCTGAACACCACTATTTTCAGAAACATTTCCAAGCTTGGGGTCTTGGTTTTCTTGGAGTTCTTCAGAAACATACAGCTACATCAGGACACTGTGCAAGAAGAAAGTACATTCATTTATTTTCAGGATCAGCTATTTGACCTCCTTCAATGGTGTTACAATGGACTTTTTCCTTATGGTTCTTCCTTAATCTCTCAAGTCTGAAATTCAAGCCTTTCCCCAAAAAACCCCCAACCTGACAGATCCCTCTGCTCAGCAGCCCAGATGTTCCTCACTTTGGCTTCCTCAAGTACTGCTGTTGCAGCTCAGGAGCTGCTTTGTACTGCAACAGCAGCTTCCTACACTGTGCTGAACCGTGCATGGGCAGAGGCAGCAGCAAGCCCCAAACCCCAGTTTCTGCCCTCAGATAGAGATGGTGGCAGCCAGCTCCCCTCCTTACCAACTACATGGGATGCCTTTGATTTCCCTCAGGTGTAATGACATACACCACACAGGATGCTCAGGAAACACACAGAGTGCTAACAGCATCTGCTACTGTTCGACAACCACAGATGCCAGCGATACCAGGGTCATACTAGAATTGCTCACACTAGAATCATTCTCCTGATAAGCAGGCTCGTCTACACAAGTCAGGACAGCATATTTCTAACTTATAAATCTAACAAATAAATCATTAGCCTGCTTAAGTAAAGTGTTACAGGGATCAAGTATAAGCCACCACCATTATTTAGCATCATTGCTCTTATTAACTGACTTGATTTTTGACAGATAAATCCAAGATTGCCTTTTTTGTTAAGATGATATTAAGGTATCAGTCTTTCACCAAAAATAAAATAAAATAGATCACTGTTAAACAGGTTTGCAGGCATCGCTTTGTTAGTGATGCAAATACCATCTATCAAGATTACCTTTTCATCCTACTTTTATCTGGTATACATGAAGATTTGTGCTTCTTTTTAAGTAGGCAAAAAGCTCAGAATCTATGTTCCTCCTATTATCTACAGTATTATTGTCAATTTATTTTGCATGTTGCGTCATCTTCACTAATTATTGCATTAGAGAAAACAAGAAAAAGGTGTTCCTCGTTACGGTATCTTTTATAGAAGCCTTCAGCATTTCAGGTTTCCTAACACAGATTAAAAACAGATTAAGAGCCATAAACTGTAGGCAAAAAGTTAATGTTCTTTCAATGGTGTCAAAATTTCTTATAAGATGTTTATATTGTTATCTACACAGGTGTACCAAGAACCATTCTTATCTTCCTCTACCCTTCAAGAAACCAGACCCAAAGAGAATAACTAACTCCAGCATAAGCTACAGCAAATTATTTTGTTATATTAACCATCTTTCTGATAAATCTTAAACTTGAGAATTAAAGAAGCAGCCACAACCCTCATTAGAGTCCTCTCAATGTCACATCTTTTCAAGGCACATATGAGAACTCTTTGTAGTGGAATGGCTGGGCAGAAATATCAAAATTAACACCTATCTAATCATTTCGTGTCTCAAGCACACAAAAAAGCCATCCTTACAAGAAGTCCACACTTGTATCTGGGGACTGTCATTCTTCAATTTCCTTTTTTTTGTATTAGAATCATAGAACCGTTAGAGTTGGAAGGGACCTTAAAGATCATCAAGTTCCAACCCCCCTGCCACGGGCAGGGACACCTCCCACCAGACCAGGTTGCTCCAAGCCCCATCCAGCCTGGCCTTAAACACTTCCAGGGATGGGGCAGCCACAGCTTCTTTGGGCAATCTGTTCCAGTGCCTCACCACCCTCACAGGAAAGAGTTTCTTCCTAATATCCAATCTAAATCTCCCCTCTTCCAATTTAAAAGCCTTCCCCCTTGTCCTATCACTACACTTCCTGACAAAGTCCCTCTTCAGCTCTCCTGTAGGATCCCTTCAGATACTGGAGCAACAAAGCTGGTAAGGGCTCTGAAACACAAGTCTGA
The DNA here is from genome assembly GCA_013400375.1 of Thinocorus orbignyianus. Classification (NCBI taxonomy): domain Eukaryota; kingdom Metazoa; phylum Chordata; class Aves; order Ciconiiformes; family Thinocoridae; genus Thinocorus; species Thinocorus orbignyianus. Next base: position 383,882 of record VXBW01004602.1, read on the forward strand.
TGCCAAGGAGCTGAAGGAACTAGGGTTGTTAAATCCCAGAGAAAAGAAGGCTGAGAGGAGACCTTATTTCTCTTTAACTACCCAAAGGGAGGTTGTAGTGAGCTGGGCGTCAGTCTCTTCTCCCAAGTAACAAGCAGTAGGACAAGAGGAAACGGTCTCAAGTTGCACCAGGGAGGTTTAGCCTGGATATTAGGAAAAATTTCTTCACCAGAAGGGTTGTGAGACACTGGAACAGGCTGCCCAGGGATGTAGTTGAGTCACCATCCCTGGAGGTATTTAAAAGACACGTAGATGTGGAACTTCAGGACATGGTTTAGTGGTGGACTTGGCAACGTTAGGTTAACGGCTGGACTAGATGATGTTAAAGGTCTTTTCTAACCTAAAGGATTCTATGATTTTCTACTTTTTCTTAAAAAAAAAAAAAAAAAAGGCTCTGTGGTTAAGAAGAAAGCTGAATCAATTTTAAAATAACTTTGCCAGAAGACTTCAAGCATTTCCTTTCTCATTCCAGGAGTTGGCATACAAGTGAGGCACACCTTATAAACCCCACCACCATCCTGGCCCTAATACATTCAAGTTCTCACTTCATGAAAGAAAAACAGCTAAGTAGTGCATGTATATATACATCTAAACATTTACATGTACACATATCTTATTGCAAAAAAGACTGATAGTACTACTAAAAATAGATTTATTCTCACATTTAGGCAAGATGTACAAGGATGTTTTCACTTGCAATTAAAGCACAATGAATGGAGGCACCAAAGGAGAAAGGCCCTGGATCACTGAGTACAGAGTGTCTTTCAAGTGGCATGGAAGTTTTCAGTCATAATTTGTTTATTGAAGTATTATTTTCCATCTACCCCAGTTACAAGTTAATAAAAGGCTGTTTCTGCCTCTAAATCTGCATCATTTCATCTGTAACACTGGAGACATTCACATATTACCCAATAAGGGGGCAAATATGGGAACAATATAAAACACCACCATAACAGTATTACCTTTTGCCTGGAGATACCAGTGGCTGTCAGTAGAATATTCTAGTGTGCTTACAAGTTCGGAATCTCAAAATTGTTTGTTGCTTAAAGTTTTAGGGCCACTTAAAGCAAATAGCATTAGTATTAAAGCAAATGTAATTAGTATCAAAGTCCCAAATCTGTTCTGAATCCAAAGTCTCCAAGCAATGATTGAGGAGTAGATTTACACTCTGCAAATAAATGAATTCAAGTTATACATTAACATCATTAATGTTTCATGACTGTGATGAATTTCAAGTAGCCCAATTAGCAGGAATCTGTTCAAGGATTGTTCAGAGGCCATAGTGGCTACTAACCAAGAGGGTGGGGAAAATGGAAGGGAGAGAGTAGAAGAAAATGATGACTTTTTAGTTTAAATTACGTGGAGTAAAGCCACATTAAAATTTGCTGTTATTTATTGTAATAGGAAGAAACAGTAATTTGTGGCTTTGTTGGGTGTGTATCTGTTAGTATCGCCAAGCAAATTTCAGTTAAAGAGACTTCACATTGGAGAAGTAGGGAAGGAAACACTTTCTACCATATCAGACTCAAATATAAAGCCATTTGCCTTTCATATGTTGCAGCTGAAGCTTCTTGCCAAGTTTGTAAACTTACACTGAGAGACCACTTCCCTTTACCACTATTAGAGTCTCTATTTTGCTCTTGCCTAGGCAAGTAACACAAGACCCACCCATTAGTGGGACAAACGTGGTTAAATGGAAGCAAGTTCAAGACTTGACTTTCCTTGCCTGCATCCTGAGTGAGCATCTAAAATAGCCTGAAGCCTTTAACCATCTCATCAGTCCCTCCATTACATGCGTGAGCTGGGTAGAATTGGCCACGTCAGAGGAGGAAGAGCTGTGGTTTAGTCTAGACACAGCATTTCCCCTTTCCTTTACCATGGTCCTGCTTCCAGCAAAGATCCTTTAGTCAGTATGCTACTGACGAGATTCAAGAGCACGGGGCTGTGAAAGAAAAGAGAAAACAACCTGCTAGTTCAGAAAGGAAGATCTCAGAACAAAGTTGTGAGCAGAGCAGCTGTGGTAGTCTGCTATTCACCAAATTTCTCTTCTCCAGGCTTTGTCTATGCTTAGACAAAGGTAGCACTAAGCATTCTGGATCCTCCCCTCCTTATGAATAGAAGACAAGCATGCATGTTTAACCAAAGAAATTCCATCTCAAGGGCTCCAGTTCCACAACACAGCTCTTGGCTTCCAGTTCCTTTAAGGCCCACCCCTGTTTCCTGGCCACTCGATCACGATGGGTACCAGTGAGTTGTACAGCCTGCATTAGGCTGAGGCATCACAACCATTCTTTAAATGCAAGCACTCTCCTGGGCAAAATCTTACTGATGAGAAGGTTTTTTTACTATAGCACACACCACAAGGGAATGCTGTCCTAAAACTCCCTGTGCTGCCAGGCTGCACATACCGCAGCTACCCATCAGGTACCTAGGCTGTGGGCTCTACCACCTTTTGTGCAGTCCTTCCAGATTTTTTTTAAAACTTTCCATAGTTCAAAATCTTTATTTCTGCGTCTGGAACTGAACAATAAACTTGAATAATTGAGTGAACTTCATCTTAAGTTCTGACGGTAACAGGAAAGCTTCTATTTTAAAATATTTCTCACTACTGCTGGATGAACTCCAGATAGACACTACACGTACATTCGGTACCAGAGGTTAAAACAAATCAGTAAACGTTTGTTTCTGGCTACTTCTGAGCGTGCTACACCGGTGTGATTAGAGAAACATAGCCATCATCATCTCATATTAGAACCACACAGAACTTTCATTATTAAAGATGCAGTTGCTGTACTTTTTCTCTTCCCTTTTTTTTTTTTTTAATCACACAGGGTTTAGCCTCTAATATGATAGTCAGTATAAGATTAATCAATTCATCACAGTGGTCATTTTCCATAGCTACAGGAAAAACATTAGTTTTCTATCAGCTCTGAAGCCTAACCACATATCAGAATAGTTCAAGATTTCATCTCTTTCAGCTAGACTTGCTCTGGCCTGCATTTCCAGTCCCAAAAAGATCAGCAGTTGGTGACAGTCACATACTCACTACATACGTGGTAACAATATGTGGCCACAAGATGGAGAGGTAATGGAATTCAGGACTCCTCAGATAAGCCTGTATTTTCACAAGATCCATATGATCTGCATCTTAATACTGGAAATGTTCAGTCTTTCCTGGTTATTCAGTATCCTCTCTTCCCTACCTACAAGGCAGGTGATAAACCTACCTTGACCTGCCCCATGCTAGCAGCATTAGGAAGCATGCGTTGCTATCAACTGGAGAAGAACCTGCATCCCTTCCAGCTGAGGCACCACTGCCATTTCTGGTTTGGCATTCCTATTCATACTCAAGGCAGAATTAAACAGTTTTACTTGGTCAAACTGGAAACTGTGTGGGTTGAAAGATCATCTTGTTCTCAGAGAGCTTCCAATTTTTATTTCAAAACAAGGTGATACTTTTCCAGTTTCTTTTTGGTCCTGACTATATCAAGAAGGTTAGGATCTCAAGTATCCTGTTTCTTTCTGCAGCTGCATGGTCATTTGTAGTTTAACTTTTTTGGAAAGAGTTCACATTTCAGTGTCATAAAAATATTATTTCCATTTTCTCTCCCTACAAACAGTAACCCAGCCCCTACTTTGAAAGGCTTAAAGACAAAGATTCAATTAAAGCTTCAACAGTGAACAACAAATTACCTCCAAGTGAATCAATTCCAAGAATTCTCAAGTACAAATCTGCTGTAATACCACACCGTAAGAGCACATAGAGAACATTGCCGCCTCTACACTCACGCAATACAGACCACACAGCGATGTACTGAGGCAGTTACGTATTCCTCAAGACTTCATAGCAGGTCACAGCACTGTGCAGAACGAGTGTTTTCACACTGCTGCTAAACTTAACGTGAAATACAGTGAAGTGAACCAAAAAACTCGACAGAAATGCTTGAGGTGCTATGTTGTTGAGCCACCTTGTGGCCTATTTGTTCCACTACAGTGCTACACACCAGAGGACATCAGGGCTGTGATTTGCTGGGGCTGTTCAAAATGCATTTATGGAAACAGAAAGCACGTAAGTTCAGCTATAGCCTGTTCAAGAAGCAGCACTCCCTTAGTACGGACAACACGAATTTTGGAAGCCAGGTTACATAGGACCAGCCAAATGCTAGTATAAAAAAAAAAAAAAATTAAGTACTTGGTTATTCCAACCAACAGCTTCTTACAAAGCAACCTGCTATGCAACTACTTAAAATGACTCATTCAGGCTCTGCATATAGAACTCCTTATGGATAAGACAGTTGTGGTCTATGGTATCAGCCGAAAAAGTACTCAGCAAGATTAATAATTTCTTCCCCAAAAGAGGTTTAAGAGGCATTCCTATATTTTCTGAAGACTGACTGTAAAATACCCTCACATGCAGAAATTTTCATACACTTTCACACACCATGTTCAAAACAGAGTCCTATAATCCAAGGTTTGCTGTGAAATTGCTGGGTTAATGTAATTTAACAAAAAAAAAAAGTGGATAAGCCAGAATATAATACATGTGGCTCTTTAGAGGCCCCAGACAAAAATGACAGCATTGCTACTGCAGAGCATCCCTAGGCATTACAGAATACATAGAATGGTTAGAGTTGGAAGGGACCTTAAAGACTGAGTTCCAACCCCGCTGCCATGGGGAGGGACACCTCCCACCAGAGCAGGTTGTTCCAAGCCCCATCCAGCCTTGCCTTGAACACTTCCAGGGATGGAGCATCAACAACTTCTCAGGGCAACCTGTTCCAGTGCCTCACCACCCTCACAGTAAGGAACTTCTTCCTAATATCTAGTCTAAATCTCCCCTCTTCCAATTTAAAAGCATTACCCCTCGTCCTAGTAAGTAGCATTGCTGGGATAAGGTACACCAGATACTTCACTGAACACCCATACTGTGGTTGACAGAACAGTAAAACAAAGATTTATTTACTGCCCTAATTGTTTCCCACTCTATCCTTTACTGAAGTCAAAGCCAGACTAGGGTCCTAGTCTTGACTGTAGTTCCTTAACAGTCTTGAGAAAGGTGGGATGCAGATAACCACAGGACAAGTACACAGGCTCTCGCCCATTTCCCACCACCATCTTCATTTTGCCCACTTCCTTCTCTCCCTTATTAGAAAGCTTCCTACAACATTTAACATTTCTGGCTTCCCCACTTTTGCAGCAGAAGAAAAGTAGGGCTGGTACTGGCAAGTAGCACACTACACATTGGCTTAAAGCACACAACAAGAGAACCAGCTTTTATCTCACAGTTAGAAAATAAAAACAGGGTCAGGGGTTTGAGTGGACCTCACTTAAGGTAATAAATCTGGAAAATTCATAACATCCCATGATACAGGTATCTAATATGGGATGAAAACACTCTGGACAAACCCCACCAAGCTATTTAATCACTTTACGCCATGTTTCAGTAGGAGGAATGCCTATGTTGTATGTTTGTGGATTAGGGCTTTAACTAACAGTATTATCAAAAAATCACTTTTTCCTAAGGCTACAGAACACTTGCTTTACATTTCCAAACTGCACCACGCCAATTACCATCAACATCCTGAATCAATGTGGTTTTTAAGACACATGCCCCGAGCATTGCCACTCACTAACTGATGCACCATTTCCTCATGCCAAGTATCCACAGCAATATCCACACAATTAGAACTTTAAAAAAACATACGGTTTTCTTAAGATCAACGTTGCACTTTATCTTTCCTTAAAAGTTCTGGAGTGGGGAGGCTGTGTGGAAATGACAGACGTTTTACATCTCCACAATTACTTGGCTTGGAAGACAGAACGCCCTGTGGCAAAACGCAAATTAGTTGAAGAGAAAAAAAAAAAAACCGCTTATCTTCCTTTGGCTTTTGATTTGCATAATGTGATAGACAAAGTAGTAAAGCGAAAGAATTTGAGTAGTGATGATGCACTGTGTAAATTAAAGATGCAGAGAAGGAGACTTAATCACAACAAGAACAATAAATCTTAAGGATGGGTAGCTGTCTTTTGCATTTCATGAAATATGTCTACTGCTTATAAGAATTCAGGGTAAAGACTACAGTCAATGCTAACACAACCATTTCACATTTCATAAAGCTAGATGTCTTGGTGCCAATGACCCAAGACTTGTACAAACAGGACCACATACGCTTTAAGCAGTGAACAAGTTGAAATGTTTCTAAAGATCCAAGTTTTGCAAAGCTGCAAAAGGCACTACAACAGTTAGTCAACTTTGGATTTTAATGTTTAAGTTAAATCCCGAATATGTTAACATTTCTCATGTGAGCAGAAAGCTTTAAGAGCTTTACGCTGATATTTAAGACAAAAATCTAAATAACCCAAAATTATTTCAAAAATGGCAATGCATGTTAATTTAAGTAAACGGCGTATAATATATCAGCATGGGATTCTGCACTGGTCCTCCTCCTAAAATAATAAAAATCAATGAACACTGACAGAAGGCATGTTTAGAAAAAGTAGGGATTAAAGTGTTGGAACATTAGATTCTTATTCACTATTTTCAAACCCGCCCTCTGTCCTTTAGTTAACTATTGAAATAATGATATGAAGTGCATTGAGAAAAGTCCATGTCAAAAGGAATAATTAATAATCAATAATCAATAACAATAGAAGTAAAGAAAATCCTAAAGCATTGATTGACCTCCCCCAAGTTTAAATGCTTCAGCAGCCAGGTTTTAGAATCCTAGAGCAGGATTTAATCAACATGAAATCTACTCATGCATCTGCATAACCATCACCAAGAAAAAGGATTAGGTTTAACCAGCTTCTTGCAAAACATATCCGCTCTTTCCATAAGGAAGCCGCAGGCAGACGTTGTGAAGGCTGCTTTCAGGCTAAGTGAGGCATGTCTTTTAAATCTGTAACTCAGATAGCGCTATTGCTAGGGAAAGAAAGGACTCATACACACAGGGCCTCTGCATACAAGTAATTATGCAGCACAAAAATGCCTGTTAAGTTCTCCAAAACAGCTGATTCACATCTCATCTGCCTGTAAAACCTCTAATCTAGATTGAGAGAATATTCAGCTCCCTTCAGTAAAAGGAAATGCATCTCCACTGTCTAGACATCCAATTTAAAAAGGGAACAACGCTTTTTCATTTTCAATTAAAGAACACGTATGCCAGAATACTTCTTTTATCTAAGATTTTTTGAAACTCGTACAGTAGTTTCACTCATTAAACCAAACCTGTAAACACAAACCAACTATTTATTTCCCCCTCAACCGCAACAGCATACTAAGTTTAATGACCTGTTTCGTGTAAAAATGCCACATAATCCTATATTGTAGGCTTTTGCTGTTCATGGTTACTCAAGTATTTATCCTGATTAATTTACTGTGTGTTGTTAACTTTTTTGTACACATTACTTCAAATTATTACTTTTGTTCCAGAGCTCAGATTCTTGCCTGGAAGGCATTTGATGAAAAAAGTCATAATTTTACACCGAGTATTTCAAACCAGACAATTCTTTGCAACGCTACTTGTGTAGAACAGTTTTGTGACTTTAAATCTCTGCTGGCAGCAGTACAGGGTTCCTCAAGGCTGAAGTGTTAATACCAGCATGCATTTGCACTTGGGTCAAGAAATATAAGCATTTGGCTCTGAAGGGTTAAAAACTGAAAAAAAGAAGTAGACATTGACAAGGGACTACCTGAAAACCAGCAATTTGCATGGTAATTCCTATGGCTGCACTTTTAACCATGACTTTGCTGTAGCTGTGCAGAGGCACAAGCAACATGAGGTTAAGGTCAATAACTTTTATTTGTTATCAAAAGTATTCAGATTTTTATTTTTTTTTCCAGAAAGGAACAAAATGGGAAACCTATAGTTTGCAACTATCCTGAAGTGTACATTCCCATGGCAATGAAGATCTAGTTGATAATGGCCATTCACTAAATTAAGCAATTTGATCAAGATTATGATCAATCAAATCACTAAATTTGGGAGCAGGGAGAAACTATACGTGTGTTTGGGCATTTAGCGTTTAGTTTTTTTAAAGCACAGAATTAAGGATGTCCCATACCAGCTCTGTTTCTTCACACGTATGCTCCATAAAAGTAACGCTAATTGCACCAAAGTAATAACTTCCATTGGATGGAGAAATGTGCATAATCCAGCAGTGTTAGATTGTGACATGACCGTAGATCAACTTTCAGAGAAAATCTTCCTTATTATTGTGGTTTTGAGTAGCACCTTTAATATTGCACTGTTATTTTTGTATTTAAATGTACTTACTGAATTGATGTGAAGTTCTAGGAAAAAATAAATAAATATTTTAATTTCTACTTCTAAGTGTAACTTGAGAGAAGCCAGCTAGGATGGCACACATACTTACTTTCAACTGAAGTGTATTAACCCTGAAAAGTAGTTTTATTCTATATTAAGGAATACAGCAATCTAGAAAAAGTTTTCCCTTCAGCAGATTATCCAAATACAACTGATGTATAACTGCTCAGCAAGGGACCTGTGGTATAGTCCCAAGTCAGTGCATTTAAGAGTAAGCCATTGAGCACACATACAGTTTTGTCTTCATAAAAATGTTTTCCCAATAAATGTGATAAAGCTCAAACTAGAGGTAAACTGCTTCATAAAATATGAATAATAGGATACATTTTAACAAACTGAAATCCACCCACAAGGGACCAGTCACACATGTCATTACTTGTAAAGCACCTTAACCTTTTCTAAAATTTTATATGGCATTTAAACTAGCTATTTTATTATTAAGACCATGCTTGGGTTCAACACCATATAGTATCTGTTACACTGCTGGTGTATTGAAACAGTACCTTGATCAGATCAGTATATTGAAGAAGCAGCCCAACTAACACCCTAAGAGCTCACAGGCTGTCAAAAATGGCAGTTTGGAAGGGTCTTTGGGGCAAGAATGAAAAATACAGCTCAAAGACTAATGTAAACACACAAAAAAAACCCAACAAAACAACACAGAGAGAGAGAGAGAGAGATAACTAGATGTTACTAAGCTGATTACCTGATCTTAAATTGTGTTGTCCCCACTTTTAACAGCCAGGAGTTGCCAAATTCCAGTTTGTAAACTCCATAGAAGTTGTATCACAACACAAACAAAAATATTTCAGCGTAAAAACAGAGCTCATGCTACCACCCACATCATTCTTCACAGTTTAATCAAGCTTGACTCATGGTTACTCTCCAGTTTTAACCTGAGTCCTAGTGTGTATGTAATTAGACTAATGAGACACTAATAAATGTTCCTGTGATTCAAAGTGGGCATTTCTTAGACAAACTTTCTCAGATTAATACTGTGATAGCATTTAAAGGCTAAATGAGGCTAGTTGCTCCAAGCACATCTAGGAGTTTGTCTTTTTAGACTACCTGCTAGAGATTTCAATTACCACAAGAAGGTATTCTTATTGCAGTGCCCTCTCTAATATGTCATTATACTTCCCTATAAATCTCTTCTGTAGAGATCATTGAAAAAACTGACCTTCCAGACTGTGCAGGCTGCAAAAGTCCCATCCTTCCTGGTGACACTCAGCCACCTCAAGCTGTTTGAAGCCTCAACATTCCCTGCCCTTGTAGGCTTTACATTCCCATAGTTCACAGGAATTTCTCAGGCATGTAGAAGAGGCATACCCAAATGGATATGCTGCCAAATCGAGTAACAGGTGCTTGGTATACATTTTGAACATAACAAGAACAGTATGGACAGCAATCTTAAAGGTCTTTACTACTCAGCTCAAATTTAGAAGCTAGGTTTTTATCGGCCCCTGTAAACATAAGCACATAGAAGGTGACTGTAACAGTGCTGAAGACCAAAGTCTGTAAAAGAAATAAATGGTTCCATAAAAGAAAAAATAAATAAATTGTTTTTAAATCTCTCCAGCTTTGCCTTCTCAGCACAGAGAGTATTTGACTATGATGAATTTATCCTGTGCTTTCATTCAAAGACTGAACACTTGAAAGAGAAAACACCACTTCTGCTGCTTTAACTTCAGACTGTTACCTCAGAAACTGTGAAATGCTCCATTACCAAGAAGAAATAACTCCTACCAAGTCAGTGACTATTTAGAGCCAAAGAGGTCTCCCATCTTTGTGGATTTTTGGGACAGGAAGTGCATTCCCCACTGTGGAGGGGAATAAATTAATGAGTTCAGCAGGATGAACCTGAGGATGCTCACAATGATTAATTTTTCCTGGAATGAAGGAGTAAAAGAGAAAGGTGAAACACTTCTGTGACACACCTTTACTAATAACAGCTTCTCATTACCTGTAGTTTAGCTGTGACAAAAATCCAGATTCCAGTGTATTACACATATATGTATTAACCCAAGTGATGCTGCATAATGGTACAATACCCAAAGTAAAGAAGAAATATGGATAAATCCACAAAGCATTTCCTGCTGATCACTGCTCTTAGCAGTTCTGATGCTCAGAGGACTCACACCCACTACTAAGGAACTGAGTTCTCTTTTTGTAATTCCCCTGCATTCACACATAAGCAAGAGAAGAGACAAATACATAAAAGAAAAATATTAAACTGTTGATGTTCTAGGATTTCTGATGGTGGCCTCCACCCCCCCATCATTTTTTCCTCCCTAACTGGAGTCTTTCAACATCTGTGAAACTGAATAAAGTACCTTCACTATGTCCTCAATTCAGTATGAAGTGTTTCCAAGCTGAAAATGGACTTCTGGGATAAGGTAAAATGAAAAAAGATGTGGGAATCTGAATAATGCCACATCACTCAATTTCTCATCCCATTAGAGTGAAAAATACACAACTTGTTAAAAACCTTAAGGGACAAACACAAAAGGAATTGTGCTTACAAAAAATTGTAAAAAAACACAGAACTGTTCAAGCCTCTCTCATATTTCATTCTGCAAGTTTGCTTTCCTTTTAGCATATACAACACAGCCTTACTTTGAAACTACCATCTGCTTTTCAAAACTCTTTATCTTCCAATACCGCATTTTATAAAATGCTGTCAATAACTCCCTTTGAAGACCTGATTTCAACATGAAAGTTTGATATTACTTGAGTAAAACCAAAACTTACATCATCAACTTATGCAATGAGGTTCATGGTTTTTTATTGTATGCCTAGTCAAAGCAGTAATCAAGGTGTCAGCTGAATTCTTGAATTATAAGATGCAATTTAAATCAGGAAAAAAAGTAAAGTTACATAATTTGAGTCAGTTTTTAAGTATTACATATACTAGCTCCTTAGGATCCTGTCTCATGCTTTACCTAATTAAGAGCTTGCAATTTATAATTCTGCAAGAAGATTTCTAGATTAAGGAAATTTATCAGCTAAACAGTAATAGCATCAAGACAATGAACACAGACTTACAGCACAATCAAGCATCAGATGAACAAAGTCCTCTGTGTTCTATTCTTCAGCTGTTGTAAGATACAGTTTGCACCTAGAAGTTAACTAAAAGTTCCTCTATGAACACCTGCCTGTACCTTCCTGTCTTTCGGTTTCCATACAGAAATTTTGGCTGAAATGACATTCTTTGTGCCATGCTGGCATCTGCTTAAGTAGTTTGTGGTTCTGCTAACAACTCATAAAAGGAAATCAGTCCACACAGAGAGCAATTCCAGGGAATACCAGGCTAAATCTCTTTTTACAGTTGGAGTCATCTAGCTATAACTTACAAGTCTTTGTAACACACCCAATAAGTTACATACATTCTACTATTTATCACCATTTTACATTTGATCTTAACAAAAGTCTTATTCTCAAAGCAAATAACAGCGGAGGATGATGTCTGCAAATACTCCCTTCCAATCCCTATTCTAAATTAAAGGCTGTCACTCAGTTTGATGAATGACTGAACCAGTCACAGTCTAGTATTAGTTTCAGACAACAGAAGAGTTTTCAGAATTACTTTTGTTTCTAAACTATGAGCTATTTACATAAAAATTACACCTCCGCAAGCCTTAAAACTCCAGCTTCTTAAGACTGTAAAAGCCAAACTTGAAATTAGTTTCTATGAACTCTTTAAAAATACTTCCTAGTACTGATGACATTTTTTAGGATATTTTAGAAATTTTCCATAGCAAGTTTCTCTGCTTTTATCAAAATGGAAAGATGAAGAAAACTGTTACTATTTTCAGGTCATTTGACTAAATAACAATTTGGAATTCAACTGGTTTTTTCCCCAGGGAGAGAAATGAAGAATTTAAGTAGCCATGCTATTGTATTTCTTATGATTTCATAGCTCTAGTAAACTGACCTGTTAGCTTTGAGTGTTGTACATCTCCGGTCTTGATAATCTAACTTCAACGGTTTGGGTCAGTCAGTGTCTTAACCTAGACGCTTCCTTAAATCAAAGTATTTTTATTTAATAAAATTTTACTAAAAAGGCAAAAAGAGGCTGTATATACTTTTTTTTTTTTAAGATTGACACATTTATACTAAAACTTTGACCCTAGAATATCTACTATCATTCTAACTACTTAATTATAATAATGTAACTTGTCTCCTTTTTAAGGCAAGTGTTACTCAAGCCCCTGGACCTACAACCTTCCTCTCTTAAGACTGAACAGGTGGTTGAACCCCTAAGTTGGTTTCCAAATATACAGCAAAGGGAAATTATTACAGTAGACTGTACAAAGACTATCATTAAGAGTACTAGACACCTGACATAAAAAGAGACTTGAGTTACAGATAATCTAGCTAAGCTTGAAGAGCTCATGGTGACATTTTCTACACTAAGATTTTTTTTTGCCTTTGTCGAGGGAAGGGGTGGGAATTGACTAGTTCCAAGGAAAAAAAAAAAAGGAGGGAGAGATGTTTTACATCACAAAGCTGCAGCAAACATACTTTGCTTTTCTGCTGTTGGTTTTTTGTTTTTTGTTTTTTTTTTTTTATTATATTGCAGATCAACTCCTTAGAACTGCACCAGTATTGCCAGAACCAAGCCCAGAAAACTAATAAGCCACTCATCTGTCACACATCTTCAGTACATTAAAAAAAAAAAAAGGATGAGAGTTCACATATTTCAGTACAATTACAAAAAGACTTTTAAATGCTTCTTGTTCTTAATACATCATATTAAGGATAGTAATTTTGTTAACTGTTGCAACACTTGCTTAAAAGCCTGGAAAAAAACTATCAAGAAAATAACCCCAGAAATAGAAAAATAAAAATCCCAGCCTAAAAACATCAAAACAGCATTTCCACAAGACTCCCACAGTGGACCTACTGTATTATGTCTGGTTGGAATTTGGCATTTTTCTCTAGAGCCAGTCAATAACAGGAACTTGATCATAAATGCCCTGCTTTCCGGCAGGCAGGGCAGCCTCAGCTGCACAGCCTAATGAGCTGGGGGCACACCAGTTTCAGTAACAGCTGGGAGAAAACTCCACCAGAGAAGGTTAAAAGTTTTCTTGTTTTCTTTTAATAAAGCCACAGTTTTGGTGGTTGTTTTTTTTTTTTTTAAAGGAAAAAAAAAAACAACAACTCCAATTTATCAATGTTAACTTATTGAAGATACAGCTCTTCTTTAGAGTCCTTGTACTTACAGTACTCCGTATCTGGTGAAGTTTACCACACTAACATAAACATATTTCACTGATTTTGATATTACAAGCCTTTCAAATGAGAATGAAACTGAAAACAGCCTGATTTCCATTAGCAGAGACATTACTACCTCTTCTTAATGTTTTATTTCTAATATTATTCTTACACCGTTTTAACTTTAAATTGTATTTTCACATGGATCATAAAGGAGATTCATCAGTTTATTAGCTTTTGAGATAAATCCTATAACACTTATAGGGAAAAATGTATTGTTGAAGGAGCACTAACACATAGCTCGCCATTTGTATGCCATATATCTAAACATCACTTAAGATCTGAACTAAGAAAGCCTTTACGTGAAGGTCCCTCCCCACAAAACACCCCACACTTGCTCTAAGTCTAAATATCTGGAATTTTGATTCCTACTAAAGTGAAAAATAATCAATAATTTTAATATGTACATAAGTTTTGGTATTAAAGATGTCAGCTTAATTACAATTAAAGCACTGAGATCATTTCCTATGAAAAGGCTGTTCAAGTTTATTAGTTTAGTGGGGAGTTTTCAACCTCAATCTTAAACTGAGAGTCCAGATTTAGAGGAAAGGCATTTTCTGTGCTTAAACAAAGTCTTACTCACACTCACCATACTGCAGTCACTTGATTCAACATTATAAATCTACAAGAAGTTTCTGAACAGTATCAAAACTGATTAGACACCTGCACACACACCTCATTTCATTTAGGGTAGAGACACCTGTAGCAGTCCAGAGCCCTCAAGTATTTGTGTGGCTGAAATCTGCACTCATTTAAAACAAGACAGTTTTTGACTTGACGCCTTTTTGATTAGCCTATGAGTTCTCAGTCCACATTTGTCAGCTTGCAACAATCACTGAGTGGGCTTCAAATGCCAGTCCCCACCTGCACGCAGCTACAGTGAAATTATCGATGGTCACCACTTATGCCAAATTTAACCTAGACAAAATGAGATTTTTATTTCGTTACCAAGCTGACAGCTCGATGCTTCAACTGGAAGTTGGCACCACCCACAAGTATGCCCAAGTCCGTAACTCACACTTAGCAGAGGCTGATTCCTATGGGCTCCCTCCAACCTCCCACTTTGCACTGGCCTAGCAGCCGAAACAGGGCAACGCAGTTCCAGCCACTTCTGACAGAGAAAGTTTAAGACAAACTTTTGCAGTAGGTATTTGTCTTGCCAGAGCGCTCTGGAGCAGAGCACTGTATTCACAACACCAGTTAACACCATGGGCTACAACCTCACAGGACGGATACCAGAAGATACCATACAAGGAAAGACGTTGCAGATCACTCCCCCCAGCCAGGGCTGAATCCGTGACCAAGGCCATCCAGGCATTGCCCAGAGAAGCTGTGGCTGCCCCATCCCTGGAAGTGTTCAATGCCAGGCTGGATGGGGCTTGGAGCAACCTGCTCTGGTGGGAGGTGTCCCTGCCCATGGCAGGGGGGCTGGAACTCGATGATCTTGAAGGCCCCTCCCAACTCCAACCATTCTATGATTCTATCTTAAAGTTTAACAGAGGCTATGATTTTTTTTTTTTCCCAGAAAATGAATGAAAGAAGAAAGTACATGCACCGAGATGCCTCCCTCACTGCTAAGATCAGAAGAAACTGAGGGAAAGAGCCTCAGCTGGATTCAAGATCCACCTTATTTGACGAAGAAGTCCTTCCTCTCCCCCTTTCTTTTCTTCCCCCCTTACTGGAAGGCTGCCAGAAAAGAGAGTCCTCAGCTTCTGAAGAGAGATAAAGGGAACCCCAGTGTCTTTCTGCTCTTCCCACAATTTCTCCCAAAGGGCCCCTGCTCAGCTCTTCACACACCATTAGCACCAAGTACAGTGGCCCCAGCACTCTTTTACAGTCAAAGCACTCCTGCTGCTTCAGGTCCTGCTTCTCACCTGCTTCTCCCACACCTTTTCTTCCCTCTCATTGTGAATACATTAGACAGCGATTAGAGGATTGAATCTGGCCATCTCATCAGCAGCCTAGTAAGCATAACATAACTTAATTTGCACAGAGTATTTCTTTTCTTTTGATAATTAAATATAAGTGGCTTTAAAATATTTAATCAAACAAGCACTCACTGTTGCTATTTATCAAGCATTTTAAGATTAACTTCCAGATTTAGTTACATCAAAACTTAAGGCTTTTGCTATGCTCCATGCTTATTATACGTAAGAATGAGTGCTTTTGCATTCTCAAAGTTCAAAGATATCAGGAGAAGATACTCGGGAACAGCAGCACATATTTATTACGCTTGGGAGAAGTCCAACCTTTACGTTCAAAACTGAAAAGGTCACGACTAACAGTCCCAGAGCATAAGATGACAGTCATTGTACTACAGCACAAAGATTGTATTTGGCATAATACACCAACACAGAACAGAAGGAAGGTTATCACTGTAGCACACATGGTACTTACAGAGCCTCTAGACTTGAACTGCGACAAACAACGTCTGTTTCATTTTTTAAACTAGTTCAGAAGTTACTGGTTTTAGCAACAAATAAAAAAAAATTGTCACAAGCTGTTATTCAGAAATGAACAAGTCACATGTATAGCCTATCGCAGGCAGCCTTCTGATGTGAAGACTACAGCTCTATTTTAAACTTTGATCAAAACAGAGTATTAGATAGCTTCAGTCATGGCATATCAAAAAGTTTTTTAAAGGATTAAACATATAGAGTATCAACTTAATAGAGACACCTATGTTTCCACGGTGATAAATCGTATTGAATTTGAGGGGTTCGATTTTGAAATTTAACAATTAAGGAGGTTGAATTTGATAGTATTAAGACACCAACACTGACTCACTTAAAGTATACAATTCAAGACTTTCACCATGGGAATTAGCATTCAGTAGGCTAATTTCTTTAAAACAAACAAAATTTCATCTTCTTCACATACAGAAAAAGGAAGTGAAACACAATTATATTTGTGCCTTTATAAGTTTCTAGAACAGTGAGGATGTCAGCATTTCCTTACAGTCAAGAATTTGATTCCAATACCACGTAAAAAGTTGCCTGCAATGAAGTTAAAGAGACTGCTAACCACTTTGAGCATTGCTGCACATCAGTAGGAACCACACAGTTCCTAGAACTGAATGCATTTGTCCATGAGGAATCTGGACTATTGGATGAACTGCAAATAAAACCTAGGAAACTTTGGCAGAGCACTGTGGGAAAACATGCTTGGAATCATTTTGTATTCCATATGGTCTATATAACCCAATACTTAAAGTTACTATTGATGTTAAGCATTACTCCAATCCCCAAGAACAAGGTGCTGCCCCACTTGCCTTACCAACAGCCACAACTGAAACGACACCATGTGCTGTAATACCTCAGGACACAGGCAGCAGCAAAACAGACTTTTAAATCAAGTAAAAGGATCATCTCTGGCACTATTCTACATGGGGCAGTAAATTTCTCTAGCATACTGTAATACCACTTAAAAGGGATAACTAAAGACCCATGGACAAGCTTGATCAGGTCCTGAGCAGAGCCACGAGAACAGGATGAGAGAGCTGGAGTTGTGCAGCTTGGAGAAGGGAAAGCTTTGGGGAGATCCAGTAACAGCCTTCCAACCACCCTACAGAGGGCCTACAGGAGAGCTGGATATGGACTCTTCATCAGGGAATGTAGCAACAGGACAAGGGGTAGTGGTTTTAAACTGGAAGAGGGGAGATTTAGATTAGACGTTGGGAAGAAATGCTTTACAGAGGGTGGTGAGGCAAGCTCTTCAGGGCCATTAACTGGGAGATATTCTGAACATGCCAAAGCAACAGGTAAAGCAACCTTGTGTACCAAACATGTTTGAGAAGCTCAAGAGAAAGCAGTTAACTTCTGATGAGTGAAGCTCAAGCATCTCAGTGTGGATGCCACATTTTCAACACAGAGCAGGGATGTCCTCCACTGTCCCTCTTCATCTCATACAAGAAGACATGTAGCTACAAAGCAAGTCAGATCAGCTCAACAATGCAGCGGAAACCTTTTTCTCCCTCGCCTTAGGTCCGTTGTTGTCCACTTAGCCAACAACCAGCACCAACCTTCTTGCCCAGCCTCTTGTTCAACTAGGTCTTCAGAATGGTTTTAATCATCCACTTCAGCAGGTGACACCTGCCTCAGTTTTATTTCAAAACTTCCAGCCCCCATTCCTCTTCTCCTATACAATGCTGACCAACCCACTTCTAAAAGCCCTCTCATTTTGATTACAGTACAGTTCTGCCTTCTGATCCAAACTACCTAGAACACCAGAACCAGAAGATTCTCTCAGGATTTCACTCCTGGTCCCCAGTCTCAGCCTAGCTGCCTGAGGAAGAGAAGTCCTGTTGAGCCTCAGCTACGATAGTCTGCAAAATACTTCACAGGCCCACAGGGATGCAGAATCTGGCAGAAGAAAAGGACTGTAAGGACTGCAACATGGTCATCCTGGAGAAAACCTTCTCAGAAGTCAGACACACAACACCACAAAGTCCCTATTTGACTCCAAGAACAGACTTTTTCCAAGAGTTTACGAATATAGTCCAATTGGAGACAAAACCCCTTGTCCTAAAAAAGATCTTAAGGCCATGTTCCAAACCACTCACCCCACCCTGAAGCAGCACAAAGATTATGCAACACTAAAACATTCTCTCCCTTCCTCGCACTGTTTTCTCTTATAGTTGGCACATTTGGATTGAAATGTTCTGAAACAGACAGCCAATGTAGGAAATTTTAGGATCAACTCTAGAAGCCTGGAAAAAGACACAAACGGGACAGAGCAACAAGAAGTTTCCGCAAATCTAGGAACCAGCACTACCAAACCTACCCGTTAGGGAAGTAGCAGAACCCTAGAGAAGATTCCTGATGCTCTGCATCAACACAAAGTTGTGTCATCAAATACAGCCTACATAACTCACTTGTGGCTTTCTTCCCTGAAGGATTAATTCAGACATCAGCAACTCAAGCTGATTTAGTGAAAACCTTTAAGAAACAAATTCCGTGCACAATAGCAATAGCTAACTAAGCAGTAACTCCTGTTAACCAATATCACATACACTCCAGCAGTTCCCTCTAGATCTGCCATACTATAAAGTACTACATTTAATGTTCCCTATCCTCGACTGTCACGCCAGTTATCTGTAAGCAAACTCTTCTCACCGAGGCTGGAACAGAAAAATAGCTCAGTTCATATGATCAATCTGAAAGCCCATATGCCAGTGCAGCAAAATTTGGAAGAAACGGAAGACACAGAAAAACTGTAGATACTCCACACATACATAAGAATGCAAGGTTTTCATCCTACACGCATTATTTTCCTTCTTTAGAAAAAAACCAAACAGAAAATAGGAATGAAACTAAACTTTCTCTTTGTCAAGACAACATAGCTAGAATCTTAAAAACGTGTATTTTCCACAAGAACCTAAGCGAATATAGTTTTTGCCAAAAAACAGAAACATACTTCTATTCTTCACTGGGATCCAAGACTTCTAAAAAAAGCTTGCTGCTACGCCAAAGCAATACATACCTTCTGCAACAACCCATTTTGTATCCAGATGAACAATATATATATAAAATTGTCAAAAGCTAACGTTCAGTAAGTGACTTGAAATATTCTTTCAGGATGACAAAAACAATTTTCTGCTTGAACAGAAGCCTTATCACCTCCTGAAACTACCCTTGGATGCAACAGATCCACAGCTCCACACGCATGGAAGAAGTATGTAAAGCTCTGCACAACCTGACAACACTAAATCCTTAATAGAAAAGCACAAAATTGTTGTTGGCTAACTTTGTGGGTTTTTTCAAGCATGCAAAAAACTCAAGTCTGGGAATAAACTGGCAAATACTCAAGTCCCAGAGCAGGACAGATAGAAGTATCATTAATTACTTCGCTCGTTACTCGGCACTACATCAGCGCATAGCCTGCCAGATGTGACACACTGAAACTGTCTTTAGAGAGAGAGTAATACTTCATAACCCCCTATCTGGAAAGAAGACTGCTCATTGAGGAGTTTTTCCTTCCTTTCTTCCCACTCACATTGGGAAGCTGAAGGCCTGACATCAGCTGTAAAGCAAGCCATCAGTTTCTCTGAAAGCTCAGAAAGTGAGGGTGAGAAATGGTGGCAGCTACAGCTGCTTGATGACAGTGATTCTGGCCACGTTTTTTCTCATAACCAAAACTCTACAGCAGAGGAGTTGGGCAGCTAATTGTCACCTAAAAAACATAAGCCCAAAAGAGTAAAGACCCAGTGGGAGGAGAGATCTGAGAACAAGGTGGAGAAAGGTAATATACTGGAGGGACACGGTTTCTTGCTACTTACCAATACATCCTTTCACTTGTGATAAAAGGTTCCAGTTTAAGCATGAGCAGGTCTATTCTGTAAGCACAGCTTGCTGAGAAGTGCGTCTATCAAAGTACCATCTTCAGCCAGAGCATGGTGTGGACCTGCTCTTTAAAAGCCTGCTTTCAAATCAAGGAATGGACAGAGCAAAGACAGTAGCTCTAAGCAAGTTTTTCTGGCCCCTGTATGCTTTGAAAGAAATCACAAGGACTGTTACAATCAAGTTCCTATGTATCACATCCTCTCTTACTGACTAGGAGAGTCTAAGCATTTTATTTCCAGTAAAAGCCCAAGTTATCAGTTACTTGATTTTCCCCTTTATTAAAAAAAAAAAAAAAAGAAAAAAAAAAAAGAAAAACAAACCAAACAACAACACACCTTCACTATCGCTATCTCCCTTCATGCAAAGTGCTGATGGTCCAAGCCAAGGCAGCCCAGCCACCCTTCCTCCGGTGGCTGCCAGCAGCCTTTCTGTCTCCTCCCTCTAGGTGGAGAGCTTTACTGTGCCACCGCCGCACAGCCCCGCACACAACCACACCATACCTCTGTCAGAGAACAAGAGTATCATCTCCCATGAAGTATCTGTGCTGGTCCATGCTGGACAGGAAAAAAAAACAAACCTCAGCAAATTAAAAAAAACTTTAAAAAAATCAAGATACAGTAATCTTCACACCAGCATGAACTGAAGTTCTACAAAAAGAGAACAGTCCATTTCTGCAGGACTTGTCAGTCATCAGCCTCCTGACCCCACGAGGGTCAAAAAAATAAAAAATAAAACCAACCAAAAAACCGACACAGTGCCCCAGTCCTGCTCCAAACAGTGCTCTGCTTTCAAATTTTGGACTTCCTTCTCAACAAACCATTTTGCCCTCCTGCTCCTCAGCAACAGTTTCTCCTCTTACTCATATCACCACAGACGCAAAGTTTCTTTTCTTGTCACAAATGGGACAGAAACTTGACAAAAGTTCCTACACCCATCTCAAGCTTCACAGTGTTAACAGCAGTTTCAAATAACAGTAGTTAGTAGTAGTATAGAGCTGATTTACTCCTCTTCAAAGTCCACTCCCAAGAGGCCCAGACACCCAACGAGGTCCTCTTGCAGGTGTTCGGAACAGCAGCACTCCCTGAAAGTGTTTAAGGAAGATACCTTCTCTCTATATAAAGTCTCATTACTTACTAAAACAGTAAATCCCACTCATCACGAAGTTCAACTACCAATGTTCATACCCTGTCAAGAGAGGTTCACAAGAAAGTTTCAAATTAAGGATAGTCAGGTACAGCTGAGGCAGTGACAGTGATGACCAAATCATGGTAACAAAGGAATCAAGCCCAAATTCAATTCGGTAACCACTGACACAGAACTGATGATGCAGAGTAACACTATCTACCCTCAAGCAGCTTGTCATCTCTCACTTGTAACAATTTCTTCAGGAACATCAAGTTTGTTCAGAACACACTGCAGTGCCTACACAAAGCAATTCATTTATTTAAACCCATAAGCAATCTTTTTTTAATTGAAAAATACTTAATTTGTTCACAAATAGCATGCAGTTTCACTCTTGCATGCTTCCATTGAAAGGGGACATCCTACCTTTATCCTTCATATCCACTGCCAGATATATATATTCATAGACTAGTTCCTGTGTGGCCAACCAAGGTCAACCACAGCTGAAGTCCAACCAAAACACCCTGAAAGAAGGTTTTCAAGCTGGAGCAGATTTTAGGCCTCCTCATCTTTTCCTAGCTCTTAGTTTAATAGCAGCCTCCATTATTGAACACAAATAATCTTCTATTCCCTGCCCTACATACCCTCTTGAATCCGCTGCCTCTCATCAGCCAAGGATTTTAATTTGGCTGGGCTTGACAGCAGCAATGCTGATAAAGCCACTGGAACAACCTGAACAAGAAACTTTATGATTTCTCCTCACTCTCTAGGTTCCCCCCACCCGCCCAACATTTCCACTGCATTAGTCAGCCTTTTTCCATGCAATTAATGAACTAAGCATGGCTAAATGTATTAGCAAAGGTCGCAGTAGATGAGGAGTGCTAGATCCGCAAGGCAGGTCTCCACACTAATTAAGCCATTCTTCCTACGAAACCTCTCAAAAGCCTAATAACTTTCAGCTAAACCCAAATTAAATACTTCACTACCTAAACTGTTTAAAGGTGTAACTATATGCACATGCATGCTACAGTATCTGATGCATCTTCCAAATCCATTATTAAAGCATTATCATTTGCAAATAAACATCACATAAGTTTTTCAGATGTCAACAAGCTCAGGTACAGACCAGAAAGAAAGAGAAGTTCACTGGTACCACGTCACGTCTGCTAGCCACGTTTCAACAGCAGTCCCAGAGAGGTTATAACTCGAGTTGAACAAAGACTTGTTTGCTTTATAGATGCCAGGAGCCACACACAGAAACCTGCTCACTTCTGAAACAAGTCACTCTCAGTTTCGTTTCTCCAGAGGTTCAGATAATGATATCCTGGTGTATTATTCCATTAACTGGCACTACCTGGTAGAGGCAACGCACCAGTCCTACACTGCTATGAAGTGAGGCTGAATAATTGTACAAGATAACAACCAGTTTTACAGTTCACTCTGTCAGATGCTGTTTCTCCAAGCCATCTGAGGAGTGACTACAGCCACCTGAGCTGTTCCAGATTCACGTTTTGTACAGTCACTTCTTTGTCCTCCTAACCCCACCATGTACAGCAGACTCAAGAAAGAGCAGCAAACCCTGCAAAGGGAACTCTGCCTTCCATCATCCCCCCTGCTGAAAGCATGAGACACCTATATATAAAAATATATATTTTATAAATAAAATCTCCAGCAACTGCTGAGGAAAGTCTTTGCTCCTGTATTCAGCTTTCCTTGCTGGTGTCTGAAACAAGCATAGTTCAGTTCCACCACACGTGGTGTTCCCTCAAAGCCAGCACTGCTGCAGCTACAGCTCCTACACCATCCAGCCAGTCCAGCAACAATGTCAGACCAGGAAAACAGAGACCAGTATTTGTGACCTCCAAGGAGACTGACAACAGAAACATCAGATCAATTGAGGCTACACACTACCACAGGCAAGCCAGTTTCTCTTTCTGCTCCCTCTTCNNTCTTCCCGCCCCACCCCCCCCGCCCATCAACACAAAGCTGCAGTCCAGAAATTAAAAGTAATGAACATTTTCAACATACAGATTTTTTTTTTTTATGACCAAAAACCTCGAAAGAAAAAGAGTCAAAAGGTCTCTCTGCAAAAATTAATCCTGGAATTAACATGGTTCACTGGAAAACTTACCAAGTGTTGTCTTACAAGTTATTATACATGAACACCTGTAAGGAGCCAACTATTAATAGTACCAATGAAACTGTCATAGAAAAACAAAGAAGTGCTACTTGTGGCACTGTGATTAAGGCTGTGTCAGCAGTTTGATTTTCATGACTTTAACACCCAGCTGTAAAAACGGTCTTCAATGGAAGCAAGCATATTGCGCCTGTACCCATGGGGAGCAGAGTTTTTGTTTTCACTGGGTAAAATGCAAGAGTCAACTACATTTAAATACATAATCTCCAAATCGGAAAGATTCAGAATTTTCACATTGTTTTTGGATATAATCATTGCCAAACAGGACTACACCTAAAAAGACAGTTTTGTAAATACTGCAAGACAGAAACTTGGTAGAGAGCAAGAAACTGAGAAATAAGTGTGTGATTTTTCTACTTTGGCTTATGTTCTTCAAGAATTAGAGGTATCCCAAAGAAACTGTGTACTAATACACAAAAACGTATAGCTGTGAGCTGTAACTTGGCCATCATGTGCTTAGACACAGAACAGAATGAACAGGTTTGTTTGAAAAGGCACCTCCTGAGTTCCTTCAAAAGCAAGGAAATCTGTAACCAAATAGTAAGCAGTGATTAGCCCTGTACTTGCACAAAATTCAAAGCCCCGCTTACGCTGACACAGGACCCATGTCTGTCCCAAACGAGCATATATAGCAAGAAAACAGCATTTCAATGAAACACGTGTTAGTGATGTACTAGCGAGGAGGTCCTGCAATAAAAGACCACCTTCTTTTAAATAAGAAGCAGAGTCAAACCACAAACAGAATGCGATCAGAATCCAAAAGATCTTATTCCAATTGTGCTTTGATGCATCAGGCATACTGCTGGGGTTCTGCATCTTATTCTATATAACTATTAAGTTCAATTTGACAAACGTTACAGACTAGCTTAACAAGCTAGCACCCTTGACTGCCTCAGTGTGGAAAAGCTGCAGTGTCTTAGTTGTAAGACTTAGTAAGATGATTTAATTAAACACTGAATTTTAATAATCTGATTCCACCTCCCCTCCACTAATACATAAACAGAGATAGGTTTCTTCCACATGCAGAATGCCAGACACAATACAGTCCTACTGTAAAGACAGAAACAAGAGTAGTTTTTCCTCCTGGCCTTTTCTACATCTTTTCCCTTGATCCCACATTCAGATGAAGGCTCCTCATTAAGATAACCCAAGGAACTAAATGCAACACCTGACAAATTCTGTAGATTTATAAACTCTCCCCCTTCTCCATCTTTCCCTTAGTCCCAAACATCGTAGAAGAAAAATTAAACACATGTACACAAGATGTTAAACGAAAGGGGAAAAAACCACTACCTGAACTTTTAAGAGTGATCTTCTAAGCCTCACTAAGAGGTTGGGCTTTAGGGGTTTTGTTTTGGTTTTGTTCTGTTGTTTTTTTTCCTGTTTAAAAATATACTTGATTTGATAGCTAGCCAATGCCATTCCCATAAATTCAAATTATTGCTTAGTGAAAGCAATTTAAAAAAAATATAATCATCAAAACCACCCCCGCTGAAATTCAAAAACTGGTCAGGATCAAACTGGTGACATTATTTCACTCTGCATATTGAATCACTCGCAAGATTTCAGACCTTCATTAGTAATGTGGGCTTGCACTACCTTCAAAAGAATGTCTCTCTGATTTTTGGCCACCCTTTCCCTTTTCCTACCATCCAGGGCTATAAACTGGCCTCTTCCTGTCCTTCAACACACAGAAGCCATACATTAGGTGCCAACATTTGTAAGTAATTCTAAGGAGGTTTTACAAGGGGAACCTGGACTGTTGTTAGTTTACATCAAAACGCCACAGTCTTGGTCAACCAATAGACAAAAATACCTGAACTCTGTAGAGAGTTTTGGAAGGAAAACCATTACGTTTTTGGCTGGAAGCATAGTTGAACATCAAAGTGACAGGACACATGGCAGACAGTAGTGTAAGGCACGTCACTACAGCCAAGCAAGGTGGAAATCAAACACGCCAGTCAGTCCTTCAAAGAGAAAGACTAGAGCATTGGGGATGGAGAGGACAGCAGTGACAACATAGCTCCAGTGGTGTGTGGAGGGTGCCCAGGAGCGACAGGCAGTGATTTGGCACTGTTCCTCTTCAGATCAGCTTCAAGGCAGCAGTCTCACAGGAGCAATACCTGTAAAAGCACCCAGTCCCTGTTTCTTTAATTGCACATACACATTTACTGCACAATATAATCTTCTTACTAGAAGAAACACCACAAGTAATCAAATTCTGCCACCTTTGCTTAGCCTGTAGAGTTCTTCAGATTAATTAAATGCTTCCTCATTGAAAGATGAAGGGCTACTCAGGACAGCACAAGCATGAGCCCCATCAGGCAGCCACCCTAAGTATCCTTCACAGTCAGCAGAGCAGATATGCCTGTAGCCAATGCCATTCACAGCACCAGTCCTCTTATCCCAACGCAGGCACCTGTTCAAACAAGCCTGGGCTCTCAGTCAGCCAGAGGGTTCTCACTCACCACAACAGCTGCCTAGACAACTTGCTCAGGTGTAACAACAGGTAAGCAAGCAGGTTCCTGCCCAAGATGACAGAATCCATCACCAGTAACACAGGCTTGTACAAAGGGAACGGAATGGTTTCAATCCATTAGTGAAAGCTCACCATCACATTTTGGAGTCCACCACAAAATTTCAAGAGAAACTCGGCCTGCTTAACTGGTGCCAAGAGTAAGCTGGACATGCACCACTGCAAGTACTACATGAACCACTAGGGAAGCTGTGTATTTCAAATGCACAAGCACGCTCATTTCCTGCTTTATGCACCTTCACGCTAACTAAATATATAATTAAACCACCACTTAACAGTTCATTTAATTTATCAAAATCAAAACCACAGCATTATTGCTTAGGGAATTTGAGTAGGCTTAAAGTTCTGTTTGTTTTAAGTTTTACAAGTCTGTGTTACACTTGCCTTTAACTGATCAAGACAACGGATAGATGTGAGATCCGCAGATATGATTACAACTGACAGTTTGTGTGACAGAGCTGAATTGCACTGTAATAAGAAGTCAGTATTTCACCAAGTTACTTTCCAGTTTTAAGAAAGTTTAAACAAGAACAGCAGCAAACAACGTAATGATTTGAAATTCTACCTACACTTCACAAATAATAAAAAATAAAATCATAGCATAATAATACATTTCCACAAAGGAAATCACATGACTAAACAGTGATCCAACGTAACTGCAAGAGCATGAAAGTACATTACCAACAAAAACACAGCAAGTGTCATTTTGGAGACACATTCTGTATTAAGACTCCTATTTCATTCTTGAATAATTAAGAACTCAAACTAGGGAAAAAAAAAAGTCCTCTTCTCATTTTAAAATGCAGAAAAAGAACTGAAATAGTTACACTACATATTCAACTATAAAGGGTTCCAGTAAGAATATAGGAACTTTTAACGCATATCAGGTGATCTTCACAATTTTCAGAAATCAAATGCATGAAGCAAAACCACAGTTACACATTTTTCAGTCTCAGATGAGCCACGAATATGACAATTTCCCTAAAATGGGCTGGTAAGGGCATAAACTGATGTTTAAATCTTAGTCTTTATGAATTCTTTGCCTGCACATCTGCAAGAATAATTTGCCAAATTTATTTCACCTTCAAAAATTAAACAGTGCTACTGAACCTCCAGACCTACTACCACAGAGCCCCTGCTGCTTATTCAAAGACCAGTCAGATTCTGAAAAAAGCTTCCAGCATCACTGCAAATACTGAGGGGGAAAAAACAACAGCTTATAAGCAAAGAGGCTGCAAAGTCTGCTGTGGCTGTGAAGTTCTGCTGGTACAGACCAGGCTCAGCTTCAGCAGAGTAACGCTTGAGCAGCAACAGCCAGATGAGCACCAGCAAAGAAGCCTCTTGGCTGTGTCTTCTTAAGCATTCCCATGGAACACAGATGCTTCACAAAGCCACCTAGAAGATGGAAAAATATTATACCTTGCATGCAGACCTGAAGAGCTCTGTAGCCCTTTTATACTTGCAGGATTTTAATAGTAGTTTAACTTCAAGAGGCAAACAGCACGGAAATTTTGGCAAGAATACAATGACAGACTACTACTGTGTAGTCATGGGAAAAGTTACACTGACATCAAAACCACAATTATTTAGTTGTAGAAAAATCCAGAAAGCATAGCCAGAAGTTTCAGCATTTCAAAAACAAATCTGCCCCAGAGCAATGTTTATGCTTTTAAAGAGCGGTGTCAACGCTAAGGAAGGCAAGGACACCAACCAGCAGTTAGACAGAGTGGCTGTTCCTTGTGTCTCAAAGAGGAACTGCAAGCGAGAGGAAGCCATGGGTCACCACCAGCATCACCAATGAAAACAGCCATTGCTAACACACCTAAAGAGATCCTACATGCATGAAAAAAATGTTAGGGAAAAAAAGCAAGCAAAATAACCCCACCCCATGACAGCATGCCTGCAATTTGGCAAGTAGCAGCATAAAAAAACCTCAAATGTTGCTTCCCAGTTCCAGAAGAGCACCTTCAGAAGTGTAAAGGTAGGGACTACAATAGGAGGCAGGAGGGACTGCAGCATATCAAACTAGAAGCATAAAAAACAGACAGAGGGCATGTACAGGAGCTGTCACATCCATTCCCTGCCTGTCTTCAGGTTTTGTTTCCTTCTACACAACTTGGGGAAAAGGCTGTCTTTCCATTCATAAAACGGTAAATACGTTCAAGCCACTTCTGGCACGAGTTCAGACATTACAGCATACAAACAGAATTGTCTGCACTTCTCAAGATACTATGCATTTTCTGATTTTCAGGTGGGGTGAGGGTTGGGTGGTTTAAGGCTTCCATCGCAGTATGGTGACACGCTACCTCCAAGTGCCTATGAATCCACAAGAACAGCTACAGTCCTGACAGTCTATTATCACACACTTCAGCACTGTCCTGAAAGGTTAAGCTTTAGAGACTTATGTGATATACATAACATATGCAGAGAACATCATCTCCTCAGGAACTTGGAAGAGGAAAAAAATACCAGAAGGCACATATTAAAATATCTGACACCTTCATAGCTGTGCAGAGTCAAGGTATCTTCTCATTACAACAAAAGTACTCAACTAGACATTCAATATTGCATTTTTTTCCTTCTGCATTATATTTCACCACTATAGGAATTGTCCTTTGAGAAGCATTTCCAAGCAGCAATATCCAAGTCAAATGACAGCAAAGCTCTGCAGAGACATTTCTTAAAAGGACTGTATCTCACTATATTCAATAGTTAGTCAGATTTTTCCACTTATTTCAAAGGTGTTCAAGCACAGCAAATGCAGCAGAAACTAGTTTATCTACTCGGGAACTCTGCAAAAAGCCAAGATCTGTGGCATCCCACGCCCATTTTTGTGGTCAACCTCCCCATTGGACAACTATACTTAGATAAGCACAAAGTTGGTGTGATACTGTGAATTTCTAACTGACTAGTTTAATTGCACGATGCAAGCTGTACCATTATTCAATGCAATAAAGTTGTCTCGGGGTACAGCACCAAATGCTCTTCAGTGGTATTTATCACTGAACTAACTGCAACCAGATCACGAAGTCAATGGACGTGTCCTTAGACTTTGCCTGCCTACTGTTAGATTTTTGAGTTACAGAGCATTATTCATGTCTCCTATTTAAAGAAAAAAAAAAAAAAAGCCTTTAACAAAACTGCTGAAGGAAGCATACCTTAAGCATATTACTTTGTGTGCATTTGTCAATAAGCGGAAATAAAAAATGTTGCAACATTTACATGGTGTATGAGGAAGTTCAGTTGCTTAATGACATGAGTAAAAAAGCACAGGTGGCAACAGATAAGCTTGTTTACAGCAACTTGCTTGGCAGGCTTCACAAAAAGCTTCATTATGGATTTAGATTGTAAAGTTTGTGCACACCCTAGAAACGGAACAAGCTATAAGGACCTTCCAGTAAAAGGGGAGACTCTAAAGAATTGCACCTTTTCACCTCACCTCCTATAGCTTTGCTTAATCGAAAATTTTGGACACAACTGCATCCCCCAGTTCACATACACATGACCCAAAGGAATTCCCTAGCTGAGGTCCTGAAAAAACAATTAGTGAATTCATATGAAAGAAGCAGGAGATGACAAAAATATTGTGAAAAATAATCTTTTATTTTGCTCATTTGGCTAAAAAGCAACCAAAGTAACAAGAAGATATTTAGAGCTAGAGAGCATACACCTGTGAGAGAGGAAATTAGACATCTACCATGTTGCTGACTTGCTCTTTTGTCACTGTTCACCCGGTGCTTTAACAAAAGCACACTTTCCAAAATAAGCCTGAGTTGTGCTGCAATGGTGTAGGAGAAGCAGAGCTGCCAAGTGTGCAGCAACAGATACTTAACCAGGACTCCACTCCAGACCCAGAAGTCTGAAGCTGGGACAAAGCTGCTAGAAATTGTCAAGAGAAAGTATTTCCTGTCTCCCAGGCTACATGAAAATGTAATTAAATGCAAAAAAATCTTAGTCTCCATACTCCTCAGAGAAGCAAGGAGTGAGCAACAGGAAGCACCACTGGGATGAACAACAGTATCGCAATTGCACTGAAAACCTCTTATTCAGCTTCCTTGGATTACAGGGATCAGAGTGGTAACCTTTGATACGCTCTTCACATAGGCCATCAACAGGTTTAAGTACTCCATTGTCCTTGTCCTTCTGCATAGCTAGCTATTTTGTAAGAAACTGACTCCCTTGTGCAGAAAGCTCAACAGCCAAAAGGATCTGAAAGAGATAATCAGAGGAGAAAGAGACAATCAGGGGAAGTTAATACATAGACTTAGTGGCAGAGGATGAAGTCACAGTTGAATGGTTTTCACAGGAGTTCTCTCTTCAGTTTGGATTGGCTGTAGGTACATAAAGAGGATGCTTCAACTCTTTAAAAACTTAGGGAACAGAGAAATACAGCTTCTGTTTACACTGACAATCAATCTTCATTAAACTGAATAAATCACGCCACCAAACCAAAAGCTAGACTAAGTAAATGGCATGCTGCTGGCCATGGGATATTCTGCTCTCCTTGCTAGTCTGTGCAGCAGTGGCAATAGCCCCCTATAACTACCCACAGCATCAGAAATTTTCATGAGAAATACTGCTTGAAGAAAGTCAACTTCCCAAACACAAACTGGTTATTATGCTTCTATCAGTTTTGTATCTTAGGACCGTTAACATGAACTTCCCCATTTTATTTCTCCTGGAACATTTTCAGTATTTTATCTATCTACTTTCACAGATACACATCAGAGAATACAGTACCTTATAATTCACTTGTTGTTCACAATGTTTTTCAATCCACATCCTATGGTCAAACACAAGGAATCAGATTGCCTGCACTGGTCCTTGAGTTAATACCTCCTAGCTGAGCCAGACTACCAGACCTTCCCTCTCCAGTAAGCAACTAGAGAACAGACTTCACTGGCTGTCACAAACAATGAGCAAAGCTGTGCAAAGATGGAAAGAAAAAAAAGGGAAGTTAATACATCAACACACACATGAACTAACCCTGTATCAGCTATACTTTTAACCATTAACGTCTTCTAGCTCACTGATGTTCTGACATCACCACTAACTGCACTACTCTGAAACGCAACCGAATATACCTGAGCTCCTCCGGGCAGGCACAAAGAGCAGCCCATGTCCCAGACGCTCAGGTCTTCACAAGGATAAAATCCCCAGTCTGCACATATTGTTGTGAGGTAGCTTCCTTTGGCAAAGGGTCAATGCATTAGCTGAATTAAGACTATCTGGTAACGCTCCTCCCTTCAAAGGGGGAGCCAAAACAATCAAAATTCAGGCATCTTTCTAAGAATCGGACCTCTATTTTCAGGTAATATTCTATAGCCTCCCATTTCAGTACTTGTTGTAGTATTTTTCAAGAAAACATATATTTTATCAAGAGTTTTGGATTAAACTCAATAGCAACACTTCTTACTCACATCCAGGGAAATTTCTGGAATTATATTTTAGGCAAGCTTGGGATTCATGACACAGCCACTATCCACCTGCTGCAGAGTTTTTAATGAGCCACTTACACCACCTCGTCACAAGCTGCAGGTGTTCAGCTTCCGATACAGTGGAGGACTCACAGAACCACCCAAGTTCACATAAGAAAGGACCTCTGTAGATCACCCAGTCCGAGATCCCTGCTTATACCAGGGTCAACAGGTTGCTCAGGGCCATGTCCAGTTTGGTTTTGAACATCTCCAGGGGCAGACACTCCACAAGTTCTCTGGGCAGCCTGTTCCAGTCCTTGACCACTTTCATAATTTAAAACAAAAGAACTCAAAAAAACCCCAAACACACACCCTCTCAACTTTAAATGAGGTTTCCTATATTTCAGTCTGTGCCCAAATTAGTGTTCCTACATCTCTGCATCTTCAAATTAAGATAAGGTGTTCAACACATCTGAAGTTCAAGACTACTCTTAGATTCTCAGAGGCAGCGACTGAAATAGAGTACCTGGTTTCAAGCAAGATAATATTTGTTTAAATGAAAACACAGCAATGCTAATATTTAGCTTCAGCCAGAAACCAAGACAATATTTGTTTAAATGAAAAGGCAGCAATACTAATATTTTGCTTTGCCAGTTTCAGCAAAAACTATCCTTCCATTTCTACACAGATAAACAATCCTCTGGATTTTATCCTTCATCGTGCAAACCAATGTCCTCTCTCTGGTACAACAGACTCTAATGTTTCTCTACATCTGCCTTACACATGTACACGCACTCCCCGGTGCCAAAGATTCCCACCTCACCACCTGATCACAATACTTAAAAAAGAAGCTATTCTAAGCAGTTAACTGCTTCCTTTACAACTCTTCCCCAAGAAACAAAGTTCTTTTAGTCACAGAGTATCCAAGGGTATGCTCTGGTCTGAGGTAAAACAGAACACTCCATATCAGCTATTTGTTACTGGGTTTTTTTTTTAAATACTAAACAATGAGTCATGTTCTCTTCTTACTGGTAGTTTGCCCCCCCAGAGTCTTACTTGGCTTGATTCTCAACAACCAGATTTAAAAAAAATCCCCAACAAACTGTAACCTCACTTCACAATAGCAAATCTTGCTTTTTCAGTGTCTTTCCTCACCCCTTCTAGATACAGTTAGCCCCTCTCAAACTATGAGCTATAACACCTGCATAAAACTTGCAGTACAGACGTATAGGGGCTTGGTGTGGTACAGGCATACCACAGGCCATAAGCAACTGACTGAACTTCTGATACCAATAAGATAGGAGGTAACCCTCATGTTCTACCTACAGCAACCAACTAAACAGAATGTTCTTGCATTTCTGCATGGCACCCTTGTTGGTTCCATTTACTCTGTCTTAGGATTTGGTTGAAGTTTTCTGAGACTGCTACCTTAAGTTTTGCCAAATGGCAGTTGAATTTGACAGAACTGCAGGCAAGGAAGCAGAAGCTGGTGCTAGTACTGCTGCTGTAAGAGCTCTCACAAGGCAAACACACAACTGTTTGCTTCATCTACAATTTGCAATAGCCTCTGGCCATGTACACTCAAGTTCTAGTGCATTGCTTCATTCAAAACTGAGCCTCATAAGTGCCTGTTGAATGATCTACAAAATCTTACCTTACTGTCTCTCCAAGTAAAGCAGAACAGCACGAGACACAAGATAGACATTATTCACTGCTCATAATCCAGTGACTGAGGGGGAAAAGTAGAAACATATAACCTCATAGTCAGCCAGATTACTTCTTGGTATTTCTTCAAGTGGTAAAATATCTAAATAGTCTTAAAAGCATAGTGTACAGAACAACAATCAGACCAATTGCAGTACAATCAAGACCTTCCAGAAAGATATTTAAATGTAAATTTAACAAAAGTTTAGTCACAGTGCCTAGAAAACAATGCTGTCAAGAAGTAATGCTTTAGAAGCCTCCCCAAATAAGAAACAGGACATAGCTGCATATCTAGAATTAAATTTCTTAGTTATATTGCCATTGGAATCAAAACTCCCATTTTTACAGAGTCCTTCTTCCAAGTATCAAAGTTGGAAAAGCCCAGCACATCTATTTTGCATTGTGAAAACTCTTCCAACAAGAACTACATTCTAGCTTCATTAAAAAAAAAAAATATTCATTTTAAAACACTCAATAGACCTGATTAATTTGCAATATTTCCCTTTAAATTAAGGAAAAAGTGCTATGCATTACTCACAAGTAATCTATAAGCAGACCAATACGTATATGACATTTCAGAACCGTTTTATCTATCCCTTCACAGCAATTACCTCACTCTGGAAGTCATTTTAGCGAAACAGTGAAGCATGGCTGACTCCACTGCTCTCATGTGAGAAGGGAGATAAGGGAAATCTCAATACTGCAAAAGGAGCATACAAAACCACTGGCTACGTGCTTAAAGTCTCTGATCAGTAATGCAAGTGGTATAATAATACTGATTTCACTTTAACCCCATGGGTAAAAACATCTGTAGATGTTCATTTATCTGCTTTGATTTCATAAAGACTAAGGTCCAGCTCTTGCAGTCAGAAAGCCATTTGAGTCCTGACTAGAGAATTATGGAGTTTGTTTTCCTTTGTTGCTTCACCATTGCATACAGCAAACCCCTTTTATTTGGCCAAAAGTCACAAAGTCACCTTCCTATCCCATTCACCCTCACAGACCTGTCCTCTTAAGATCTTGTATCTGGAAGAGAAGCAAGCCCCATGAACTAGTTTTGTTAACTGGTGCAGTAAGCTGGCATATGCCACCAGCCTCCCGTCACTCCCTACACAGAAGAATTTTTGCAGACATCACATCCTCATCCAGCATACTGTAATGTCTTATGAATCCCATTAGAAATCCATAAAACAGAAGTTACAGCTGTGCCACATCTCCATGGTATATTTCAGATAAAAGCTGCATCATCAGTCAGTTGTGCCATTGTCAAAATATAGCCCTACCTGAGCTCAATTCTTTTCTTTCTCCACCATAGCAGAAACAAAATTGCATCTTTTGTCAGTGGAAAAGATGGACAATCAAGGTGTTCACAGCTACAGAGAAGTTCTGAAAAAGAAAATGAGTTGCCCGATTTCAACACTATGATTAAGCACACTTTGTGTGGCATCATCTCAGCTGAGGAAGGACTGTTCACACAGCACCTTGTTTCGCCCAAGAGTACCCTAAAGACAAAAGCACAACTCTACATTTAACTGGGATGTGACAACTTCAGGCAACTCAATACTTCTCCCACTTACCCTTGTTCCAGCAACCAGATACTACCATGACTTAGTTCAGCAAATACAAACTCTCTCTCAACAAATCAACTCTCTTTAGCCCAGTAATTAAAGTAACTACCTGGGAAAAACAAAGCCTAAGCTGAGCAAACTTCCACTTCGGCATATTTGCACATTTTATACATAATAATCAAGTTTAAGAACAGATGGCACTCAGGACTTTCTCCTGAGAGGTGGTACACAGAAGTCAACTTATTCTCAGATAACAAACAGAACCCAGGTTTCCTATTCCTGGGTGGGGCCTCTCCAAACAAAATGAAAGCTATTATGTAAAAATAAAAAGAGAGAGTAGAAGACGGAAGAGGAACAAGTACTACAGTGACTTTCTTTGAAGTCCATCTAAGAAGAAAGGGACGAGGATTCCTAGCAGCGGATTTCAAGATGGAGGACTACAGAACCCCAAAAGTAGCCACCCTCAACATAAAACTTCCATCCTAAGCCAAGAATTGGTATAGTCTCATGACTAAGACATCAAGCCTCACTGGCTAACTATCCCAGACCTTTACTAGCTCACACATTCCAACAATATGCCTGACAAAAGTTAACTTAAGACAGAAGAGCTGTTTTGAAAAAATAGAAAACAACAACATAGAGAACACAGTGCTGAAAGAATTGTAGCATTGTAGCTACAGGCCTCTAACTTACTATCTCTGATGAAGAGAAATGTACTTCCATCAACAAACTGGAAGACTGCTCACATAGCACCAAAGTAGTCCTTGGGAAAGCTCTGACTGTGCTCTTGCTAAAAATAAACATCAAGCAGAAATGTTAGCATACACAGATTATTAGTTTTTCCTTATAGAAAGCTTGGAGGGGTTTCCGTAGCCCACTATTGGCAGACAGCTGCTAACCCACCAGAACAGCACAGGCCAAAAAACTGTTGCAAGAATACATAAGAGCAGACATAATGAGGTAAAACACGAACAGCAGGTGTATGTTCAAAGCATAGTGCAGGTTCTCTTGGATAACTGATGAAAGTTGCTACGATGTTATATTGTCTCTGGATATACTCCCTCACACAAGGTCAGGTGCTCTTCTACTATAAAAGGGAAAAAAAAAAAAGCATTGATTTACATTGTCTCAGGGTGAAAGAGCAACACGTTTATTCCGACTTGTACTTTTCCACACCACTCACAGCTTTCTAAACAATTCACACCAACACCTAACAAGTGGATCTGCAAGTGCACCAAGATAAGTCACAGTTGAAGGAGAAGAAGTTCTTCCAGGTACAAAGCTGTCACTGATCAAACGCAAGTCATAAAGGAATAAAAAACCTGGGGTTTTAAGATAAGTATTAATGTTTACTATAGAACGTTACTTACTTAATAGGTTATAGCAACCACAGAAGATACACCTGAGCAGAAATCATTCAACATTTCCAAGAGATAAGCAGTGTGCCAAGTGGGAGTTTTTTCCCGGCAGTGGGCAACATCTAAATTGCAAACTAAGGTGTTCCTCAAATACAACTAAGTACATCCACAACAGTTTTTGTTCAGCACCCACTTGCCAACAAAGACACAATGCAGATCTCTGCATGGACAAATAATCCAAGCAAATATCCAATGTGTCGGTTGGGACTGTGGCAGCAAAAGATCTAAGCTGCATACGTCAACACTCCTGTAGGTCTCACCAGGTTAAAACTCATCACTAGCACATCTTTTTTTGTAATGCAGAAGTTGCTCCAAGGGAAACCATTTTTTCTGTCCATGCCACCTTTCTCTTGCACCTTCCGCTCAAAGGACACTGAAAGCATCATTATCCCTATGAGTAATACAGCTGAAAAAACTAGAAGACTGCAGTGAACACACACGAATACAAAAGAAGTGGCCTAGGGAGATGCTTTTGTCATCCATTCAGGTCTAGGTATAAAGGAGGCACTAACTGTAAACGCACGGTTGCCCAGCATGACAGAGAGAAAGATGA
>VXBW01004602.1:420992-469091 GCA_013400375.1 Thinocorus orbignyianus
CAACGCCCCGCCCCACAGCCAATCAAAATCTGCGGCGCTTCCATAAGGGCACAGAGGCCGAAGGTGATTGGTTAGAAAAGCAGGGGGGGCGCGGCGTTGTGCCACTGACTTCCTCACTGCTTGTAGGCGAGGGGGGTGCAGCCAACAGTGCCCCCTGCCTCGCGGAGGACCGCGGTGACGGCTCCGGGAGCACCAAATTAATTAATTCATTAATTAACCCCCCAGTCGTGCATCACCCGCGGTGTGTGTCCCCGTCCCCCACGCTGCCCCATCCCCAGGGCTACCGGCGGTGGTAGACATCAGAAAGAGAGTTCGGAAGTCGTGGGTCTAAAGTGCTTCACTGTGAGGGACTCGGTTCTCCCGCTGTCGGGGCGAGGAGGAAGGTGGGCCTCCCTGGGCCTACCACCCTGCAGAAATAAAACGTTTATAAACGGCCCCCAAGGCTTCTGGAAAAGGGGTTTGTAATAAACACTTCTCCTGGTGAAAGGCTGAGTTGGGCCCCTTGTTCACAGGCAGTGTGGTGCTGTATCGACAAGAAGNATTGTCTCAGGGTGAAAGAGCAACACGTTTATTCCGACTTGTACTTTTCCACACCACTCACAGCTTTCTAAACAATTCACACCAACACCTAACAAGTGGATCTGCAAGTGCACCAAGATAAGTCACAGTTGAAGGAGAAGAAGTTCTTCCAGGTACAAAGCTGTCACTGATCAAACGCAAGTCATAAAGGAATAAAAAACCTGGGGTTTTAAGATAAGTATCAATGTTTACTATAGAACGTTACTTACTTAATAGGTTATAGCAACCACAGAAGATACACCTGAGCAGAAATCATTCAACATTTCCAAGAGATAAGCAGTGTGCCAAGTGGGAGTTTTTTCCCGGCAGTGGGCAACATCTAAATTGCAAACTAAGGTGTTCCTCAAATACAACTAAGTACATCCACAACAGTTTTTGTTCAGCACCCATTTGCCAACAAAGACACAATGCAGATCTCTGCATGGACAAATAATCCAAGCAAATATCCAATGTGTCGGTTGGGACTGTGGCAGCAAAAGATCTAAGCTGCATACGTCAACACTCCTGTAGGTCTCACCAGGTTAAAACTCATCACTAGCACATCTTTTTTTGTAATGCAGAAGTTGCTCCAAGGGAAACCATTTTTTCTGTCCATGCCACCTTTCTCTTGCACCTTCCGCTCAAAGGACACTGAAAGCATCATTATCCCTATGAGTAATACAGCTGAAAAAACTAGAAGACTGCAGTGAACACACACGAATACAAAAGAAGTGGCCTAGGGAGATGCTTTTGTCATCCATTCAGGTCTAGGTATAAAGGAGGCACTAACTGTAAACGCACGGTTGCCCAGCATGACAGAGAGAAAGATGATAAACAGCCCACCCGCACGACAAGCCTGCTCAAACCAAACCTGACACCTGCACGGGTACCACCACAGCACTTCATCCTGCTGGTCTGAGGTGCGGAAGGAAGCCTCCCAACACTGTCTCCTCCTATTATCTTTATACAGGACCACTCCTCTCCCACTGATGCTGGCTTCACACCTCACCTCAGCACAGCTTTAGCCGATCTCTCAGGAATTCCTGTCGACGGTTACTGTAAGACAGCCCAAAGCCCAGACAAATACAGGGATGCACCCCCTCCTCAGACACACGGGGTGGAAAAAATCACCCCTAGCCCCCAAGTCAAGCATGGATGAGGCCCCAGCGAAGCCTGGAGACCTCAGGGCAGGCTCCTCCGTTCCTCTCAGGGCCGTCGGAGGGAGCATCCCCACAGCCAGCGGCGCCAAACCCCGAAGGGAAGCCGGCAGTGCGTACAACCACCCCGTGGCTGGGTGCTTTAGGGGCCGGGAAGGTACCAGCGGCGATGTGCCCCGGGGTTTAGAAGGAGGAATCACCACAGCCAGCAGGCACCAAGGCGCCCGGCAGCCCCATACCGAGTCCCCCGCTCCCACACCGGGCCTCGCTGCCCACAGGGCAGACAGCCTGGGGCTGAGAAGACCCCCCCATTTACCTGCCCAGTAATGCCGGTGATGAGAGCCACCTTCCTGCCGTTCATCTCGTCACCTCCCGCTGCGGCAGCGCAAGCACACACCTCCTCCTCCCTCACCGCCACCGGCTGTGCCATCCTCCCAGCAGCGGGCGCGGCCCAGGTGTGGCGATAACCGAGGGGCGGGGACCAGCGGGGGGTAAAGCCGCCCCGTGCAAACCTCAACACCTGGGCGGCTGCCACCACCCGGAGGCTCCCGCTACCGCCACAGCTCCGCCGCCATTTCCNCCCAGTCGTGCATCACCCGCGGTGTGTGTCCCCGTCCCCCACGCTGCCCCATCCCCAGGGCTACCGGCGGTGGTAGACATCAGAAAGAGAGTTCGGAAGTCGTGGGTCTAAAGTGCTTCACTGTGAGGGACTCGGTTCTCCCGCTGTCGGGGCGAGGAGGAAGGTGGGCCTCCCTGGGCCTACCACCCTGCAGAAATAAAACGTTTATAAACGGCCCCCAAGGCTTCTGGAAAAGGGGTTTGTAATAAACACTTCTCCTGGTGAAAGGCTGAGTTGGGCCCCTTGTTCACAGGCAGTGTGGTGCTGTATCGACAAGAAGAAACAGGCCTGTATTTTACTGTTCATTCTGTTGAGGGATGCCCAGAGATGCTCCACTCTGTGCTCCTGAGACCCCAACTGGAGTCCTGTGTCCAGCTCTGGAGTCCTCAACATAGAAACCAGCGGAGGGATGGAGCGCCTCTGCTATAAGGACAGGCTGAGGGAGCTGGGGCTGTTTAGCCTGGAGAAGAGAAGGCTCCGGGGAGACCTTAGGGCAACCTTCCAGTAGTTAAAGGGGGCTAGAGGAAAGATTGGGAGGGACCCATCATTAGGGAGCGTAGCAATGGTTTTATGTTGAAAGAGGGTAGATTTAGATTAGATGTCAGGAAGAAATTCTTTGCTGTGAGGGTGGTGAGGCACTGGAGCAGGTCGCCCAGAGAAGTGTGGATGCCCCATCCCTGGAGGTGTCCAAGGCCAGGCTGGATGGAGCTTGGAGCAACCTGGTCTGGTGGGAGGCGTCCCAGTCCCAGTTGGAACTGGATGATCTTTAAGGTCCCTTCCAATTCTAACCATTCTATGATTCTATGTTAATTTTTTGGCACAAATAAGTAAATTTAGGACATACAATACTTAGGATTATAATTTGTTGTGATCTGTGCTTCTTGCTTACTCTTAGCTCTACTTAGATGTACTAAAACCTTTAGGCCACAAGAAAACACGTATCCTTAGTACTTTTCCTAGCAGCTGGCACAGTGTTGTTTAATCTCTTAGCATGGGAAAGTACTGGATATCATACTGATGTTTGGATAGTGTTTCTGTCAAGTCCAGGGCTTTTGGGTTCCCCATGTTCTGCCAACAAAGACGGGTGCACAAGGAACAGAAAGCAGAAGATACAGAGACTCCAGCCCCTGATGTAACCTGCAAACCATCAAGATGCCTGGCCACTGAAAAAGAATCCAATTAGATGTTAGAAGACCCCAGGCCAAAAATCGCCATTGGACTAAAAATATACATGGACAGCACACAAGGGGCGAATCTATGGATCACAAGGGTATAACTGCTCAGGGATTTCTTTTTTCAGGGCCCCTCTCTCTAATTTAGAGAGAAACACCCATCCTGGGCTGTTCTTGCTGCTGTACCTTCCTGTTAAATTAATTGCTTTATGAAGTCCTATGCCTGAGGCTCTGTTGTGGGAAACCTAGGGTTGCCCCTGAAGAAGGAGAAATTGGGTCCAGGAGTAAGTATGTGTGTGCGACACCGTGAATGGTGTGTGAATGCTCAGGCAGCAGCTTCTCCTTTAATAATTCCTGTTGCACCAGAGTTTCCTCATTATATGTGTGGATGGTGGGACCTCTGCACAGGCAGACATTTGTAATGCTATAATTTTACTATTATTATGGCTTATTACAGTCAGAAATTACTCATTGTCATTGAGAGCCCATAACATTTTTTTTTAAAGAAAAAAAAAGAAAAAAAGAAAAAAAGGTTGCCTGAGTGTGGGAATGTACCACTTTCAAGTGGGACCGTATTCTGGAATCCTGAATGCTTTTTTGCACTGCTCCCCACACTCTCAGTTTAAATCCCCTTGCAGCCTCGTAATCTGTGATGGAACAAAGAAACTGTATGATTACACAGTTACTAAGTAGCAAGATCTCATCCCAGTGACACCATTTCTATTTCTTGGTTCTGAATTGTTTGCAGTTTTATAAAGTCACATAAAGTGATTTCATTCCATTAGTGATTGCTTTATGAGTGTACAGTCTCAGATTCAAGAGAGAAGAGACACCGCAAATAACATGAATGGCACTCTTTTGGTTTTAAAATAGCACTAGAGTCATAAAAATACAAAAATCTAAGAGTTTCAGGACTCTCTACACCAGAAATAAGGCGAAAAGCATATTTTTGTTTAAAAATTTAGGATTTGAGATTAGAGGGAATTAGGAGCAAGTTTTCTTTATTTACAGATATATAAGTCATTTCCTCTTCTGCTGAATCAGAGCTGCATAAAGCAATGCAGGAGCTACAACATAAAAAATTGTCCTTTATGTGGCCAGATAAGTTTTTTTCTAGCTTTTGCTGGCAGTCCACTAAACATACTCCAAAGTAAAACTTGCCTTCTTTCTGTGTTCTCCTCAAGAAAGTGGTGAGTAGAGCTGACAGTGCAAGTCCATAAGCGGAGCTAGAAGAACCGCCATGACTGGTGCTTCCATGTGCAGCTAAGAGCCTTTTTCTGGTCTCTTTCTCCAAACAGTATTTCTCCTACCCCAGTTGCTAAATATCCCACAAGAACTACTTTTTGGATGTAGCATGTTCCTTGACTGTTATTCCCAAAAGCACTCCACCTGAGGGGGGAAAGCCAGTTCACACCTTTCATAACTCGCCTGATTAATCAAATACATCAGTTGAATACCAAACTTTTCCTGTGATTGTACTCTCAGGTGACAGATACTTTAGGCTCTTCCCCTCTTCAAAGCAATAGCTTTCCTTCCTATCCAGCTTGTGCATTCCCGAGTGAACCAGAACTAAAGACTCTGCAGTCTGTGTTGCAGGGAAGCATCTCAGCCAGACCGTGCTGGGAACGCTTTAGCAGGGTCCTTACTTGTATTTTTCATCCATCCTAATACTAGAGGAAGGCAGATGAAGCCAGACAGAATGTAGCCCAATTCAGGTTCCAGCTGACTGAAGAAAAAAAAAAAGGAAAAAAAGAAAAAAAAGAAAAGCCTTTCACTTGTTTAAATTTCTGTTCCATTTAAACGTCTGGCAGTGATAGCTGCAGACACCATTAGCCAGCTACCATAATCCTGCTAGGTCTGCCCCTGGCATGCACTGGGGCACATTCCAGGTTTAATGCACAAAGACTGTTCTGTCACCAAAGTCTTCCAAGCTACATTTACAGAAGAGACTGAAGGCTCAATTGTGGCACAGGTACTAGATTTTACCCAAGTTGCGCTTGTGTTGACAGCAATTTATGACAGACTGCAGCTGAAAACCGGACCAGCAGGCCCCAGGGACCCTGGGATTAATATTCGCTCTGAGAACCAACGTCTTCTTGCTGTCTCCAGCACCTGTACCATTGCACGTGCTACCTAACTTAAAGCTGTGTCTGCCCACACCATAATTGCTTTTTCACGCATCTGTGTGGACCTGGCTCTGGCCGCTGAAGCTGGCAAGGCCCTCACGTGAAGAGGAGACAGCAGATTGACACACACCTGCACCCCCGGCCAGCCTCCTTTGACCCCTGTAACAGGAGATGCTTGTGTGAGCCTGGGTGTCCAGCAAAAGTTTTTATGCCCAGAGAGCAAACAGATTGACAAGCTCACGGGAGACAAAATGAATAGCATGTGTGGCAGTAACTCTAAAGCTGCCACCCCAAGAGCGGGAGGGAAAGAAATAGGTCAGATGTGAAGAAATTTGTTTGGTGGTGGTGGATAAAAACTTGTATCACAGAGAAAAAAGGATAGACAGCACAGTTCATTGAAGATAAACTGGAAAAGAATGGAAAATGAGCAAGAAGGAAGCAGAGAGGAAAAATTAAAGAGAAAATAAAGTTACTGAGAGTAAGGAAGAAAGGAATAATAAGAGGAAAAGACTGAAGTGTATTAGATTACCAAAATGCCCTCTTAAATGTTAAGGGAAAGGGAAATGGAGGGAGAAATCTACACAGTGGCGTTTTGTTACACTTGAATACCACATACGTTGCAATCCTGATGATCTCAATGTTTGAATGGAGATGTGGCCTCATTGCTGACTGGCATTTGGAAAGGTCATGTGAATCCATTGTAAGTGCTTGCAGGAAAGAAGTAACCTTGCTTTAACTTCAGAAGTAGAAATTACTGATCTAAAACACTCGTGTCATTCACTGTGGGACAAAGGTATCCCTAGTGTTAGTTCATCAACAGTGTCACCCATACTAGAACTGGACTAAAGGTTGATGTGATACCGCTGTATCCTGTTCTGTACAGGAGTTAGAAATTGTCATAGGACCAAGTGGAGCCCTCTTTCTCTGCATCACTCAATGCAACAAGGAGGAAAACATGTTGTGTCTTTCTGAGGCTCTTTGTGAATGATCCACATCCAATAGTTTCAGCAATTTAAGCATCATGCTGCTGTGAACTCCGTCAAAGTGATGTCCAGTGATCAACAAAGAACTCTGTCCAGAGTACATTCTACTTTGCTGACCTTTAGCTACCATATACTTTGGATCCTGTCCCCAGCTATAAAGTCCATGGTGGCATCTAGGGATTGTTCAAAATCCCAGCAGGGCTGCTTCAGAGGCAGAAGAAAGGGAGCCAGTGGAGGGTGGACCTTCTCAGTGGCAAGTGTAGTTGTGAGAAGTTGAGACATGAGTGCTGCAACTCAGCATTACAAAGGGCATGGGGAAAGATTCCTGGCAGGGCTGGAACTCTCCCAGCTGGAGCTCTTTGTGTTCAACATTTGTGGCCTGTGCCCAGCCCACAAAGTACTTGCAGCCTTCTTTTCCTCTTCACAAGCGCTTGCCTGCTTACTCTTGAAATGGTGGGTAAGATTGGCCAGATTTGCTGACTTTTTGGCAAAGATGCATCCTTTGAAAGGCCAAGACCCAGTTCCTGTTGGTGCTGTCACAATGTGATTTCTACAGCACTTGGTGCAGCGTGGTGTTTCAAAGGCCAGCACCACATTCCTCTCTTATATATATCTCCAGCACTACAGGGAAATGATGCTCCCCTGCAGTAAAACTGATGGAAGAGCAGGATCCAGGCTGAGCTTTATGCTACTGTTTGTCTCCATCCTAAAGTTTTGTGCCTGGAAGTTTTACTCAACCCTGGAACAGCACCATGACTGAGCATGTGAATCTCAGTCTCAGCTTTGCTTGGTGCAGGAGCTGCATGGGCTTGATGAGGTGGGGATGTTGGCTGAGATTCATGTGGGCTTTGTACTTCTGGACCACTGAAAAGGCCACCCTCCGGCCCAGGGGAAGGGAGGGAGTCTGCCCACATTCACCACTTCTCAAGGGAAAGCTGAGGTGGCTCTCCTCCTCTCAACCTTGATTACATTTTCGGTGTGATCAGGAGGAGCCTTGCAAGAGTGGTGGGCTACCTTTGGTAGCTTTGGGCACAGGGGCAGGGCTGTGGGGGGCTGCAGACCCTTCTGCAGCATCCCTGGAGCAGGGGGTGATGGTTGGCTGTGGTCCTGGGCCATGAGAAGGGATGGGGGAGCCTGGTGGCAAGCAGGGACAGCCAGGGCTGTGGGTGCCCTCAGGGCTCGTGCAGAGCAGCCAGGGATCCAAGCCAATCCCTGACTCAGAAAGAAATATTGTTCTGTTAAAAAAGAGCGTGGAAGTGACAGTCTAGTACCTCGCTGCTTGTGGTCTGTAGGCAAGCCAGCTCTCGGTGCAACATGTTCCTCAAGCACAGGGAAATAATTAACAATTGTTCCTTTGTATCTCAAGCAGCACTGGAGGTACCTAATTATGGGCATTGTTTCTGTAAGAAACACCAAATAAATGTCCCTTTTCATTCCCAGAAGGGGG
This sequence comes from Thinocorus orbignyianus, assembly GCA_013400375.1. Lineage (NCBI taxonomy): Eukaryota > Metazoa > Chordata > Aves > Ciconiiformes > Thinocoridae > Thinocorus > Thinocorus orbignyianus. Next base: position 429,055 of record VXBW01004602.1, read on the forward strand.
TAAATGAGCCATGAGTACAAAAAGCATCAGGCCCAGAGATGTGTTCACGTATGTAGTTGTCCCTTACAGTTTCATATGCTGGTGCAAGCTGGACCGGAGCAAATGGAGTTAAAACACCTGAGAGAAGAAACAGGTTCCTAACTGGGAGGAGAAGGAGAATTCTCTGTGCTCTGCTGATTAGAAACATTTTTACCCTACACAATTATTTCAGTATGTACAAGGAGTCACAAGACTTTTAAGGGGAATGTTGGCAGCTCTTTGAGAAGAAGTCTCGTGGTCAAAGTTTTGAAAGCTATAAAAGCATAATTTTGCTAGAGCTGAAAAGTATCTTTGCATATTTTAAAGAATATCCCACAGAAGGAAGCTTAATTCCAAACATCCCTCTCCCCAGGAGGATCCTCACATCCAGAGCTTCCAGCAGGATAGTATTTTTTGACATTTTGACAAATGCTGTCAAAAATCAATTAAAAGATTTGAAAAACAAGACATCACTGGGCCTTACTGGAACTAGAAACCTCAACATAAAAATGTGGCTGGTTAAAATCTTGTTTGTTGAACTTGGTTTCTTTTTCCCTGAAGAGGGTATCAGAGAATGAACTAAACATTATGTGGTAAGTCTTGAAAGTCTATCAAAAGAGAAAAGAATAATTACTGGAAGGCTAGGTTTTTCACAGATGCCACTACTGCCATTGCATGTACACAGTCACACTCTGTATCTCCATCTGTGGCCTGGACACATGCGCCAAGATTCACCTTTATATTACTGACATTTTCTTTATGGGGAGTAACTTTGAAGAAAGCAGAGTTTGAAACTGTTTAATCCACTCACTAACGCAAACGAGGACATCAAAGACTGATTCTCTGGAAAGCCATCAGAATATAGTAGAGGGGTTCTTTTCTTTCTTCTGGCCTTACACAAATATAGTCTAATATACACCCAAATCCTTACATAAATCTTGTCCAAAAGACTTCTAATCAGAAAAGAAAGCAACAGCCCTGTATTTCTCACACTATAAAAAAGACCACCTTGGGAAAAGAGCAATGCAGTCACAGAGTGGTATGGTGTCTGTTACAAGAGTTCACATGAAGCAAGCGTTAGCTATTCGAAGAATTAACTGAAGCAGGGCGGTAAGTGAGCATCTGTTCCTTGTCACTGAACTCAGGGCTAGAGCAGAGAGCTGAGAAAGAAGTAAGTTATAAAACTTTTTAGCAGGGAAATAAAAAAAAAAAATCACTTCACTCTCCCCTAGTTTGGATTACTGTCTTAGGAGGTGGTTTAAAATATCTGTGGCTGATTTTCTAAGTTATCTCTCCGATCATAGAATGAATCAGTAGCAGAACATAGGAGAGATCCAGGATACAGACCACAGGGGTCTTCTAATATTGCTGGAACCATGTTTTTTGTCACAACACATGTATTTGGCCAGATATACGCTATTCACACTTTTTATATATTTCTTTGCATTTTATTTGTGGCTAAGTGGTAAGAATTAATGCTGTTATTTTCAATGTGAATATTTCAAGTGGGTAAAAGCAGTCTCAGTTTTGTGTGCCTGGGATAAATCATTCTGTGATTAGTTGTGACCAAACCCAGAAGACTGATGCATAAAAATGCTTCTTTATTACCCCGATTACAATGCGTTAACTGTTTGCTAGGTGTTGACAGAGTCAGACCCCTGCAGCCCTTCTTTTGGTTTGTCACAAAGAGCACAGAATTCACATTTTCTTGGGAATGGAAAGAGGCAACACTACAATAAAAGCAAACAGGACAGATATCAGTTATCCAGAGGGTCGGTAGGGACCATTTCCTGGAAGGCTGATCCGAGGAAATAAAGGAATTCAAAAAGAAATTGCATAACATGAAAGAAATTATATTAAAGGTGCAACTGCAAACTTTCCAGGTGCAGAAGATGATTAGGAAGCAGAGTAAGTGATCAGCTTGGTTAGGTCACTTTAATCCCAAACACAGGAGGAAATTATAGAGGAAATAGAAACTGTATCGGAGTAGTAAAGACATATTTTCACCTGCACACAGGAGTAACATCAGAAAAGCCAATGAGATGCTGGCGCTAGTGACTGTTGCTTGAGAAATCGTTCCATCAGTGCATTAATAACTGGAAAAACAGGGTTGGTGAACTAATCGACAGAAGATTAAGCCTATTAACAGGTGACTTGGCAAGACAACTTATTTAATGCTTTTTGCTAAAAAGTGGCTGACAAGGTGAATAGCAAAGGAATAGGTCTATGTGAGGTGATGCATTCTTTAGCAGGGTAGAAGATGGGATAGAGAGATTTCCTTGAAGCTGAGGGGGAACACGAATAAGTAAGATCAGAAATCAAAAATTATCTCCAGAAATAGTCTTGATAAAATAAAGAAATGGTTTGTGGGGAAAATCATATTAATTCAACTGGGACAAATGCAAAATATTGCATCTGTAGCAAGTTTATTAGTTTCAAAAATACAGGATAAGGAATGATGATATAGAAAAAAGCATGGAGTCAACAATAACCTATTGTTGCTGAAATGGGCAAACACAGTATGGATACAGCTGGATAGCCTGTAAATACATGAAATAATTCCAATATGTTATTTAGTGTTAGGGCCTCAATTGAGGCAATTTGTTTGGTGCTGGATGTTGAGAGGCTGGAATAGGACCATGAAAATTATCAGAATTCTAAAAACCATGGCATGAAAGCAGAGATAGGAAAAAAGTGGTGGTTTTTACCATAACAAAGGATGATACTGGCCAGGAAGGAGGGACCAGGACAGTCTTCAAATACATAAAAGGCTGCTACAAAGAGTTAGGGATGCTGACTTATGTTCCTTATGGGTAGGGCAAAGATACAGTAGATTTGAACACGGGAAAAAGAATATTATGGATCTACAGCACTTGGACAGATTTGGATATGCAGGCTGTGGCATTTTCATAATTTAGTTCTCTGATAACAGACTAGCTGAATGTTCATCAGGAGTGACCTGCTACAGATGACCGTGGGTGCGATGAGTGGCATTCTACTTGATGTTTCAAGGTTGCTTCCAGCCTTACAGGATTTTGGTAGAGTGGGACCTTGACTTCCCCAGAGTCAACACCGAACAGTTCCACTGTCTTCTCACAACTCTTCAAGTGCTGGCAAATTCTTATAAACGGCACTGCTAATCCTACTGGCGCCAAAGCATTATTCTGCTCCTAGAGGACTATATTTATTTTGGAAGGATGGGGTTAAGTATAGGTAGCAGAACTGCAATCATAGAGTAGGAAACTGGTTGCATAGATAACCCTTGCCTCACCCATTTTGCCACTTCCCTATTGCTTGGCATTGTTTTTCCAGCAATAAAACTAAGAGCTCAACAAACACTTGTGGCTTGTGACACTGTTTCAGGGAGCAGCGGGGTAAGGCTGGAAGTTGAGGGTGACAGCCAGGCTGGCCAGGCATCAGCCTCCATGACAAAGGGTGCAATACTACAGCATCCAAAAAAGAGGAGCAGAGCAGGTCCTGTGACGGTAACCAGGGTTAATCAAGTCTGTTTCACCAGCCAAGTCTGTAGCTATGAGACAGAGCTGAGGTCAAGCCAGGATGTCAAGCCTGCAAGCCAGAGCTGGTATCCAGACCAACGAGGCATGTGGCCAGGCAGAGGTTCCAAGGGTGAGTGCCTTGGTTTGAGCAGAGCTCCTAAGCAAAGAGGACCAGCTCCCCAAGTCCTGAGCTTTTTCTCACCCCTCTCTTTCCCCAGCAGTGATCCAAGGTTCTGAAACAGCACCAGATACAAACTGGCTTCAAGAACCAGCTGCCAAACCACTGGGAAGGGCAGTGCCTTTACAATCCAGATACAAGCATCTGTTGTTCATTTGCCCCAGTGCCAAAACAGCAAATTCCCCAGCACTCCCCCAGAATGACGGTCACATACTGCATTTTAAAGGACAGCCATGTGCTGATGTAGGAAAGGCCACTGATAAGCCACAGCCTCAGGAAGAAAAATCCCAAATACATATTTTTAACTTCAGAGACTGGTTTTAACCAACTCGTACTCTCAAGGTGATTGCCATAAAAGTGAGGGTATGTTTGGGGGTTTTTTGCTTGTTTTAAAGGGCAGATTGGTAGGAACACTTCTGATACCCTCATTTCTGGCTTCTGTAGGCTCCAGAGACCAGATCTGCGAATGACAACTCTCTTTCCGACACTTCTTCTGTCTTGTGGGTTCCAGTGCTATACCCATAACATCCCTGAGTGTAACTGAGGTTGTTACCATTTGTCATTGCTGCAGCCCCCTGTCCCTGGCAGCAAAGGACCACCAGAGAATCTGGTCCAAAATGTTCAGCATTTTTATTTGTGCTTTACTGTCTCTACTTGACTATCGAAACAACAAAAAAATAAAATAAATTCTTGATTAACTGAGAGGAAAGATTTGTTTGGCAGCAGTTGAGGCATCATGTTGAAGTGTTTGACTAGAGCCTTGGTGACACAATTGGCCCATGTGTGTGAGGAAGTGACAGCATCAGCTAAGTCTGTCCCACCACTGACCCTACCAACAAGTCTGACAGTTTTGGAGACTATAATTACTTGATCATCTCTGTCAGATGCTTTCACTGACTCATGGGTTATAGACTATGAGGTAGTGTCTCTGCTTTCTGGATCAAATTAGCCATTAGGGTGGCTGAGCCAGATGGTTAGCAGAAGTATCTCTTTAATACTGGTGGTTAATCTCTGAATCCTACTCTGCTCATCGTCCAGCCTGTTTTCCTTTCCTTCAAGGATGTTTCTGAAGATCTGTCTCTTCTGGCCAGGCAAACACCAGTTGTACAGAAATCCCTATGGCTTGGGTAGAAGGGCATGCTTTTGTAATCATGATCTGCCTTTCACACCAGGATATTGAACTCACTAAGTCAAACAGGGAAAGATGTTTCTTCAGACTTACAGAAAGTTCCTGTCACCGCTTTGTGATGAACACTGTTTGGGCCATTGGGAGAACAAGAAAGGAAGGACACAAAGTTAGAAAAGGAAGCAGATACATTGATTAGACACAGTGGGTTTTCTGTGTCATGCATGTGGGGACCTCACCCAAAATTATACATATGCTATATTCTCCATGATGGCAATTGAACCAATATTCATTTAAATGCAAACCTTGATCAGGTCAGATACTGGCTTTCTGCAGAATCAGGCAGAGGCTCCCAGGGCAGTCTTTAGAGTGGCCTCAAGATACTTTGGATAAAATTTGCTGTTTTCCATTCCCGACATCACCTCTGCTTGAATACCTGGGGATGTTTCTGGTTGCCTGCTGGCAAGACGGCACTGGAAAGAAATTTGTTAAATTAGCACTTCTTGCCGCCAGAAAACTTTTTGACTGCAAGGTGGAAATGTGAGAAACCTCCCACTCTGCACACGGGGCTAGCACATTCAGCTGCTATGCTCCACTGGAAAAAATCTGCTGTAATTTTAAACAGAAACCACAGAGGTCTGACAAAGCCCGTAGGAGACTCCTGGAACTTTAAACCAAATTATTATTATTATTATATTTCTAAGCTGTTGGACATTTACTGTTAGACTGCATTATTCTTCTAGTGAAGCCCTTATCCTGATATCCAACCAAACTTCCCATTGACTAGAATGAGATGCCAGCACTGCACGGTGTAAAGGATAGGATCTCTACAGAAAAGGGTATTTAGATTTTTTTGGAGGGTCTCCATTTTTCCAAGCAGGATTTTACACCAACATTTTCACCATGTTTTTCTTTTGGCAAATTTCTGGCAGGTGCAAACTCTACCTGAATAAACAGAGACCTCATTTAAAAATTAGGAATTAAATTACTGATTATAAAGAATGAGGTTATGCACATCGTCTTTTTCATTATAAGGGAGCAAGGTACCTTTCTTTAGATTTCTTCTCCAAGAGTCTCTGTCCTCAGCACAACTGGCACAGTCAGGCTTGCTCATGGGGTTCTGGTGGTTGTACATGCTTAGGGAAGGTTTGCAAGCCTGGACTGAATATCACACCTGGTGTAGGATACATAGCGGTCCAGATTTATTACTTCCTGAGCTCCATGAGCTTTGAATCGGATTCTCTCGCAAGTCCATCAGAGAAGTGGTCAACGAGAACTACAGTAACCAAAACACTGCTTGGCAGGCTGAATAAGAAGGAATAGTCTCCTCATTTCATCAATCCAAACTTCAGTGTAGTCATTTAAACAGCGAGCCTGTGAACCACGAGGTTGGAAGCAAACTGCTCCAGTCAATGGAAAGGCATTCATTAAGCTAAATGGCTTTGTATCAAGCTTTTACTGGATAGAGCTCTAAAATGTTTCCTCCAGAAGTTCGGCAGGCTATTTTAATCTATCCAAGCTGTAGGAAAGGAAACTAGAAAACAATAGCTGGCCAGACCAGCAGAAGATACATAAGTATGGGCAACTGAAGTACAGCAGGAGTTAAAATCTCACTGGTATATAGCTGAGGTATGATCAGTATGCTTAACTCTAGCTTGAAGACTGCTCTCCAGTGGCTGTTCAGCTGTACTGATTCACAACTCTCTGCATGGAAGTTCTGCAGGGTTTGTGTAGTGTTTTCTAAAAATAACGTAAAATGAATCCCAGGTGGGGTGTTGGTAAAACAGCAAATTATAGCTAGAGTTCTAAAAAGATTTAAAGAATAAAGTATGAATCATAAGGCATCCCATTTCTGTTAAAAGAAGGGTCTTTATTTTTTTTATCTTTTTTAAACAGCAGTCAGTTGGCCAGCCGAAAAGATGTTGTTTGTCCTTTTGAATCTGGATATCAGCACATATAATTATTTTTTAGTTAATTTATTAAATAACTTAATTAATTTATCGTGTTAGTAAAACACAAAGTGTTCAAATTAACTTACACAATGTGTAAGTGTGGTGTGAGTGATTCACTCTTTCAGTCTATTGGTTTTTATTGGTTTTGAATCTTGTTTTAACACCAGCCACATCTTTTTTTTTTTTTAGCTAGAATAGCAGTGGTTTATATTGCTGTGTTAATTATGTGAGCCTTCAAACTGTGGTTTGGAAAACATTACACATCTGAGGTATTTGTGCAAATTAGAGGATTAATAACAAGACCTGTTTTCTTTTTTTTTTAAACCTTGGAAACCTTGAAAGGAGTGTGTGTGCGTGAGACGGAGCTGAACCGGGTCTGGTGTGTGTTTGTGTGCGTTCCTCTCCCTGCTCTTTCCCTTAACCCTTCTCCTCACTGAGATACGGATCATGTTGTGAGTCTTGTCAGCTGGGTGACAGGCTACATTCTCACTCGCCCGCAGAATCACATCCTCTAAGCGAAAGCCCAATTCTCAGAAGCTAAAAAAGAATATATATGTACCAACATATGCATTCAATCACATAAACAAAAATAATAGCTTTCTGCCTCTTTATCATTTGAATAAAGATTGCTTGCCTTACCGCAAGCCAAAACACAAACTGTGCTTTAGTCAAATAAAAGTTATTGAGCTCAACAGGGCAACCGAGTAAAATTTAATGGCCTGTGACTTATAGGTTACACCATATGATCTAGTCCCTTTTGGCCTCCAATTCTACAAACGTAAATGGAATTTAAGCCCTGCTTATTTTTTTTTAATTAGAACATTGGTGAGACTGGAGGGGCCTATCTAGCTTCAGCCGCACGTAGGTGTGGATGGATGGATGGCTGTATTTTCATTGGGTAAAAGAATGCCCTTCTGCATTGTATTTGGCTTCATTTTTGAGGTGGCTGGATATCCAGTCCAAATAAAAACTGGCCCAGAACTGGTTTCCACTTCCTATCCTTTCTTTTTCTGCAACAAATAAAAGCTGGGATTCAGCTTGCCGAACTCCTGGCATTGTGGGGCAGGGCCCAGTACATAAGGAGCATGCAAGATGCACCTAGAAATTCTTTGGGATATTAATCTCACTTAATACCTCCAGTTAAGAAAGTTAATTATTTCTAAGTAACTTTTGCCAGACAGTTCTGCAACTGCTTAATTGTTTATATGCTGACTCAGGAGTGAGACCTGAGAGGCATTCCAGAGAAGATCCTCACTGAGAAGAACGTGAAAACAGATCAAAGCAGATACTGAAATGCACACTGTATTGGTTCCAAATGTAGCTTCCAGGACAAACTGACACAGCAGAAACCCTGGTAGTAATGAACTTGGCTTTTTAAGTAGCCATCAGAATTCAGCTTCTTACCTGGGTCTAGTCAGCTCTTGAAATCTGATTTCCAATTACTTTGTTCAAAGACTGAGAAGGACTTACTACGTGCCAACCATTAAGCATCTATTTTGGCCATAAGGCAGAACTTGCCTGATACAAAGCCTGCTCAGATGTTAATGGGATACTTTGTTCATGGAGCAGTTTAGTCATGACAGTTCCACTTACTTAGCAATAAGCAAGTGAAGGAAATGTTGAAAGACTTGTTATTCGCTGCTCATGCCAATACATGTTTTCTACAGAATACTCTTCTCTGAAAACTTCTGTGTCAAAACTACTACTACAGAATATTAAAGATGTCATAAGCAACACCTAATGCTTCCTTCAGTGTGCACCTCATTCTAAAATCAACTAAACTCACACCAGGATTTCTTAATGCTGAGCAGAGCAAAGGATTATTTTATGTACATTACAAGTTGTACCTGTATCTTACTATTTCAGTAACATGTTTTCCTGCTCTGTGACAGCATGAAATGTTGATTCTCACTTGGTTTATCATCCATGGATACTCTCCATCCCTTTTCCCAAGGAATGGCACTTGTCAGTTGCTCTTGATCCTGCATGTATGCATCTGATTAATTCTGCATAGCATCCCATCTTGCACTTGCCCCACTGAATATCATCCCATTTTTTCCAGACCATTTCTGCAATTTATTGGAATTGTTCTGAATTATTAGCATCCACAGCAGCATACGTCCTCTGACCCCACTCCCTATCCTGCTTTCACTTGGACATTTTAGTGTTTAGACATCTGTCTTGCAAACTGCTCAGGACAGCCTTGAATAATTCTGGTTCCAGGGCTAGTCCCTGTCAGAGCCCACTCAGTACATCTTTCTAGTTTTGACAATCAGCTGCTGAAAACTACTCTCCAAGTGAAGTTTTCTATTCATGAATTTCCTGTGCTAAGCTACTGATCTTTACAGGTTATTTTGACAGATATTTTAGACAACTATAATTGCACTTTTACTCCAAAAGCAAAACTTGTCTTTAATTTCAAGAAACTGCCAGTCTTCAAAGCTAACCAATAATACATTAAATATTTAAATAAATACCAGTTTAACTTTAGCAGCTATTTGGTCAAGCTGCTGTGGAGCCTCAGAGGATCACTGAGGTTTGCGGGTTAGTGATCTGCCAGAAATGACATATCTGTAATTTACAATATGGATAAATAACACCCGAGTAATGATTTCATTTTCAAGATTGCTTAGAGGGTAAGCTAGAGTTCTGATTTTCAAACTTACAATGGAGACTGGAAAGATGCAAAAATAGAAGATACATATTCTGTTAAAAATCAAAGTCACAGTGTAGTTGGACATAAATGGACTATTACTCTTACTATTTAGAAGAAATACAGGGTAGCTTCTATGTATGTTACAAAATAACTCCTGATATATGTGCAGAAACGTATTTTATCCTTAATTTAAAAACCACATGTTGTTGCTCATAGCCCTTTCTGTTCACGCTTGTGAATATTACTGAGACAATATATTCTGTTGGAATTAGAATTTCATTACAAAACAATGTGTCATACTTAAAATCTTCATAAGTCAATTTTTTCCCCCCTCACAATATGCATTGCCTATTAAGAACTATTTTCCAGCAGTATTAGCCCTTATGATTTTTCATCTACAGACAGTTTGAAAAGTGCTAAAGTGAATAGTGCAGAAAAATGAAATAAGAATACTGTCGATGCAATCATGAAAAATGTGATTGATAACTTTTTTAGGTGACAAAGTAAAACTGCCCTGAAAAGAAGATTAGGAAAAATCAGATGGTCCACCTGGATTGAATAGGTCATCTTCATCTAAAGACTCCAGTAGTCTTTTTTCTGTGAAGCAGGTTAGCTGGGAAGTACTGAGATGCTATGGAGACCAGTGTAGCATAAAGCCTTACCCTAGACAGAGAGATTTTGTATAAACATCTTTGGAATGGTGTAAATTAATTAGGAGCATATGTTCAGTGTTCTTCAGTAAAAGCTCCCTGTGAGGCCAGCAGCTGTAAGGTTAGTGGTGTTAGAGTCCTAAATGACTTTTGGAAATGGATATCACTTACTTTTTAAAAGTACTGCACACTTATTTAAAACATAGACTTGGGCCTAAGCAAATGCTTAAATAAAGATAGACAAGAAGTACCAGCTCCGTTTCCTTTTCAAAACAGCAACAGTTTTCCCTACATACTGAAATGCTTTAACTAGGTTTTCTCTGAAAGGCTGACTGTGGAATATGTAATATTTTGTCTCAAGTGATTTGTAGCAAGGGTTTGAACTGTTTTATACAGAGGATATGGACTGATTTCTTCTCCTGTACCTCCCTTCCCAAGGCTTTAAGGAATAAAGCTTAGCTCTTTAATGGTGTGCAGAGGTGTTACCAACCCTCAGCTTTCTTGGAATTGCAGTAGGTGATGGGCATGCAAGGCACAGGCTCTTCAGGAATCCTGGCACCACTGAATGCTGGTGGAAATGCTAAAGTCTGCTTCTTTGAAGGACTAGAGGCGTTAGATTTCAAAAAGAAGCTGGATTGTCCTTACTAGTGGGAGGCTTCCAGAGGAAAAAGGTAGCCCTTTGAAGACTCCTGTTGTTTATTATATGAAACTGCCACCATGGTTCATTGCTCACAGAACTTCTCAATTCAGCTCTCTGTTCTCCTCCTCTTCCTGCCCCACAAATCTGGATATTTATTTCTCTTTATGCCTTTAGTGCAAATGGAAATGTTATGCTCTAAATCTTGTTATTTCAAGATTTCCGGGAGAGCAACATTAAAGATGAGATTGAAATCGCTAAGTAGCCAGGATATGCCTTTTGCTACTCTCAAAGAGCTCTGCTCCCTGCAGGTACTGCACCCATCAGCTGCCCCAGAGGAAGATGAGACTGCAAAGTGCAATTGCCAAGGAAGAACTTGTCCCACTCAGCAAATAGGAGACATGAGAGGTTTACAGGGTCACTACTGCCGTCATGCCAAACTGTAGGTCCTTAGCTCTCAGAAGTAGGCCCATTACAGGGTGACATCTGAGCTGCTTTCGTGGCAGGAAGAAAGGTTCTCTATCCTCATACTTCGGTGTGACATTACCCCTCTTGCTCTATAGATGCAGGGTTAGTAGGAGATGTTGTTTGCAGGTATTAAAAGAACTTCTTCACTTTTTCTAGAGGGAAACATTCTTTTGTTATTCAGCTTCAAGACATGCCAAAACACGTGATAGGTTTGTGCAGACCTCCCTTTGCAGGGCTGAATGTAATAGGAGTTTAGCTAGCAAGGAAAAGAAGACCTGTATTGACAGAACTGTGGTAGAGTTCTGCTCCGTCTCAGCTGCATAAATTATGGTTTTATATTTTGTTTCAGTTCTTGGTGATGGTGGCATTAGTATCAAGAGTAGGTCTTCTCTGTAGAGTAAGCTTAAAANCGTTGTAGTTTTTATTTCCATTCTGTGTTTGTATACTGCTGTAATAGTTTGCTTTTATTACCTATATCCTCTCATCTTTTGCCGTCTGAATACAAGTTTGAGTGTGCATACACTTCCATGTTCCTTCCTTGCAATCCTTCATAGAGAGCTAGATCTATTCCTGCCCCTTGCCTTCCCAGAAAACAGCTCAGTCTTGTAACACAGTTTAATTTTGAGTGGACAAGGGTTTGTCCAGTGCTAAAATCTATAGCCAAGCAGGACTCCGGTGGTTAAAGGAGTGACCATACCCTCAGTTTGCCACCAGACAGCCGTGTGAGGCTTACTCCTGGGGCAGCATCTACTGCATCCAAAGATGGAATAGCAGCTGTGGATGTGCACACTACCTCTGTGGATGGTGATGGATCAGATCCTGGACCCATCTTGGAGGTCCAGGCAAAGCAGCAGGAGACAGGGCCAGAGACAGAGCTGGAGACAAGCTACAATGTGTGTCTGAGGGGTCCTTCCATCCAGAAGACAAGCTGCCTACAGGGTCCTACCTTTGTTGGTCCGAGGTCCAGCCAGGAGACATCCCGGGGCAGGACTGGAGCCTGACACACCAATGATGATGCTCAGAGAGGTTCTGGGTGCACAGGCCTGAGCAGAAATGGGTCCTCTGTGCTATGGGCAGGGGAGTGGTTGGAGGTCCCAGGTGAGGCTGGTCAGGGCAGTTAAGGCTTGTTAGTGCCCTGGCAGGTGTACAGAGCTAGGATACCCTTGATGATGCCATGCTTTACAGTGGTGGGGTAGTGTCTAAATTCCAGCTTGCAGTCACAGTGGGCAGGACTCAACTTTGACTTATTCCCACCGCAGATAACAGGTACCTAAACATGGGCACCTCGAATACAGAGATATCTCAAACCACGGTGGCAAACCTTGGTGCCAGATGTCTTCTCAATCAAAGGAAAAGTAAACTAGAGACTGTGACATTAGAGATTACTTAGCCTCACTTTCCTATCCTGGCATAGAAATAACTCTCCTTCCCATGTTTCTTCCCCATTTTAATTCTATCACCCCATTTGAAATGGACCTGAGATTTGAAAAAATAGACGTAACTCTCAAAATGAATACAAGAGTATTTATTTTTAAAGCTCCCATTTTTCGTCCCTACCTTCTTCTCTATAAATACAGGTGTTTTCATGTCTTTCCGCTTTCTGCCACCGTTCTGATTTCTCGTAAAGAAAGGGCATTTGCCAGAGTGAACAGTAGTTTCCCCATCATGTGTGGGAATAGTGAGTATCTAAGTTGGTTTAATGAAACCCTGAAAAATCAGAGAATTTCCATTTATCTACCAAACAAGACAGGATGCCAAAAGCAATATATGGACAATGCAGTTCTTCTGAAAGAGGGATCACTTTGGTATGTGACACAAAGGGCAGTATCTTTAAAAGTAGCAAAACACAGAAAAGATTAATTTGCTCATTTCTTGGGAATTACAGTTTCACAGAAAAGGAAAGTTCGTGTTAAGGTTTGTGAGTGCTCTGGGATAAAGTCAACACTCCCACCTACTGGTCTCATCTAAGAAAGTTTGCTCTTTTCTCTTTCTCTATTTTTTTTTTTTTCCTCTTTTAAAAATTTTCTCTATTAAATATTATTTTCTCTTTTTCTTTTGTGTTTACCTGTCTCTTTTCCTTTTTCTGCTTCTGTTTTTATCTTTTCCTTTATGTTTTGCTTTTCCTTTTTTTGTTTTCCTTTTCAAATTGAAGTTCCTGTTTTCCATCACAGGTTCTACACAGTCACACACGTAGAAATAACTGCCCCAGAAAAAACATGGTATTGGAAATGCATGTCCTCCTAATGACATATTTGTTCTTTTCTGAAACTTGTGAAGGAACTTACAGGTTCCCTGCTGCTGTGAGTGGAGCAGCTTTTATCCAATCACTGTATCCTGACAGAACAAGTAATAATGCAGAACTGACGATCTCTTCAAAGTAAGACAAATCACCCTTTGTCTTATTTTTTGAAAGTTATTCCGTTGTACTGAAAATCCTGCTTGACACTCACCATAAGTAAGATAAACGATATAATTTGGGAAATTTAGTTATTATTCAGTCACAGTCAGAATTCCTCCATGTTTCCTGTTTCATGATTCCATGACGGCTCTCATTTGTTCCTAAGGACCATTTACAGCTCTGATTAACACACTCTGCCTGAGGAAGGGTGGCAGAACACCGACTCCGTTAATCGACCCCAGTGACTTTGGTTTCTTTTGTAAGTAGATACATCTCATGTAAATGTGGGCTATAAAGGCTGTAAGGCCCCACAGAAATTATTTGCTCCAGTTACCTCAGAATCATCTGTTACCCATACTTGAATGTTCATAATGGTACTAGTTGTCCCAGCTGAAGACAATGAGTAATTCTTACTAAAAAGCTCAGCTCAGCAGAAATCCATTTTGCCAAGTAATCCTTACATACGCAGGATATCTCCCACACACCTTCTTATGTACTGTTCTTATTTTTTGCATACAGTAATTCTTCTGTGTTTTGATTTTCTTCACTTTTGGTCCGAAGGCCAGTAAAAATATGGAGATACTCTTTACACCAGGGAAACACAGTATTTTACCTCAGAGCACTCCAACTACTTTCACTTTTTTGTTTCCTCATTTTTGTAACTCTTACAAGATTACAAATTATTTTTAGAAATGCAAGAGGAGAAACAGGAACACTGTTCAAAAAACCCTACTAATCACTTGTTTATATTTTAATAGTGACTTCTATAAATGTCTCTCTATTATTATTTGTGTTACATTAGTGCCTATGGGCTCCAACTAGGAAGCACTTGGGAATGAAATGACTTGCCCAGATTTGCACTGCAGCCAGAGCCAAACCAGAGACCGAACCCACAGCTCAGTCACAGACTTAGGGCCGAACTGTTGGACGGTGCCGCTCCCCTCCCAGCCAAGAAGCACATTTCCATCAGCCTTAATGGCTGGTTGCATGAAACCAGCCACGCTTTGGTTAATGAACATGTTCAGAGAAGAGTGCTGATGCCTAATAAACTGTTTCATTTTGAATACTTAACTGCCTGTAGAAGGTGACTTAATCACCTAAGAGCTAGATTTCCAAAGTCATTTAAGCATCTAAATACACAAAAGACCATTGACTGGGATTTTCAGAAGTACCTCCCAGTTTCTCTCCTCTGGGACATTCATTCAGCAGATTTGGGCAGCTCAGTGCTTTTCATAGTCTACCCCTAAACAGGGACTGGAGTTTTTACAGGAAAGAGAGTGAAAAGGAGGCCTCTGTATCACAAGTATGGTTCACACCCTCTGCCATGGGACGGTGGGGCTCCTGCATACCTCCCCATCTCCCTCGCCTCATGCTAGCCTGAACTCTGCTAGAATTGTGAAGATCCACATTTTGAGCAAGTAATGCTGTTTACAATTCACTATGGAAGGGTGTTCTTTTCTGATGTGCTTTGAAATTCGTGATGCCCATTTTCTAACCTCTCTGTTTCCCGTTTAACAGCACTGACTTGTTGGGTGGAACAGGTGGGCTGTTCTGCTCCCATCTCTTATAAAGTACTGGTTTAGTTTTATAATGGCCTGAATAAATACTGCAAACAGGATATGACACTCACCATCCTTGTTTCCCACTGCCAGCTGTAGGAACACCCTGAAGGGAGTGCTCAGGGATGCTCAGGCTCTGGTGCTTCTTGTTGAGATGTGAGTGCCTTTGGTGACTTACCTTTCCCACTTTTACAAGAAGAGATATATCAGCCCACTACTGTCTGTGCTGTCATAGTATGATTGCTTCTTGTCAAAGTTCATGTTGTTCTGATGCAACCATGATGTGAATAGTTTTTTCATATCCTTCCTGCCTTTAGTAACTCTTGGAGAAGCAGTCTTTTAGTGGCCCAATACATGTGGTCCAATAGTCCCACCAAAAATCTCTAAGTTGTGTGAACATTAAAAATATCAGCAAAATAAAAATGTTCAGCCTTCTCAACAAATAAGAGCTCTGTTGGTGTCAGTAAGTCTGGCGGTATGTATGAAGTGTGTGTAACGCTGTGGGGGAATGTGGGTTTGGTCTGCTGAGCATGCCCAAGAGCAGGGAGGTTGTAGGAGGCAAAATATTTTGTTTTATTGGATGGTCCTCCAGCTGTATTAATAAAATATTGGTTAGCAATGTTTATACATATAAGATTTATCATGGCAAGATTGACTCCAAACTCAGATTTATTGTGCAGGAAAATGAAGAAAAATCAGTCACACTGTCAATCCAAATTAATTTCCTAGCACTTTTTCTTCTGAACCAGACAGCCCAGTAGAAATGTACATTTCTTAGCAATAAATATCCTTCAGACTTAGCCCTGATGCAAATGTGAGGCTCAACTTCATCACCTAGGTTTTTGATGCTGTGCAAAACACCAGAAAATCTGGCCCGCCACCACTTTCGTGGCAGTTCAACCAACAGAGAATACCTGGCCCTTTTTATAGGAAAGAAGCTTACCCAGCTACCTTTCTTGAACTTCTCATTCAAAAAAACCCCCAACATCAAAAGCCCTAAGCATGGACTGTTGCTGTACAGTTGACCTCCCTACTCTTCTGCTGTACAACAAGCTTTTTGGTCAGTACTTTGAAAAAGAAATATATATTGAGATGTGCCTATTCCACCGCAAACCTTTCTTTGCAAAACCACAAGGTTTTTTTGCATTTAGCTGCCAAAACACAGGAAAAAGTTTTTGTGGTTTAAGGAAATCCAGACCTTACAGTACAACCATGCACAGATACGGGTCACAAACAACTTTGACTCAGTCTTCTGTTGAATTATTAGAATAATTGATGTACTGCCATACTTGAGGTTCTAGGTGAAATACAGCAATTTTTAAAGACATGCATGTTTTTTTTCACATCCCTGGTATCAGTGAATCTAATTCACTACAATTTTACTTAGAGATTTTAGGTATAACTACTGGGGCTATCTTGATGTGGGAAGTCAGTTGCCATTGAAATGCTAGAGGGAAAAAGACACATTTGAAAACATTATTCTTTATTTTAAATCTACGCAGTTCTAAAACCAGCAGCTTTGCCTAGGTTCTTTTAGAAATGTTAAACTCAATGAAAAAACTAGACAGAGTGAAGTTAATTGCTGGAACTGACATATACGAAGTTGTTTAGTCTTGAATCTGACAGGGATGTCCATCAGTTTTTCAGTAAACAAACATGGTGGGTATTATTTCTAGACAGGATATGTCAAGTTTTATGCGTATGGGCGTCTGCAAGGGCTCATTCATCAAATTGGCGAAGGTGTAAAAGGCTTTAGTGACCTCCTAAATCTCCTTCTCTGGCTGTCCTGGCAGGATGCCTTCCAAGGTCAGTCATCCAAATAAGCAGGTTCACTTGTATTGTAAACAATCATAGATCAGACTGAATGATAATCGCTGGTGGACCCTGGAGCAGAGAGCTATATATTTCACAACACTTTCTTGTCAGAGCAGTACAGGTCAGCTGTGCTTGTTCATGGACATATTAGATTTTGGTTTTCCTGAGCCTCTGCATCTTTTACAGTGGTCTTGTTTTTCCATTGTATTTGCTGTCCGGACATGATGTTCTACCAGAGGAAGTACTCCTTGTGGAAAAGGCGTCGATTAGTTGTCCAACTGACCCTCATTGATACTAACTACCTTGCAGACACAAGGTTAATATATTTATTTCAATATGAGCTTACATTTGTTGCTTTACGAGTAAGGCTTAAAAGTTGCTGACTAAAGCAGGCAATAATGCAAATTTCCATTTTCATGATACATCATCAGCTATTTATATTATATATAAGATAGTTTTTGAACAGAAGAAACATTTAATAGGGCATGACTGGTCAACAAGGTTAATTAATTGCTGTGTTGGCATGCAGCTTGCTTTGAGGAGGCTGGGATGCTGTAATCATCTGAGACCTCCAAGGTTTTCTTGAGGAAACATGTCATTGAAAAAATACAGGATTTTAAATAAAGTGTCTGATAAATAAAAGCAGTTCAGGTGGGGCTGAGAGGGGAGAGGGGAAGAATCTTCTTTAACAATGTAGTATAAATACCAGCAATCAGGAATATGATACATTAAAACACATACATGCTTTGGGTTCATTTCCTTTGAATAGTCTATTCCAACGTATAGGAAAGCAAACATTAGAATACCACAAGCAGTTTTTAAAAGACCTCGGTTCCTGGGCAGAGTTCTGGCAGGCAAGGGGAAGCTCTGCCTGATCACACAGCATGTGTTATGAACTGCATTTGATTTTATGGCTTTCCAAAAAGCTGTCCAAAAAGGAGTTTGGTTGTTTTTTTGGTCTGCCCCCCCCCCTCCTTCTTTTTGCAAGGGGTCTCAGCTATCTTAGCCCGTGTTTTTTCTCCTCTAGTTGACCCAGACCGGGGAGGTATTTGCCAAGAGGGTAAGCAGCTCCCAAAGCCAGTGACTGGAGTATGGAGCTCACGGGTCCAATTTGGAATAGTTGGGCTTTATACACATATCTGTCTTCTGGGCTCCTCATTCCTGGCTCCAGCACTTAAAATTCTATTCCACCCTCCTTTGTTTCTTTATTACAGCAGCAGATGAACTTGCCTCTCCACGGTGGTAACAGCAATGCAAAATGACTTCTACGATGGCAGCTCTATGGATGTTTCTCAAGTGTTTGAGAAGAAGAAGCAACCAGAAATCTGATATGCAGGCAGCACTGTTTGAAACCCTACAGTGACTGCAACTGCTCAGAAAAATCTTCTATGAGATAAATAATGTTGATTAAACGTATCTTCCACCTGAGTGAGAGGAGGAGTGTCATTAACTTCTCTGTACAAAATTCACCCATGCCTTTGACAGAGCAGAAAGAGAGATTTCACCTGTTAAAGAAAATTCAGCCACAGCACCAGCTTAAGTGGAAACTGCTGAAATGCTGGGCTGGGTGTCCTAAATGTCACCTGTCATTACCACATCTGAGGAGCACCAGTGGATTCTTGTCCTTACAACACCTTCCTCAGATGAGGAGGTTCCTGTTTTACAGACAGGACACCAAGGTGCTGGGTAAAGCCCAGTGTATGCGTCCCCTCACAGCCATGCCTGTGGTCACACAGTGGTGAACACAAGCCTCTTGGTCCTACTAACACTGTATATGGACCAGACCTTCCTCTCTGGTGTAACATGAGTGTAGTAAGGCAACCTCAAGCACCAGTTATGGTATGCGTGGAAAAACTGAGCCTAAGCTACCACGAATAAAAATTATTTTGCTTTCAGAAGGACTGCCAAAGGGAAATCTTTTAGAGGATAACTCTTTGATATGGCTTCCTTCACTCAGGTTTTGTTTGCTTATTTTCAGCAGAGTGTATTTAAGAGCTTATGAAAATAACAACGTGGATGAAATTAGGAAAATAAAATGCAATTATTTGTTGTTGCTTTGCATCTCATGTTTCAGCTGAAATGTTATCAGTGTTTAGGCTTGTTAGAGAACCCCAAATGGAACAAAATCTCTGAGAGTTTTAGGGTAGGCTGCAAGGCTACCCTTAGCATAGGCATCAAAGTGTATGTAGTTTTGTAAATACTTGGAAGACACAGCAATTCCTGCAATGTGGTGTGTCTACTAGGTACATACCTCAGCACTGGTCTCCTGAGGCAATTTTTGAAAAGCTCTGGTGCCTGCTTGGTTCTGCGGTGTTTATGAAAGTTACAGAGTTTTAAAAATTGGAACCAAAGTGACTTTCTTCCCACACAGCTACCCTTGCAAAAAATAACAGGGGAAAAAAAAAAAAAAAAAAAAAGTGCCAGAAAGGGTGGAATGTAGCTGTTCTTCTTTGCCACAAAATGTCAGCTTCATCAGCGCACACTGTCGAATCACTTTATTATAGTCCTACAGCGTGGGTGTGTTGTTTGCCATTTTGTCATTGTTTCATTGCAAAGTCTTTTCCAAGCCCTGTTTGCACTGTGTGGTTTCTGCACATTCTGGACTACCCAATAGAAGAGTTTGCATTTTTTTACCAAGATTTAAATGAGAGTAACTAATTCTATTTTATTGCATTGTTATAACCCAAACACTTTCAGATGTCACATGCAATTGCCTGAATTACTGAAAGGCAGTGCAGGTTGCTTACAAAAGATTTATAATGCCTTCAGAAATTATGTCATTCTAATGTATTTTATTTTTAGTTAAAGCACATTTGGCTCAGTTTTTAAAGAGTAGCAACCTTAGGTAACTGGCCAGACCATGTAACGAGGTTCAATTTTAAGAGAGTACTCTGTCTCCACACTCTGAAGGACAAATTGGTTGGAGGCCACACCAATTCTCTAGTCATTTCCTGTTATGGCTCATTTAAGAGCAAATTCTGAATAAGAAAGATTTGTAAATCTGGATTACTTCTTTAGACTCCTACCACATTTAAATATGAACACCACTGTATGGTGTCTCTAATTACACAGCCCTACACCTCCCATTAAGATAAAATCCCACTGTCAGAATGGGATGGATCCCTCCGAGTTAAAGTCTCTTTTAAAAATTCCAACTGGTGTTGGTGGTGTGAATCTGCATTCCCAAAACCTCTTCTGAGTCACCTGAAAGCTCAATCGTGCTACTGAGAATGACACCATTTATAGAAATAGTCCAAAACCTCCTACACAAAATGTCACGGCTTAGGAATGAAAGTTGAATAAGTCGAGCTCAACTAGGGAGGTTCCCCTTGGGACTGGGAACTTGGGCATCCAATAAAGCCAGTCATAGAAAAAAAGTAAGAAAAATTTTTAAAAAAACAATAGATCTCGCTTCAGCTAGGTGTACAGACTTGTACAAATCTTCAGACTTTGTCTTCTGGATACCTAAGTTTTGGATTTTTAAGTGTATGGGCACAGGGAGCCAAATACAGAACACTAGTCTCTTTTGGACTGATCAGTCTCACCCACTAGTATTTTCTCAGTTGTCTTCCCTTGATATTAAATTATTTTATTACTTAAAAAGCATAGGAATAAGACAGTTTCCTAATGGCGTTCTCCTCACTTATTTTGAAAACTAAGAAAACAGATCTGTCACCCAGTGCCTGCCAAGCTGAAATTTGGTTCTGGAACTATTCGTTGAGTAGACAATGCTCTAAAATTATAATTTTTTCATAGCAATAAATATGACACATACACACTGTACTCTGTCTGCACTTCTTCTCAAAGGCAACCACAAATGCATATGTACTGCTCTCTGGATGCTCAATAACAACTATTGGACCCTGGGCTTTTTCAAAATCCTGGCATAACGCAGGTTGCCTGCGTGTGCTCATATAGGCATTCACACAGATAGTACATGAAAGTATCTCAACTTCTACTGGTTGTCCCTACTTGCTTCTTCATGTACCTTTCAGTTTCTGCCTAGTTGTATTTTCTACACTTGTCATGTACCTGCTCTATGCTCAAGTAAATGTGGTAGGCAAAGTGCATGGTGCCTAGGGTAGCGAAAAATAACAAAGTTATATTTCAGTTTTTAGGACTTATGTCCCATGTTTTCTTAGGTAGTGCCCCAAAAACAGCTGAGGGAACTATGAACCATTACAAGATACTGGAAAAAAAAATTACATAGCTGCTTGTGAAGCCGGCAAAACTGAAAACAGTGTATACTTAGTAGATACTTATAAAATCTGGGAATTTCCACTTTCCTTATTTCATACCATATTTGTGACTGAAATTTAAACACCACAGCTTAATACATTCAGTGACAGAAAGCCCAATCTCAGCCTACTGCTGCTCACAGGTGATTGCAAACTTGGTGCGTGACATGGCAACATGTGGAGTGTACCTGAGGCACTCGGCTACAGCCTGCACTCCCCTCATTCACGGATGTATAGGTCCTTTTCATCTTTCTGGTTGCACCCTGCTGGTAGGCTGAAGCAATTATAGACATAGAACTTTGCAGGGGAAAAAAAAAATTACTGTAATGAACAGTCAATTGAAATTTCCCCCAATCATTGGTCGGTATATTTAAAGAATTACTACAGTAATTATATTTTATGAGCATGAGTCATTTTTCTGTTTTTAAGAAAGTACTTCACTTTACCCATCTCTTTTAGTACATTTCCATTTGGTGTGGTTTGGCTGCATGGAGAAATGCGGCAGCTGGTTACTTGAAAATATTTAACAAAGCGCCAGATTCCTCAGCTCTGGCATACCTGTGGACCACATATATGGACGTAATTGCAAACATCTGTCCACCCACCCATGTAACAGCTAAGAGGTGTCATTTAAGAAAAAGAAGGCTAAAATAGTCAACTTTTAGTGTGAAGAACTGCAGAACTACCTATTTGTAGTTATATTATTTGTAGTGTATATCATGAATTATTTATTCATGATATATTACCAACTAATGGTCTTCAGAGGCAAATTCCTCTGTGCTTTTCACAGGAGGGCCATGACAATGCAATTTATTGCAGGACCACAATACATACTCACTGAACCAGGCAGTGATGTGTTACAGCAAATGCATGAAAAAATTAAGGTTCACTTTATCAGTTAAGGAAGGACATTGTATGTATGAAACACTGAAGAGGAAAAGAAAAATGTCTTGGGGATGCATTGGGAAATGTACCTTGGAGCTGGCTGAGTGAAGAAGAGTTCAACTTAGATTATGTGAACCAATTACTTGAGCAGTCAAAATTGACACTCCAAATCCAAACTGTTGTTCTCTCCTGCAGTGAATTGCACACCACAGAACACTGATGTGTCCTTGCTAGTCCTGATACAGTCTGAATCCCTGTCCAAGCTGACCTTGACTCAGGAGTTCCTGAATTCATTTGGTACTATCAAACTCAACGATGACTAGAATTAACCTAATGTATTTTCTATTCTCCAAAACTGGCTATAGTTATACTCTGTATTCAGATCTCCTTCTGGAAATGAGTCTTCCATGTTAACTGGAATATCAGAACTAAAGTCCTTCACTAAAATTCTTCAAATTTTTGGATGTTCAGAATCTAGACACATAATCAAATTTGCTAATTTGTGTTATACTCACATCACTTATACTCACTGGCTGTCACACCAAAACCATCCCTGTCCTCTAACCCATCTTCTCCCCTCTGCTAGCTATTCAAACAGAATGGTGGATTGTTGAGATCTGGGAAGTCCTCAGAGCTGTAGAGATGACAGAGCCAGCACCATGGTTCCTTAAGCTTTATGAATGGGATATTTGAAAGCAAGATAATTCTGGGAAGCTGTTATGCTTATGCAGGAGTAGGGAGGAAGGTGTTCCTTCTTGTAGACTTTCAGTTCCTGGGTCTGTAAACAGGATGCATATGGGTAGCTTACAACATCCCCAAGACTGCTTTAAATCTCCTCCAAATTATATTAGGACACGTGATAAGCCTAGGGCACTTTCTGTCATTGGAGCAAAAGTGATTTGTAACTGTCTCACTCCTTGCCTAGTTAATTTCTATGCAGTACATATAGGGTTTGTACAAGTTAAAAAGATATAGTTCACATTTATTTCTTTCAGCAGAAGACTTTTCCTTGTATAACAGTGCTGCCCTGCAGATCAGCCAGACAAGAGCTCTTGTTAATCCTCCTGAGGCAATTTAAGACCCTGCAATGTCCAGCTGGCCATCCTGCTCCGCTGCTAGGAGGCAATGGAATGGAACACCCCAGCGCAAATATTCAAACCCCTTCATAGTGAGACTTCATCCATATGCAAATATTTTAAAGCTAAAACTGAGTGCTCAGTTTACTACATATGCAACCAATCCACAGTGAATTACTAAACTAAATACTAAGTTTTTCCTGCCCATTTATTTTTTCCTTCTCTTGTTGTTAGACTCCAGGTTCTTCTGAAAGGAAAGGGACATCTGTCTAAAGAAATTTACCCTGGGCAGAAAAGAGGTTGAGCATATGGCTTTCTCTGCTATGTCTCAAGGCTCTGTGAAAAACCATACAGGTGAAAAAAGATCCGTCAGTGCAGTGTTACAAGAAGCAGAACATGCATTCACAGCCTGAACAAAAGTAAAATTGAGGATGTGGTGCGGTACAGTATTTGCTTGGACTGATAATTTCTGGCTAGTCAAGGTCTGAATGCTTTGAATGGACTTCATTTGGCATTTGCATGTACCTCATGGTGATTTACAATTGATATGATACTGTGATACCATTACTTACTGTACAGCTCCACAGACGCATAATATATAAAATTTTCACCATCTTAAAAGGAGAGCTAAAAATCAGCTCCAAGCATTTATTTTGTGGCAGAAATTCTAACTTTTTCCCAAAGCCAAAATGCTGTCTCCCATCATAAATGCTACACATAAATACTGTATAATGGGAACAAGGTGTCAGCTAGAGGCTTGCAGGCACTGCTTAGTTCATAATCTTTTTTTCCTATTTCTTGACATATAGCATGGCAGTTGTGCTACTCCTAGGCTGACTGGAATGTTATTTTCCAAACAGATGCAGTGAGATCTAGGTCTATATCAGATGCAGGCTTGTGATCTAAGGAAGGACTTGAAAGCCAGGCACAGATTGCTACTGATCAAGTGATTGCCAGCTTCTTTGCAGAAATGAGCTTTCACCATTGTCATTTCAGTTTATACAGAACAGCAGGACAATTTCACCATCTCCCCTATGAAGAAGTATTGCTAGAACAACTCCCGGAGAACACAAATTACACTTCCAGATAGATATCGAAGCCTCTAGCAAGGATCATGTATGGAATGGAGCTGTTTTTTTTCTCTCTTTACATTGGTTTAGTTATCTCAGATGCTCATAATTAAAGAAGCAATGAAATTACTGGTCAGTAGTATGATGTCAACCATGATTAATTGTTAGTAACTATTTCATTAATAGACAGATAGCGATCAGAGTCAGTATAATTAGCAGTAAACTCTGACATCTAGCTATTGTCTCAAGTATGGGAGTTTGGACAATTCTCCTAGCGTGTGTTGCCCTTTGGAAACTAAACTATAAAGCACGAGAAAATAACCGGGCACGGAAAAAGTCTGTATTCAGTTAGTAACTCCTAGTGGTTTCACTGCAGATATAGCATAAAGAATGCGTCTTGCCACACAGAACAATGAAATCTAAATGCACACACTACTGAAAAAATCTTTCCTCAATGGGTGAAGGACAGTCCTGTGGAAGATGTTAGCACAGGATGCAGGTTCAACTCTCTGCTCTTCAGGGACTCTGTATGAATGGGCTGGATGTCTCTGACATTTCTCAATACCATATCTGCTTTTTCTTTATTAAAGGCTATTTTCCATCTCTCACTTGCATATGGATAAGAACCCCAAAGACTCTAAGGTCCTCTGATGCCACTTCTAGATTCACATGAGACACTGTTCTTGAGGGCTATCCTACCTTTCTGTCCAGCAGGATTATTGGACAGCACACATATAAAACTGTTAGACAGGTATGCAAGGTCACATGAAAATAACTATGTCAGCTCCTTCCTTCTGCCTCCAGAAGTGCAGGTCATGAATGAAAAAAAGGCAGATCAGAAGGAGATACCTTATGTGTAACTTATTTATTGAGCATAATTCTGGCCTCAGTATAATTCTTGGGTAGAGTGTGACCCTAGTGAGGAGTGACCATTTGCTGAGCAAATTACCCAGAAGGCAACAGTGAGTGCATTGGCATGAGCTCAGTGCTGTTGTGGGTGCTGGTGGACGTCCCTCTCTTCACCAGCTCCCCTGATGATGGGAGCTGAACCAGGATCTGGCAGAAGCAGCAGCAGAAGTTATTTTCTGTCACCATGCCCTGTGCATCCCCTCAGCACTCAGGGGTTGGGAGGATGCAACCAACCAGTTCAGAGCTCCCTCAAGAGGTGGGTGGCCAAGAGGGATAAGAACAGCACCATCACCTGGCAGAAGCAGCACCCCAGAGAAGGACATCTGCAGCAGGTGCGTGTGGACATTTATCCTAAAGTTCCATCTCTTCCCATTACGGGGCTTTGGGATCCATTTTGGTTGTGTGGCAAGAGAGACCCCACAGATGCCTTGGGAAAGCAGCTGGTCTTGAGGGTGGACAAATCAGTTCCTCTGCAGTATGACCTATTCCATGGCTGTCTTAGAGGAGGCTTCTAGAAGGAGATTTTCTGATGAATTTTGCTATGTCAGCTGCATTTATCATTTGTTGTTTGGCCTAGTTTTCTTGTCTTGGTAAGGGTTGAACACCCGTCCCCATAATTTTTGCCCTCTTCTGTATTAGAGATTTTCTTCCACACTTGAGTTTGCTCATCTGCTAGTGCCACTATTTTCCTACTTTGTTGGGTCACTTTGGAAATAAGGTGTGTAAAGGAACAGACAACAAATCCTACCAAAACATGAAAATTAAGACGCAAATTCTCAGCCGCTGTAGAGCAAAGTATGTCCACTTGTTTCAAAAGAGTTGTACTGAATGATATTCTGGCCTAAACTATTTTGGGTAGGGGTCAGCAGTGAGAAAAACCTCACAGATAACTGAGTCCAGTCCCCTGCCACCATATAATAAATTGTCTTTTGCAGTCTCACTAAATTACCAAGCAGCCTAAATGTCTAAGTAGTTTTTTTTCCCCTCTGTTACTCCAGTATCTGACTGTCCTGATCATTAGAAATCATATCCAGCCTAAATTGATGGATATTATATCCATGTTATCTCCACAGTCTCTTGTGGCGAATCTCCTTATCCTACTTAGTTTTCTATTAACTGGTGGAGATGAAAAAGTAACATATCAGCAAGAAGCAGCTTGAGTTAATGGATTGAATATATCATCTTCATTTAGATTGTGTGGCCTCTTGGCAGCAGAGACACACCATGCCACCACGAGTTGGAGCCCTGGAAGAAATAAAGCTACGTTTGACTCTTGGGATTTAGTCCAGCAGCCTAAGCTGAATTGATGTGACTGCACAGCTTTCAGTTCTCAAACTAGGTCACTTTGAGCATTCATGCCATGATTTCTGTTTGTGTCCACCAACCTCCTTATGAAACAGGTTCTCAACCTCCTTGTCCACTTTCACAAGCCTGTTCCACCTTAAATATCTTTTTCTTGAACTGAATTAATCAGAATTATATCTTGCATTTCAGATGAAGCCTTGACATTTTCTTATAACTGCCATAGAAATATTCCACCTGCTGCATCCTAAGATCATGATCACATCCACCTTGAGGATCGCAGTCATTCTACATTTAGCTAGTATATACAGGTATCCTTCCCTTTCCTTCACTGTTTCCAGCTGTGTTTCTCAAACCGAAATCATTAGCATTCATCTTGAAGGGCTGGATTTTGTCCTTTGTGCTACTCATTTTCATTCCATTTCCATTACTTCTGTCCTCAGGGTTATCCAGCTCTCTCTGCATGGTATTCTAGTCCTCCTCTGAATTGACAGTGCCTTCCAACTTTGTGTCATTGACACATTTCATAAGCCCACTCCTACTTTTTGAGCCAAAACCAGTCCTTGAGGAACTCCATTAATAGCATATCTCATATAGCCCAATACTTCCTCTCTTGACACAGCCTGCTGTCATCTCTGCTTTAACCAGTTTTCTAGCCATCTTACAGTTTCTTTACTAATCCCCCTTTTCCTTACCTAAGCAGACACTTTCTTACATGGCACCAAAACAACTGTTTAACTGAAATCCAGAACACTGTATTTCCTTTGTCTAGAGAAAACAGTCATCTTAAAGTGAGCTATTATGTTAGTCTGGCATGACCAGACTATGACTAAACCAGACTAAAAATGGCATTTTCCATTTTCCCGCTTATCTTTATTCTTTCCTACAAAATCTCTTCTCCAGGCTCGCATGTTGTTGCAAATTAAATGACTCCAAGATAACCAGACCACGTTCTCCTCTTTTTATCCCATTTCAAAAGATGGGTACAGTATTCCCGGCTCTTTAGTCATCTCCTCTCTCTCAAGTGTCTGGGAGGGGGAATTTCTAATGAGTTGGTGATTTTATATGCTGTATCTCCAAAATTTCTGGAGTGGGGATTATCCTGTCTCCTTCAAAACAAGTTTGATGTGGCACTTTGAGTTCTGTTTCAGTCACCATAATACTAATTCCCTCCAGCCATACCGTGTCTCTCTCTGTTGTCAGTGTCATTGTGCACAAAGGGAAAGAAAAGGCATGACGCGTCAGTTTTAGGAAAAATCATTATCAATCTCCACCCTGGCCTGGTGCATGGCTGTTCCTTTGCTTCTTTTGTGCTCAATTCCTAGTTACATGGCTGAAATTTTTTTTGGTAGTTGTTTTATTTCCTCTGTAAGATCTAACACAGCTTGACTTTTGGCAATTTGTACTTTATTTCTGCACTTTGACCCCTTAAGATGCTGCTTTCTCAGCTGATTAGTCTTTCTTCTCATTTCTTTTAGGTTCTCTGCTATTATGCATGTGATTTTTAAGGTGGATTTTTATTCAGTTCCTTCCTACAAGATCCCCTCCTACTTTTGCCCTTACTTAGGAAAAACATTCCAGATACTTTTTGCTCCTCTGATTCAAAGCAATCTTGATTTTTATTCAGCCTGTGTCAAGAAGTGAGTGACTCCTTCCACGGGTAATTCATCCTCATATCTTTCATGAAGCTATCATTATCACTCTCAGTCTTATTAATCAGTGCAGAGCTTGGTCCAGTCAAGACTCTGTTCTGTGCTTGTGCAGAATGTGTGACTCTAGAAACATGGAACAATGCCACAGCTAGTAAAAATCATAACAATAATTTTATAAATATATATTAATTTTTTTTGTCAAGATGAATATATTCACATATATAGAGAGTGAATATATATTAATGCAAGAGTAAAAGTGATCTATCAAGCTGAATTATTTAAATGGCATTAACAGTGCCAAAGTATCATAATGGATTTTAGCAAGCCGTTGTACTGATGAAAACTTGAAACCAAATGAATCCACATCTCTCAGCTCACAGAAAAAAAATAGTGTTTTTTCTCAGCATTACTAAGTTGGCCATCTGGGACTGAAAATGTGCTTTGAGCAAACTACTGAGTAAGAAAGTACCATTTTTACATAGTTACATTTCATAAAAAGAACATACTTAAAGAATACTTAATAGTTATACGTTAATACTTAATACTTAAACCTCTGACAGATTTACCCAAAACTCATTCTCTGTGTTTAGCTTGTGCTTTGCAAAAAGCAAAAAAAACCAAAACGCTTTAAAGAGCTATTTCCTCTACTTGACTTGCTGCTACACAGAAGATGGAATAAAGGTATTGGACAGCATCATGAAAGTGCCTGAGTATTTAACAAGGCCCCCTATTATGAGAGATAACTAATGATAGTAATAAGAACAGTTAAATTTAATCTTTGATGTTTACGTCAAGACCTAATCCAAATTAGGGCAATGGAGAAGATCTGAACTTTTCTCCATCTGAAGAGAATTAGTACAGGCTAGCATGCAGAATGCCAAAGCCCTAACAAATGTGTGTTATTTTAAGTAGAAATGTCTGAGGTGAAACACTGAGCCTTGTCATATGGGGCTAAAATCTGCCTGGCCCTTGGCCAGTAGGAGTGAGGCAGAGGGAGAGAACTTTAGCACAGCTGATGTCAGGATGGGGCAGAACTGCGTTTCTGATGTTCCTGAGAATGCATGGGCTACACCCCTTGAGCTGTACAACAGAGAGGAAGGAGGAATATAGTGTTGCTTCCTTCCAGGCACACTGTCCAGCTGAGCTGCTTGAGTCTTTTCCAAGGAGTATACTCAAGGGAACGCTAGGAGACATCCTGCCCCTCTGAGGCACCACAACTGAAGCATTTCACATGCACAGCATGAAACACAAGGTTCAGGGCAAGGCTGTGCATAAAATGAGATGGCTAGCCCCAGAAGAATGCCCCAAACTAACCTGTGCATTTGCCTGAATCATTGATCCTTGTTACATATCACGTCTTTGGGAAGATTGTTATGAGTCATTAGATTATGAGTTCCAGACTCCTATCAATAACTGCATTATAGCACCCCATGTCATCATGGCCATGTTATTTCACACAATTCCCCCTTAGTTAGACAAAGAAATATCTTATCTGAGAGGATGCAAAACAGTTTCTACTAAAACCAGATAGTCACTGAAGGGCAGTGCTTTTTCAGGCAACTTTTAAAACCACAAATGGAGTTTCAGCTCTTAAACCTACAGAAAATTAATACTTCCCTACCCCAACTACCTTTTTTGCTCCTGAATGTGGGATTTTTTTTCCTTCTCTGAATGTGGAAAGAGAAACAGCGCAAACTCCACAGTAAGTTTTGCCCTACTATATAGACCCCCATTTTTAAATTGCACCTACAATATGCAAAAAAATATCTTGCAGCTCTGCCACTGGCAGCTGTGACACATAAACTCCAGAGACGCTGTGGCTCTGGATCACTCTATGGAGAAGTGTGCTTGTGCGCATGCACTGAGTTTTCTCCTCTTTTTTATCCTCTCTGCCAGAGGAGACAGATGTCAAAATCAGGAGACTAAAATTAAAAGCACAGGAGTGTCTTCCTGGTTAGAGGAATTAAGTATGCTTTTGATGCACGTGTGTTAATTCAGACCTATGGCAAGAAAAAGTCGTGTTGATTCTGCTCCCAGGCAACCTGCTACAATAACGCAAACCAGCTACTTTGCCTAGATCCCAGGGTAATGCTTTGGACTGAGGAAGTTAGTTTTGTGGCAAAGGAATGCATCAGATTCTACAAAGGTTGAAGCATGTATTCAGCCAGTCTGCGTGTTACACGTATTCTCTGGATATAGAAAGTTGTTACTGAGCTGCCACCCAGCATCAATGGCACAGAGCACTTCAGGTGCCTCCTATGTCTGGTGTGAGTGAAGCAGACATATCACATTGATCTATTCTCACCCAAATGATGCCTGAAAGCAGGACAAAGAAGCCCAACTGTTATTCATCCACTGGATTTTTTTTTCTTGTTTTATTTTGTTTTGCTTTTTGTTATTTTGATCACTTTGAAGGTGGTTTCAAAACAATGCAAGCATAATTCCTTTAAATTTTAGGAAACATGCTGGAAGAAAGCAATGGCTGCCAAATATTTTGAATTCGTCAGAGATCATCCTAAATCCATGCTGTGAACTGCAGTGCAGTTGTTTTCATTCAGAACTTGACACTGGCTGAATGGAGCCATTTGCAGATACATCATACGTACTAAACCTTCAGCCTTCTCCCAAGTGCCTCTCGAGCTTAGAAGGTTTCAGCGCCCATGTTTTTTTCTCACCTAAAGGGTGGAATAAATTTTGCATCTCATCTGGCTTTAATTTCAGCCAGTGTTAGTAGAATCTCCAGCATTATAGTGGGGATTTGGCTGGAAACATCCCCGTCACAGCCAGGGACACTACCCTCCCAGAGATCGGTTTGCCACAGCACAGGCGCAGTGTGCAGCTGATGCAAAACACCGTTTAAAATATGGAAACATCCAGCATTTTTGCACTCTGGCCAAGACAAGCCTGCGTTTCTGCCACTTCACTGCGACCCACCCTGTGGAACTGATGTGAGAGTTTAGCTCAAGTCATGGACTGAGCTGGGCAAGGCCAAATTGTCATCTAGCATGTACCCACATAATTCTACCGAGGCAACGCTAATGAACAGGTGTAAATCAGAGAAGAATCAAAAACCAGCCCTAAGCCAAAGTTTCAAATTCAAGGCTTCATTTTATCCCATATTTTCCTTTTGTGGCCCCAGTTTGCAAGACGCTGAGTGACTGCAGTTCTGCTCAGGTTCAACCACCGTGCCTGGAGCTTGGTGCAGCACAGGAACTGTAGTTAGGACCTTGTGTACTCCTGGGCCCTAAGGCTGACTGAAAAAATCCTCAGGGACAACTTCATAGATGCTTAATATTCAGCTCAGGTGCCAGAGTCTTACAAAGGGCTCATTATAAATCTTGTGGAAAATCTGACAGTGTAGACAAATGCCTGAACTAGAGCAGATCTTTTCTAGAAGTTGGATTTTCAGTGTGCCTGAACTGCTCTATTTTCAAATACTTATTTTAGGATATTGGATTTTTATCAGTCAGCTCGTAGCTAATTAACAGAGTTTTTTAAAAGACCATAACCCCCACTCCATTTAACTGATTATCTGAGAGAGGAACAGCATCAGATTATTTTCCTTCATATGACATGTCAAGTGGACGGTATCTTCCAAGCCAAAGACATAAACACTAACTCACCCACATAATTTTATTACTGCCTAAAATAAAACCATATGAAGTTTCTGTATCAGTGCCTGAAAAATTAGTTCACTAGATTCTGGCAACATAAAGTGTCCCTAACACTTTTGTTCATACACATATAAAGTCCAATGAAAAATGGTGATAGTTATTTTCAAGGAATAGCTGGAAAGCCGTTCTCCCAGAACAGAAGTTACCCCAGCTGTTTGCCATTACTGCCATCGATGATAACTCAGAAAATGTCCAAATCATACTGTATACAATAAACTAATTTTTATAGGTCTTATTCAATAGGCAGGGAAGTAAATGAAAGGACTCAGATTAAGTTCAATGGATTTTGGAGCTGTCTCTGTGCTTCACACCTAACATCACAGCTACACATCCAAACACTACTGACACTGTGTATTACTCACAAAACTTAGAAATGGTGCTACCTAGTTTTAGGAATAACTGTACAGTCAAGGTAACATTTATCCAGAAGAGAATTGCTTCCATCTGTTTAAAAGAACAACACCGTTTGGTTATAGTTACATACTTCTATAAGAAGAATGGCAGAAGAAATATATGAATTCTGACTACAGTGCTGCTTTACAAAAATACTGTTATTTAGCATAGTTTGATTTTTCCAGGCAACGGAGCAAAATATAAATTACCTACAAAATCTGCCATCCCAACTAGCACATTTGAAAATAAGATATCACGATTTATGTAATATCTTGTCATCCAGAGATCCTGAAATATTTTGCAAATAAGAGTGGTCTTGAAGTATCCTCTCTTATTACTTCCCCTCCACAGAGTGAAAGGGTGGCACTTGCTCTGTTGAGTGACTTGCCACATTTGACAAGCAGAGCCAGGAACAGGCAACCTCATAGCCTTTTTCTTCCATGGTATTGCCTGTCGCTTTCAGCCAGATCTGTTAATGCTCAGAGTCTTGTAGAGGAAGGCCAGCAGACAACTTTCCTTATTATAGATCATATCTACTATAGTTAAAAATGGCTGTTTGTGCACAACACCTTAAAATTAAAATGATCAGAAAAGCCAGTGAGATTGACAGTCTGGAACAAAAGCCTTCAGTGCCCAGGCTTAGGAAATGTCTTGTAACTGCCAGGTCCTATATCCTGTGAGACATCGGAGAGCAGTATCACATACAACTGTAGGGCAAAACGGGGAAGTCAAGGTAAGATTTCAAGAGGAAAGTCTTGGCACCTGAGGAAGGGGTTGGGAAAAGTCAGATCTGTTAGACATGGGCCCGGCAGGTATGAAAGTCAAGCATTCCTGCCTGTCTTGATTGCTGCTTTCCCATGAGCATGAAGCTAGCATCAAGAAAAAAATCTGTAATGAGTCCACAGACCACAGCAAATAGTTTCTTTTCACAGCTTCTCTCCGAATTTTAATCCTCTGGACCTAGGACCCACTGGGCGAACTGTTTCTTAGTGATGACAAGATGTTGCTTACCATCTCCTGTGCTTTACAGTGTTCTCCTTTGATGGCTGCGCAGCAGAGAGGATGAGAGATGTGCTTTTCCCCCAGGTACATGTGGCCATGCCATCAAATGGCAAGTCTGTATGTTTTTTAAAGCTGAGATCTGTTCACAACTCTGTATATTTAGGTGACTGAGTGCCTGTGGGTTGTTTTTAGAGCATAATTTAGGGTGCAGCATGTTCGTTTGCTTGCCATTTGAAGTTAGGGAAATGCTGGTGTGATTTGCACCCACTGCTTCATGCTGGTTCTGAGGACACCTCTGTGTGTCTGTTCTGCTTACTCATTCTCAGACATCACTGGCCTCCACATGAAATGAAAGGTGTGATGTTTAAGTTTGTATGAGAAAACCATCAGACTTAGAGTTTCAAAATGCAAATAAGTTATCCAAGAATTCAAAAGAATTTATAGCCTATAAAATCAAACAAATCTGGACATTTTCTGAGCCAGGGAAATACGAGGCAGATGTTATTGACAAGAAACAACCTTATTTAGGATTTTCATTCATACTAAAATATTCAGTAATATAATCAGAGCCAAAAGAAACCTACACATTTTTTCATTGCAATTATTTTAAGTAACGTACAACATTTTTTCTCAGCTTGATCTTTGGCACCAAGATAGAATTGTACTTGAAATGAAGTAGTAAAACACAGTAAGCCATTTTATGTAGCAATGGTAGTTTCAAATCCAATCAGCTCTAATAAAAGATTGTGGAGTTCTTGAATCAGCAATAAATCACAGATTAAGATGCCTACCAGAAACAAATACCAGTTCTATATTTTTACAAGTAACACTTGATATTGTGGCTTCTCTGCCTGTTCTTTGTTCTCCCCTTAATTCTTCACTCCATCAAAAGAGTTGATTTATGCCACCATGGTCAAAATTTAATTACCTGCTATTTATCGCAGTGGAAACAAACCCTGTCTTGAGCAATCTGGAATATGCGAAAAAAATCAAAGTTTGTTTTTTGATCTTTTACTTTAGGATATCGAACAGAAACTCCTTTTCTTTCCTCTCAGAAGCAACTACCTTGATTATTTATTTATTTATTTTTTTATAAATCTCTTTCAGCAACAAGGAATGGAAGATTAAAGAAACGGGATATGGTTTATAAAACTTTTTTCCACAGGCGTGCCCTATATGACAGACTGTGTCCCTGGAACACCTTGGCTCCAGTGTAGTAGCTGTGGGTGTGGTGATTATTTCCTGGCACAAGGAAGGATTTCAGGAAAGCACTGACTCTGCCTTCTCCACCCAGGCAGGTTCCTGACCTCTCCTTACAAGTGACAAGAGCCCTCGTGTGCATAAATCCTACCAGATCCTTAAGGCAAAACCACTCACAGTGTTTGCATTGTGGGACTGTTCTCTTGAAAATATAAATGTATGTGTAGCGTGCCTGAGGGTACCCAGCTTTGAATTATAGAGTGCCTTGTGAGCAGTTGTGGCATTTGGTTTGAAAATACTCCCCCCTGCCTCCCACCCCACTTCCCACTTCTTATTTTAAATTCAGCTTTTCAAAAGCTTGTTACCAAAAATACTCTGATGGATTCGTGGTGGTGCTGACTAGCAGTAGCTTAGCAAAAGAGAGTGAAAGATCACATTATAGACTTCAGCTTCTTCCTGGAATTGCTGCTTTTTTCCTTTCACTATTTTTTTTCTTTCTTGGCAGATATATTTAAAAAGAAAAAGAGAGTGTATGAATTTGCTTCTGTATGGGGCTGTTAGATGGGTAGCCACAGAGATCAAAGTCCTCTGAACAGGTGTGGCATGGAAAGTGCCAGTTCTCTCCTTTCTATGTCTAAATCCTGCCCTGAGGGAATATATTTGTTGGGCAAGACCTTGCACAACCAAAGCCAGAGGGAGCATGAACTAGAAAAAGTCATACTGAATAAGAAGAATGGCCACAGGATCTGTATATCCAGATCAGGCTGGATAAGTGATAATAAGATAATACTAGTGATAATAAGATAATGCTACCTCTATTCCTTTCCACACAACATTTGGCTTCTCCTGGGAACTTCTCAAGGCAACCGTGACAGTTGTTAAGTCACTGGGCTAGTGATCTGACCTTTGTGGTATGTCAACAGCGGGCTGGACCAGGAGTTCTTTTTGCCTCATACACAAAGTTTTTTGGTTTCTTTTTCTAGAAAGAACAATAGAACACGAAGTGTGGTCAATGCTAGATAGCAAAACACTGTATCTGCTCAAAAAATGACCCTGCCCTCTTCTTTGTAGAGAAAGACACAAGTATTCTGATTAATCTTGGCAAAGAGAGCATGGTGGAGAAGAGGAGACAATGAGAAAGAGGACCATAAACTGGAAAAGCACTGACCGTGTTTTAAGCACATACTAGAGCAAACCTGGATAGGGGCTGCAGCTCTCATGTCTATTGGTACCAAGTCAGTCATGGTTTGACCCATGGCAGTGGAGCTGTTGCCAAGAGCTTTGAAGTCTTAGGAGGAGCCCATGAGACATCTTCACCAAGCAGATCATGTCTTGGGTCAGCACAGGGGATTCATCAAGGGATAAAGCAGTCAGCTGGCAAGCCTGGTCTTTGGAAGCCTCAAAGTTTAGGAAGGTTGAATAAAGCTCTGTCTCTGTTTAACCATGTTCTGGGAAAGAGGAAGCCTGGAAAGATGAGGGCAGAAGAAGCTGGGTCTGAGAAAATGAGGTTAGGGGAAATGAAGAGAAGAATGAAGTGCAGAAATGGGCTATGCCCTCTTAAGCATCCTGTATTCCAAAGTCATGGCTGGAACCCAAGATTCCTGATCATTCCTCTGCTTGCCAGCAAGTACCTATGAAACCCACAGGAAAAAAACCTGTTTGATTCTCCTTGGGTGCAAGTCTGCGCCACTGTCCTGCCATATATTGTACTAACTCACATCCCAGTCGTAGTGAGACTTTTTACTGCTACCACAGCTTAACCATTATGCACAGGGAAACCATACAAAAGTGCCCCATAAACTAACAGGACATAATAGAGTTTCGAAGTCAAGTGCATTGTAGCTTAGCAGAAAAGTTCTATTTTTTTTTTCCCACCATATGTGGACTTTTTTGTTAAGGAGCATAAGCAGAACGCACCCAACACAGCACCTAAGCACATACGTAACTTCAGGCTTCAGTAGAGCTACTCATGTGTTTACAATTAATGGCACTTACATTACGTGGGTGGAATTGTCAATGGAGCCCAATGGAGAAGGGCTGAAAGCTTTACTGAAAGCCAGTGGGAGCTGGGCATCTGACTCCCAAAGCTCTCTTCTAAATCCCTTTAAAAACCCCCGCAATGCTCGGTTGAGGTACAAGAGAGGATTTTCAATTCCATGCCAATACACTATGATTCAGTGGTTAGATTGTATGCTATTAAGTGAATAAGGCAGCCATGACATATTTATTTGCCATGATTTACAAGAAGAGAAGAAAAAAATGCTGCATGTAAGTGCTTCCAGCATTCACTTGGTTGTAAACTGGCTGTTCATTAACTAAAGTAGAAATTAATGGAAAGAATACCAAGAATAAGCATAGGAAAATAGGTCCTGTCACTGGTCCTGTGCCTCAGTTTCTTCATTCGAAAACATGGGAATGGCGATTCTAATTGCTTTTGAGTATTCATGAAAAAAACCCAACCCAAAACTATAACTAACTTCTTATTACAGAACAACTGTATGTAAGTGGAAATAAACTGTTGAGTGCATATGATTTGAATAAACATGCATCTGTTTTCAGGAGGACATCAGAAGGTACATTTCTGCATTACAGACTGTTTTCTGCCAAATATCAGATTTTTATGTGCGAAGTTTTGGTCATTTTACGTATTCCAAAGAAAGCTGCGAGACTGGGGGGAAATGGTGGGAAAAAGAGTATTTTTTGTTAGATTTTTTTTTTTCTTGATTCATGCTCAAACTTTCCCAAAATAGTCACTCTTGGAAAGAGAACAACCCTAGAAAAAGTTCAGCCAAAAAGGCTAAAGTTTATGAAAATAATAAATAACTGAAACTGGGCCTTTAGAATGGAAATGTTCAGATGAACTTAATATTAGTGCTTCAACACATAGGTACGTTACTAGATTTTTAAGGCAGGAAATGAGTGGGAGAAAAGTACCTTTTTTTTTCTTTTTTTTTTTTTCTCTCCTGGTGTACTTTTTAATGAAAACAGGAAGAAAATAGAAGAGGATGTCATGTACAGTATGTGGTACTGATAGAGTTGACTTAGACCAATGACACATCCTTGCGCTTCTAGTGACTCATCTCTGGTGGGTAAAGTGAATTGAAAGTGGAAAAGTCTTGTACAATTTATACCAAATGTTGCAAAAGTCTAAGGCTCCAAAGTCAAGGGATCAGTTAGATTCAAATAAGATTAAGATCCCATCGAAGGCATTGGCATTTAACATCATGCTTTAGTAGATAGTAAACCCACAATCATGTACCTTCTGCAGTTGTACAATGGGGGAGGTGAAAAGAAAGAGTGAAATCATGCAAGCGTTCTGATTTGCCGAGGGTTGTAGACTGACGATATTGACAACATTAAAAAATCAGTAAAATCTGGAGACAGGTAAGGGACAACAGATACAATTAGAGTTTGTAAGTTTTTTAGAGATATCGGTTGATATGTTACTACTGTTTTTCAAAGCAACCTCATGCTTATTTGTGATGAGTGCTGCTTGGAAATGCCTGTTTGTACACCTTTGTCATTTACTTCATTTTGACAGAAAGGCTCAGGCCCTCAGTTAACTAAGTCTTAAAGCTAACAAAAACAGATCTTTCAAAGTGACCATCCAAAAGCATCTGATGTGTATATATATTATGGCTCAGAAAATTCATGTTTCCTTCCTTCTCCTATCAATTTTCTACAGACAAATATGTTCAGAAATATTTATTGGAAAGCAAATCAAAAAGAAGTCATTTTTTTCCCTTTTTTTGTGAATTTTATTGATGTGAATGCCTATATGTATTATTTGTAGTATTTGCCTTCTCTCTGGAAATGGTGTTTCATGTTCCACAGTTTAGGAAGAGTAATCCTTCCAGAAGGAAAAACTTCGGGGTTAATAATGGATAAAAATGGCTGAGCTCTGGGTTCTTCTGTATCTATGTTAATATCTTGAATTGAGTAATGCCTGACAGAAACTTGAAGGATTATGCATGTTTTTTGTTTTGCAGCCAGCAATCTCTCTCCTGCTCACTCCTCACCCCCAGATGGAGGAGAGGAGTTGTCTGCATGGCATTCCACACAAACTCAGGAGCTTCTTGGGCAGAGCAGGTTGTAGCACAAAATCTCAGTCACTGATAAACACTGCCTTGCCTCCAGTGACACAACAGATGTATGCAATGAGGTTATGGCAGTTACTTATCTTTTAATTCAGGGCACACAGCTAGGACTCTGCAGTATTGTTATTAGCTCAGTTTGCTCTTTCACCGGATTTGGGAACAATTTTCACCTGTCTGTACAGAGACCATGTATTTCTCATGAGTCAACATTTTGGTTTCCATAGTGGTAACCTTCACAGAAATTAAAGCCTTTTGTGAATCATTCTTGTCACCTTTGGCAACCAGTGGAATTCCAGAATCCCTTTGGTGGTCATCATGCTGGATCCTGATCTTCCCTCCGCTCCTTTTTGCGTGGACATCTACAGAAACCAATCTGACTCACAAAACGTGAGATCAAAATCTGCTCTTACCATTAGCATTGTTAAGTGGTCTAAAACAAGAACAATCTGCCAGGAGCATCCAAAGGCCTTTGAACCTGGGGCCAAAATGGCAGAGTTGGAGGTCTGGCAGGATGTATGCACCCCTGCATAACCAGGGAGTGGACTGAAAGCTCTGGCAGCCATCAGGAGTGCTCCCAGGCTCCAAGAGCTGCAAGTGACTGATGAGTTAGCAGCTGGCACAGGGATCCAGTTAATATCATCCATCACCAGATGGATTTTTCTAGCTCCACTCTGAGGGCTCTGGGTTTTCTTAGCAGATTTCTGGCAACATTTTTCAACATCTAAAATACATTTCCTCTGAAGCAGGGATAACTGTTTCTATCTGTTACTAGATTGTTGGTGACTTCACTGAGAATGCAATTCATAACTTGAGAGATGGTGTGAGAATGAAGCATTCAGGTCACTTGTCCTTCCTCAACAAGGTGGAGATGGAACAAAACCAGCAGAAGGCAGGTGTTACACCAGGGGAAGAGGCATGGTATTAGGAAGAGTGTAAACCGTCAAGGGGGTGAAAGAGAAAATAAGGAGAATAAAGAGAAATAAGAAAGTAAAATTAGGAATTTTCAATCTAGTAAACTACATTAGTGAGGCCAGGAAAGGGGAAAATTTGAATCCAAGGCCAGTACTGGCATACATTCATCTAATGCTTATGCTGCAGAACATCGTACAAGAAAACAGTGATTTTTTTGAAGCTTCTTAAGTGATGTGTGTGCACATTTCTCTGACTTTTATTTGGAGTTGAATGACTGAATCTCCCCCAATGGAACTGAAAGTCCTGCTCAAAGTACTCTGCTATCCTGACAGGACAAGCAGCTCACACTGTAGTGTAGGGCTACATAAATATAGTCAGTAAGAAAGCGGAGTAGCAGAACAGTAATTTTTTTTTACAGGGGGTATCCTCCTGAATTTCATAGAAATACAAATTCTTCTTTCACCACACTCAATATAGATTTAGTCAATTGACTTAAATGTTGATATATACACACAGAACTGGCATATATTTTCTTATTTACCTTCTCTTCCTATCGGGGAGACCAGTATGTCAATGAAAACATCACTTCTGATCTAATTTTAAAGTAGAGCAAGCTACAAGATAGAGTGAAAAGGCAAGATATTTTGGTGTCAAAAGTTTCAAAAAGTCATGT
>VXBW01004602.1:471451-646440 GCA_013400375.1 Thinocorus orbignyianus
CTGCCAGGAGCATCCAAAGGCCTTTGAACCTGGGGCCAAAATGGCAGAGTTGGAGGTCTGGCAGGATGTATGCACCCCTGCATAACCAGGGAGTGGACTGAAAGCTCTGGCAGCCATCAGGAGTGCTCCCAGGCTCCAAGAGCTGCAAGTGACTGATGAGTTAGCAGCTGGCACAGGGATCCAGTTAATATCATCCATCACCAGATGGATTTTTCTAGCTCCACTCTGAGGGCTCTGGGTTTTCTTAGCAGATTTCTGGCAACATTTTTCAACATCTAAAATACATTTCCTCTGAAGCAGGGATAACTGTTTCTATCTGTTACTAGATTGTTGGTGACTTCACTGAGAATGCAATTCATAACTTGAGAGATGGTGTGAGAATGAAGCATTCAGGTCACTTGTCCTTCCTCAACAAGGTGGAGATGGAACAAAACCAGCAGAAGGCAGGTGTTACACCAGGGGAAGAGGCATGGTATTAGGAAGAGAGTAAACCGTCAAGGGGGTGAAAGAGAAAATAAGGAGAATAAAGAGAAATAAGAAAGTAAAATTAGGAATTTTCAATCTAGTAAACTACATTAGTGAGGCCAGGAAAGGGGAAAATTTGAATCCAAGGCCAGTACTGGCATACATTCATCTAATGCTTATGCTGCAGAACATCGTACAAGAAAACAGTGATTTTTTTGAAGCTTCTTAAGTGATGTGTGTGCACATTCCTCTGACTTTTATTTGGAGTTGAATGACTGAATCTCCCCCAATGGAACTGAAAGTCCTGCTCAAAGTACTCTGCTATCCTGACAGGACAAGCAGCTCACACTGTAGTGTAGGGCTACATAAATATAGTCAGTAAGAAAGCGGAGTAGCAGAACAGTAATTTTTTTTTACGGGGGGTATCCTCCTGAATTTCATAGAAATACAAATTCTTCTTTCACCACACTCAATATAGATTTAGTCAATTGACTTAAATGTTGATATATACACACAGAACTGGCATATATTTTCTTATTTACCTTCTCTTCCTATCGGGGAGACCAGTATGTCAATGAAAACATCACTTCTGATCTAATTTTAAAGTAGAGCAAGCTACAAGATAGAGTGAAAAGGCAAGATATTTTGGTGTCAAAAGTTTCAAAAAGTCATGTTGCAAGCTTTCTCTGTGGGATTACACACAGCACAGGGCACAGAAATGTCTGCTACAAACCTTAATCTCTGTTATACTGGTAAAACTGCCCACATGGATATCTGAGATAGTGATTCTAAATTTTGTCCAGATTAGCAGCTGTCTGTGCGTCTGTCAGTGGAAGTCCTTTGCCTGTGCACTACACGTCTAGTAAACAGGCTGCCAATCACTGCATTCACATACATGTGTGTGCCTGAATTGACCATTTGTAGTTGTGCACCCACTGCCAAGGAGAAGGAAGAAGCTACCAACTCTTGCAAGTGAATAACAACACACAATTTTTCCTACTGCCTTTGAGATTTTATAAGGCCCAATCCCATCCCATGTAATTTTTCTTCCAAATGATATAGCTCAGCAGGGGCTGATTGCTTTCCCATTAGCTTTTCTACATTTACAAAACATAAATTAATACAGACCACATTAATACACAGTTCTGCTAGATCCATTACAAAACCTGAAATTCCTTCCAAGCCAAGCACTAATGCTTTATTTTCAGATTACTGTAAATCATGACTGGCCTGTTTTGCCCTTTGGCTAATGGGATGTGATATGGGAGATGACCTTTGATTGGGCATGATCTTTATTTTGACATTTGCTGCTGTTGGCTCTCTTTGCAGCAAGAACCAGCATTGCTGCTAGCTTCTGCAGAAAACACTGTCTTCTCTGATGCTTGAATGGTACTCAAAAGCTGTTGTTCCCACTGCAGAGCAAAGAGGTGAGACCAGGCAAAAGGCTGTGATCTCAAATTGTGAAAGTGGAGCAAGTATCTCTCAGAGAAGAGGAAATAAAGCTGATACACAAGACCCAAACCCAACAATGTAAACACCCGGTTTTCAACTGTCTCATTCTCAGCTTCCAGAAGCACCAGACTTCTACTGACATCATTTGGAGATAAAGGGGCTCAAGATCTCTGGAAATAACCACAACATTTCAATTTTCTTCTCTAGTCATATTTTGATTGCTTTTGATTGTATAGAGCAAGTCCAAAATAACTCCTTAAAACCACAGAGCCTGTAGTCAGAGGCAAAGATGCAAAGATTGTAGCTAATCCTTAGAGTCCAAGTATCATAAGACTGAGTAGACAAGTCTTCACATTCACAATGTCTTAAAGCCTCTACGGATTGGTTTGTGTTCATGAGTGTCACAAGTAGTGACAGCATGGAAAAGAGATTGTGTGTGGATAAACCTGAACTCCAATATGGATTGTGATAATGGTAAGAACAAAAGAAGGAGTTTTACTAGTGCATGGATTAAACAGAATGATTACATCGGTGTGAGGTCCATCTTTACCCTTAAAGTGCAACACACACAGCTACACTGAGTGCAACGCTGGCCTTGTTCTATTTTGGGGGGTTTATTATATTTTAAAATTGTATTAAATTTATGTTTAACCATAACCTAATTAAATCAGATTTCAGAAAGTTAGTTACAGTTTGTCTGACAGAGCTCATGGGATGTGGAAGCTGTGTTTAATAATGAGTAAATCATATAATATATCAAATAAGCGAGGGCATTCTGAATCAAACAGCAAAACTATCTGTGTATTTCAAGCCATCTCTGTAAACCAATCTCGTGTCCTGGGATTGCACAAACCTGGCTCAAGGCTTTTCTGAAACTAAGTAAAATTCGGATGTCGATTCCCAAAGCTGGTACTGGAAACATTAGATCTTTTTAGTGACATTTACTTCCCATGACTTTATTTTTGCATACATAGACAAGATATCCAGCATCCTGGGAGGTAAATCACATTTGAGTTATCCAGCTGCAGATCATCACCTACCAAGGCTCCAGTGCTATGAAACCAAATGGAAGAGATGGATCCAAAGTGAAAGTTCACACTGAAAAATAATTTGGGGGTTGGTGCAAAACCCAACCTGTAATTTTCATCGCAGCAAATGTTTTCCACTTGCTCAGTTTGTGCTATGCTTGTGGCCCTTAGGGACCAGGTGTCATTTCTCAGACATATATGAGTGGATAGAACCAGTGTCCTAAAGGAACTCCAACACAACTCATTGCTTTGTGTTCTTCCTATGTAAACTCTCAGGGAGTTTTAGTTGGCCATATTACCTTTTGCTTCCCTAGCTAAAAGCAATCTTGCTGGCAGTGCTGCTTTCCCTCTGTGGAAGTAGCCACATTTCAACTACAGGTGACGTGAGCACTGCACACGCAGAGCCAAATTCCACAGTAACGCGAGAGTATGTATTTATGACAGCAGTGGATTTGTGCCTGGTCACACTGTAGTTGTATGAGGTAGACAGACAATAAAATTGTCTGGGGTGGGGAACATTGTAAAGTATTGCTAATGTAGCTATGGTGGGTGAATTCTTTCACAAATCTGTTTAAGGGTCTCATGCTAAGTCTTGCAAAATGCTGGCTATTTACACAAATGTATTTTAGAGTTCATCAATAAATTATTTGCCTTTCATCCTTTATTCAGTTGATCCTTCCCTCCACAGAACTTTTAATTCATTATTTTGGAAGCAACTGCTTGCCTTATTAAAAGCTACGGAAAAACTTTTAATAAGGCAATTGATGGAACAGCAATTTAAATGGTAACCAATTGAATACTTCAGAAAACAATGTTTGGTTTGGATACAAAAGGGCCGTACCTGCAGCATCAGCAGCCCTGTCTTGGAGCTACACTACTAGAAAGCGTGGCCTAAAAAAGCATGTGTGTGTGTGTGCAATGACCCAAGTGGAAAAGGAATTTTTGACATGTAAACAACTATTTGTCTCCTGCACTCTTGAACGTAGACCCATTATCTTATCGTTCATTAGCAGACTATTGAATTCACATAATCAGTAATAGTTTCTGGAAGCTGTTTGGCAAGCAGATATGGAAATTACTAACTCACAGCTGGGTAAGAAAAAATGGCAAATACACACGTTGTGCTTGCTCTCTTCCCCCNATTGTTAATCTGTATACAATTTTAAAATATAATATTTTAACATTCTGTTCATGGCTTTTTACATAAAAATGCCAAAATAGTTGTTTGGTTTCTTTTGTTTCCTAGAGGTAAAAAGGCAACACAGCAGAGATCACTTTTCAATACTGTTGTGCATTTATTTTTCCTCCCTGCAAGAAGCTGGCTGCAACCCATCCTAGCTGGCAGTGATACACAAGGTAAGCTGAAAATATTTACTGATAATA
This sequence comes from Thinocorus orbignyianus, assembly GCA_013400375.1. NCBI lineage: Eukaryota > Metazoa > Chordata > Aves > Ciconiiformes > Thinocoridae > Thinocorus > Thinocorus orbignyianus. Next base: position 475,780 of record VXBW01004602.1, read on the forward strand.
GCTAAAATTAATTTGTTTGGAAACCTACGGTCCTTCAATGCTTATTCAGCAAAAAACCTCATTGAGACCCTGATTCAGGAAAGCATTTAAACATATTTTATGCATGTGTTTAAGTTACACTAACTTAGACATAAGTCTGGGTATGAGGGCTTTCTTTTACTTGAATTTGAACTTTCATATCTAAGTCTTCTACAATAAAATAGTAAGTTTGATTTAGGATAGCTGGTAACATGCTGCTTTCTGAAGTCAGATCAAGAAACTGCTGTCATTTCAGATAATAACCTCTAGAAGCCGTTAATGAAGCCGTTAAAAATGAAGTAATGTTTAATATACAAGGATTTAGTAGGTTATAGTAAGTAAATCTAAGGAAGCAGAGTTTAGATCAGCCTCTCATTCACTGACTTCTCTGAAGTATGAATTTACTATCTTCTTTGCCTATGATTTAAAATCTTCCCTCTAAAGTGTGAACCTAAGGAGTCTTCTGCTAGACAGATACTTGCAATGAGCACCATTCATAATTCTGAAATTGTCCAAGGTCTCAACCATTCCAACATCTACACACCTTTGGCCTCAAACAAATGGATATTCACAGTGACTTCATGGGATATGGGACTAAATACACACCTAAACTTAACCCTATGTCTTGTCTCCTGCAGGTCTGGGACCGAAGAAGCTATTTGGTGACAATGAGTAAAGCTGTGGTCAGGAAAACTCCCGAAGCTGCTATTTTCACAATTAGCTCACACACCTTACCTAACACCTTCCAAGTTCCTTGGGCCTGCATACAGACTTACGAAATTCTTCAGAGAGTATCTGAAGTAGAAGATGAAGTCCACACCAAAGAAATCAACAGGAGCTTTGCCAGCAAGATCCATGTGATCGGAATCACAAATCCTTCGCCAAGGACTGCACGTTGCTTCTTTCTTTGAGTTTCATTGTTTATGAATGCAATCTGAGCATTCACTCTTCTTTTTTTTTTTTTTTTTTTTTTTTCCCCCTAACAATTTTCATTACATTTACATTCATCTTCCCTTCTCTATTCCCTGGGCAGATGAATTTGACAGGGAAGGTGGTAGGCACAATGGGTGAAGGAGTTTGTGGGGTAGAGGAAGAATTCCCATTAACTCGGGAAGCAAAGCAAAGGTTTTATCAGGCCTAGTTTCTGTTCCGCTTGGTGCCATCTGGGTTTTGCCAGGAATTTTATGTAATTGAAAATACTTTGTGCAATAATTTTGTTCCTGAGAGATACATGGATAGAGGCTGTATTTCTTTGTTTAGCAAACCTTGATCCTGAATCTGTAAGGAGATACTCATGGCCAGGCACTTTCTTCTGTTGAAATTGGATTAGATGACAGTTATTTGGATTTTAATGCTGTAATTTGTAAGCATTGACTCTGGTCCTGCACTCTTTTTTAATGAGTTGCCAGATTCAGTCAACACATGGTTCCAATTTTGCCCCACCTCTAATTCTTATGATATAAATTTTTATGGAAAAGTGTCACTTTGAAAACTGAAAAGCTCTATTGAACAACTAAACATTTCATCAACAGATATATTTGCAGCCGTTATCAGCAACTTGCTCCTGGCAGCACCCCAGCACAGTCTCCTAGATACAGAAGATGTCTGCCCCTCTTTAGCTATTAAAACTGCAATATTGTCCTTGAAAGTTATTTGCAAGTCTTATCCCCAAGTCCCTAGTATCGCCCTCTTCTTTGAACTGCTTAGTCACTGATAAAGAGCCAGTCCTTTAGAGAATATGATTGTAAGGAGTGGGAAAGGGGAATAAAAATCACAGAAATGGGGGGAAATGAATTATTTTTCTTTTCTTGAAATGATAATGTCTCCATCTAATTTCTTCCCTGGGACAGGCATCCATGCCTGGTTGTGGAAGAGGGCCCCGCTAGCCTGCATGGATCCCCATCAGCCTCTGCAGAGGCACAGGGACAGGGACCCTCACAAGCAGATCCCAGCAAAGAACTGGGACCCAGGTTTGACAGACAGAGCTCACCCCTTTGCAAGCAGGTGCCCCCATCAGCCCTATTTTCCCTGTGGGAAACTGAAGCCAAGAAGTAAAGGCTGGGTGTTCAGAGTGAATCTTAAACTTAAAATCCCCTGATTTGGAAAGGTACAAGGCATCAGTTCTTCATATTGACTGCAGTTGGTAGAACAGGGCCATTCACACGTCAGATTGCTTATCTAGAGCCCTAAATTTAGAACTTGAACTCTCAGCAAGATAGGAAATATTAGACATGGGTTGTTACTGCTATGCGCACTATGAAAGTGTACAGTCCTCATGCTGCTTGCCCTTCTGGCGATTTGTCCTTTTTTGTCCTTTCAGGCAAATCCAATCCTTTCAGGATATTTGTTGTCCTTGATTAATAAGATCAGATGTTTATAATACAATTTCTGCCATTAGCTGCTATTTCTGCTGTCAGACAACCTGACATTATAAAAAGCATCCTAAATGAAACTACATTTTTCATTTCAGAAGTGTGTTTTCAACTTCAGAGCGCAACCTCATTCTGCTGAAAGCTAGGAAAACTGTCTTAATTTTAGAGCTACAAGACCGTCTTAGACTCAAAGTGCAGTGTCAGACTCAAAGATTCTCCGAACTATAGTTTTCCTATTACAGAGTTAATCTGTCTCCAAAGCTTTTGCTTTTGTTTTAACTGGAACAGAGAAGAAAAGATCAATAAGATTAAAACAGAAGAATAATATTCTCAGGTCATTTACATCCTTTCCTTAGTTTTCTGTAACGATGGGGAACAAGGCAGTTAACTTGTTCTTACCAACATAGGAGTACTCAGTACAATAAAGTATTATCCAAGGTAAAATCTTTCATTTCAACCACTCAATTATTTTCTAGTTATGTCCAGTTTAAAAGAAAAGGTGAGAATGACTTGGCTCAGTTTGAAGCACTGAACGTGAATTGACAATTTGCAGTTTGAACACTTTCTCCTCTCCCACACACGAATTCATAAATATAGGGATAATACAATAAATATATCCACTGATCATTTGAAATTCCAGATAATTTACTACTGGTAGACCTCTGGTTGGGGAGTTTTGTTCCCCAGCTGATTCAATATGTGGTGTTACCTAAAATCAAAATCAGCCTCATACAAAGCCGCTGAAAGCTTTATGTGCTCTGAGAACACACCACACCTAAACGCAGTAGGACATTGTTTCCTTGCCGTAAAAGAGATTGCAGAGAGTTACAAATAATAGTTCAGTTGCCCAATGTATTATTAATGGATTAGCAAAGTTAACAAATGGTATTTTATTTCTGGCTCCTTCTGATGTGATGTAATGTAATTCTTTCACCAGCATACTAGGTGTTCCAGTTTAATGACCCTTCCTCTTTTCAGGGAACAAATATACACATCCCTGTTGCTCAGTCCTTCATATCAACTTTCCAAAAAATAGCTGGAGACAGAACAGCTAAAACATATTAGAAACATTTTGTTCTAGCTTTACTTTCTGATGAGAGGAATTTTGACAACTGGGGCACAGCTTTAAGTAAACTGAATTACGTGGGGAAGATGTCAGGTCATCTTTCCAGAGCAAGCCACAGGCTTGTCACGGACTACAGCTTCTCTCACGCTGGTATCAGTTTATCATCACCATGGTACACATTTCTGCCAAGGGTCAGTGGTGCCTGAGTGCGGGTTACACCCAGCCACGATGATCCTAACAGGGTGGGGGGAGCGAACACCTTTTGTCTTTTATTTTTATTTTTTTTTCCCCTCCTCTTTTAAATCTGACCTTCTTCCATCAGAAGGAGGGACCGCTTCAAGCTCATGCTTCTGGTTGGAAGGGCGGGGTGAACGGTTTCCTCTTCCTCCTCCTTCCCATCCCATCCCTTCCCGTCCAGTCCCGTCCCTTCCCGGCTCCCAGCTCTGCTGCACATATCACTTGGCTGGGAGAGGGAGAGGGGAAGGGTGTTTCTGATGCCAAGAGCTCAAAAAGTACTGTGAGGATATTCTGCATGATTCCTGTTCCGGGCAGAAATATGCACAGAGGCAAAGCACAAGGCAGGGAAAAACAGAAAGAAAAATCCCCAAGTCCCAGTGAAATACTGAAGGCACAAACAAGCCCAGAGAACTGCGGAGACATCCAGGTACCTGAGAAAAGCCTCAGCAGCAGCAGGGCTCATCACTCCCATCAACTGCCTTGAGATGAAACGTACAGCCTGTCTCCCAGTTAGAGGGCTGCCAAATCCTTCCCAGCCTCACTGCCAGGTTGTCCTCACTGCATTTCAAAACAGTCAGAACTGTTTCTCTCATAACCCACACTCCAAAAAGGATCGGAGATGAGATAAAAGCACTGTGGTCCACACTGGGCGGTGTGAAGCATTTTGAGGGCAAAAGTTGGTAAGAGCACCCTCATTAGAAGGCAGAAGAGCACCCTTATTTTTATAGCAAATGTGAATGAAGCTGAGGGGGCCCAGCCAACTGCTTCTCCTGGTGGTTTGAATGCTGTACAGCAGTAGAGAAACTGGCTGAATCCCATCATCTCCATTCCTGGGTACCTGAGGTGGTGACTTCCCTGCACAGTCAAATAAAAATAGTTTTGTTTTAGACCTAAATTACAGTTCTCCACTCATTTTCAGGTCAGCCTCTCGAAGTCTGACGCAATCATGGCAAAACTTCCTGGCTGCTTCAGTCAAAAGCAGGCTGTTCTGAATCTCCTGGATCAGAATTACCATGCTTTCGAACACACGCACTACCTGTCCACTTCCAGGAACCCCACCAAGTGCTACACATCGTGGGGGATGATCTGCCATGAGGAACAGGTGACTACCAGAGGCTGTCCAGCTAATTCTGCATTGGCTCACACAGCTCTGGTGCCCCTTTGGAGGCCTTTCGGGAACGCTGCCGCGTGGCAGAAACATGGTCCCTGTCTCTGTCCCGCTCCTGGAGGCTGGTGGCGGTTCATGCCAAAGGGAAATCTGCTCCCGTGTTGAAGCCAGCACAGCCTGCTCTCTTTCAGAGCATGATGGAAAATGCACTTCTTTGTTCAGTGTTTTTACTAAGTGTAAAAGTGTAAAAACCTTGATGGCTTGCCATCTGGATGGAAATTGCTCCCCGTTCAGGGGAAGACAGGTAAAATGCACAGCGTGTGGGTGCAGCCTTTTTCGCTTTAGGTTTTGATGTGGAAAACATTCGGTCTCTCGGGTGATTACTGCCATATTTATGTGTAATAACAGTAAATAATACTAAAAGAACAACAATAACTTGACGAGCACCACCGCTGAGTGGTGCTCTGAAAACTGAAACAAGTTGACAGCTCTGTGAAAGAGGAGGCTGAAAAGGCATCACAGGTTAGCTGCAAAGTGACTTTGGAAATCCCTGTCTCCAGAAAACTAAAAAAAGAGAAAAGAAAAAAGAAAAGAAAAAGAAAAAAGAAGAAAAAAAAGAGCTTGTGTTTGTTTGCGGAGCCTGGGTGGGGGGCAGGACAGCGAGGTGGTGTGGGAGACCTCGTGGGGAGGAGGGCAAGAAAAGCGGGAGGATGTAAAAAAAGAGCAAAGGACTTTTGTGAGCTTTTTGGCAGATGCTGGTAGCAGGTGGAATGCAGAGTGTTTACACAGTTCATATTTCAATATACTAAGAAAACATGGGGAGTCGGGCTCTAAGCTGTTATTAAGCTCCCCTCCCCTCCTGCCCCAACCACTTCTTTAAAATCTGCCTTCAGATCTCCAATGAAACTGCTCTCTGCTGGACTGATGGCGCTGGGGCAGCGACTGTGCCACCAGCTGAGAAAATAAATTTGAGAAAGAGAGTGTGCGCTCAGGTTAACAAGCCTTGGGCAAGCGAGTCTTGTCTCCCTCCCCTTCTGCTTTCCCTGTTCTCACCTCCTATTCCCCAAAGTCCCTGGAAATGGTGTGCTTTGGTAGGAGAGGCTGTTCGGCATCGAATGGCGGACAGGCTTCAGAGCAGCAAGCAGGGAGGAGAGGGGAGATTTACAATGTTCCAGTTTTGACTTTTTGCATAATGAAAACCAGAGGTCTAATAAAATACAGCAGCAGTGACACTGCAAGGCGGGGGGGGAAGGAAAACAAACTTTTAGGATAAAATAAACCTAGACTCAAGTAAGGAGTCTATCTCTATTTCCATCTACGGTTACAAACATAAACACACTCTCCTCTACTAATTCCAACTAAGAAGATTAAGTCCAGGTAAACTGAACACACGATAGGTAAGAACATGTCCTGTTAGCAAATCAGTCCTCAGCAAACTAGCCCAGAAACCAACTCTGGCCTCAGGACTGTGTGAGTGGCCCAAAATATGTTTTCATACCTTTTTGCCACTCATCCATGATCTGACACTAGTTATTCAGAAAAGTGCCAAAAATATATTTTTGAAAAACTCGTGGTTTATTCAAAATTATATTGGGGTGTGTGGGAGGGGTTATTGCATTTACACTTTTATTACATTTAGGGAGAACTTTTTCTTTGCAGGGCTGGAGCAGGGGAAATGACAGGGCACATCTGAATACCTCAGTGGGCTGGTTTATATCCTGTGGGATGAAAATGATGTTGTCCAATAATTTCTGTCATCGATATACATAGTGCTTCTCATCTTTAAAGGAATGTGGAAACATTATGATGGGGATATATCAGCCAGTTAGAGGAGCTGGCAGACCTGTGCAGCACACAGAGCAGCTTGCATCCTTCAGAGCTCCTGCGTAGCATATTTACTTAGGGATGCAAAACTAAAAATTCCCTGTGGTTGTGAGTGTGGGGCAAAAGTTTTGGTGGAAAGATAGGGGTCATGGGCTGCGTTCTCTGTCCCTTCCAGTTCTTCCGGGAAGTTCAGGTTCTGAGTTTAATTGACAGGTTGGTTTCATTCTCAATCTGTGATCCTGGGAAAATAATTTAACTTCTTTGACTTCTCCAGTTACTCATCCATAAAACAGATAGTTTTATTTGAGCTGGGAAGCTCAAGCAGAATACTTACTTGAAACTTTTACAGGAAAAGTAGTATAAAGGGAGAAAAAATTGCCTGAACAGCAGTAGCAACAAGACATACTTGAAAATCACAGTGGACTTCTTTGAAATGCATTTGTTAATCCTATGCTATTTACTTGAGGTTTGGAACAACATATCCTTTGACCACATGCCCTGTTATTAATGATATATTCAGTAATAAAGTCTCAGTGTCCTGATGACAATGAAATACAGCATTTGAAATTCAATAACTGTATCCTGCACCCCGTTCAAGGACCGTGGGCAGCCAGGCTGACTGGCTTGCCGAGTTCCGACTCTTAGATCACGTTTGGCTGATGCAAGCTCAGCTGAAGAGCCCTAGCCCTGACTTTGGGTGTCCCCAATATAATCTCCTATATTTGAGAGCAGAACTTGCCATCCGTGCATTTATCATGGCTTCACGACTTCTGGCCAGCACATTGAGGAAGATGTACTGCACTCTGCCTAATTCGGAACATACTTTGGAACAGCAGCGAGCGCTTAATGGAGAGACTCAGAACTCCTCTGGCTGAAAAACAGATTCCCCTGATTCTTCCTCTCCCTCCTCCCCCTTCTCTCCTCGAGGAATTTAATACAAAATATCGTCTGCGGACAAGAGGCAGTAAAACTGTTAGAGAGCACACAGCCCTAGAGTGAAAATCCCAACCTGCGCTATTGGGTATCATTCTTCGTTCACCACCCAGACAACTAACTGAGCTGACGCCTCCTTGTCCTGAGCAGTGTGTGGCTCCTGGCCCCTCACTGGGACCCCCTGTCACCCCTGTAAAGCCGAAACTGGAAGCCTGGAGCTCGACCTCAGGAGTTTATGAAAGCGGCGGAGTGAGTTGATCCCATCGTGTGATCACCTCAAATACAACAGCACCCTCCACTGCCTGCTCGAGGTAGAGAGAAAGAAGGCTGCCCGGGTAATTCCCTCTGACAAGATGATAAAACCCAGCCAGCAGAGATCAGTCTAATTATGACAGATTATCCAGCTGTTTGAAGAACACAAATTAATATAGATGATGGTAAGTAAGTGATTGGAATGCAGCCATTCATTTGGAAAAAAACCAAAACTTATAAAAGGGAACGACACTTCAAAAAATGCAACCCACTTCGGAGCAAAATTAAAGATGAAATCATAATTAGTCTACTGTGAATATTCTACTATGATATCATTCCAAAGAATGTAGAATTCTTTATGGTTAGTATTTTTCCCTTATGCTGTTATTTGAAGATACTTTTTCAGTCTCAAGGAAATACAAGTCAGATGTGCTTTCTCACAGTAAACCTCAGCCATTTTAAGTTAGAGTGGCTTATAGCCAGAGAGCTATACACATTTATGAGTCACAGCTCCTTTCAGTCACAAATGCAGGACACTAAACATGACCACCAGCTACTATTTCTGGGTTAGGAGGCCTTTCAGGAACAACAGTGGCAGGAATATTTGACGAAAAGGCACTGTAAAAATAGACCGGTTTACTAAATTTGTTCTCTCCCTCCTATATATATTTTTTAAACTTCTTTTTGTTTCAGATCTTAATCTCTTTTGTTTATCCTCCTTAAAACACTCATGACTGGACTGAGTTTGCCATTAGCGTTCACTGGTGTAAACAGAATTGCCACTGATAGGGTCACCTGGTAACTGGGGAATGAGGTGCATGTACCAAAAATGTTTGCGGAGGGGAGGAGAGAGCAGGAGAATGACAGGCAGTCATCATAGCTGTGAGAAGAGGGAAATGGTGGAGACCATGAGGTCCATGAGGAAAGAACAGATTCCTCCTTCAGCTCTATGAACAGTCCCTTATTACCTCCTGTCAGACCTGGAAGCTCTCTCTCTGGTTGTGATTTCTGCTGCACTGCAACCATGCACTCCAATTCTTTTTCCACGCATACTGCTAACTCACAGTACCTCAGCAGCTTCTCGGTCTGTGTGGCCAAAGAGTGGGATCATAACACAAGTATCACAGATCTGCCTGAACACCCTCAGAAATTCCCTGATTTCCATCACAGAGCATCAGTTCCCAGCGCAGACGTGTCGCACTGGGAAGATTTCCCAGTACTAAAATCAGGGAAATACAGGGAAAAGTTTTTGTACTTCCACATCTGGACAATTGGTGCAGAGCCCAAATTAAAAGAGATCTTCCTGACCTACTACTTTGGGGTTTTTTTCCCATACTAGCACTGCTGGAGCTGGTGACAGGACAATGAAGAGGTAAAAAGGAAGGATTTAAGTAGCAAAAGCAGGGATTTAGGTAGAGGTGGCAGATAAGAAAAAAGGAAGGGTCCAGTGGGCACAAAGACAAGGAGGAGGAAGATGAGGCAGTATTAATGAAGTTTACTACAAGAGGTTTGGACCAGCCCTTCCCAACAGGTGAGAGGAGTGAGCCTCTTTGGGGAGTGAATGCTTTGCTTGGGGGCTCTTGGCTCCAAAAGGGTCATACCAGCAGTTCCTTACAGCTGAGCCAGTGCTTTGCTTGCAGACCTTGGAAAGGGCTCTGGGAACAATTTCAGCTCTTTACAAAACAGAGCAAGAGGCAAGGTATGGATAGGGTTTATGGGAGGGTAACAGCTCTTTGACAGCCTTCCAGGAAGAGACCTGCTGCAGGTGTAGCAAACAAAGGAAAGTCTGACGGCACAGCTTGACGATCACTCATCTTAGCCCACAGGGTTGGCGCATCAATGAGATCTGGGGGTCCAGGGCAGGAGCAGCAGAACTGTGACAATCTCTAAGGATGCAGAGGGACACTTGACAGCAGGGGTGTGGGGCTTTGGGGGAAGAGCCAAGGAATAAAGACACAGTGGTCCCTTCTACTTGCCTTCATGAAGTCATGCTTGACCTGTTCAGCAGCCATCAGTACACTGGAGCATGCTGCAGAGACACTGAGGCTGCTTTGGGAACTGACAGATCTTTAGCTGCAGCAATGTAAGGTTTGGTATGGTTGCTTTGCACTGGTGGGGTCAGAAAAGAGAAGGACCCTGTTTTGACAGAGGTAGGTGACTACTGATACCAATGAGAAACAGGGCATCTGTGCACCAGACCACACTGTACCTTCTTCATTTAGATTTCAGGACCATGGCTTAAATGTTTATCAGATACCTTATTTCTAACTAGAATTAAAATTATCAAAGGGAGTCCAGCTCCCATGGAAAGCAGGAGAGAGCTGGGAATACAGTTCTTTAAGCTCCTTCTAAAACTGTCAGCAAAAAAATGAAGTATTCCATTTAATATTCCAGAAGCTTTTAACAAAAACAGACATAGCGCATCCAAAATTTACTTCCTGCTGCACAAAAAGCAAAATATAGAATCAAGAAAACCCCAGACTCAGCCTGAATTTTCAAAATGCCATTGTGCAAGTCTTTGGCAAGACTTTATCCAGCTCAGGTCACCCACATTCAAGAATGAATTTATTCAGACCAGGACAGTTGTGGAAGACTTCAGGCTCGGGGTAAGAAAAGCTCATCTTTCTGGATGAGACCAAAAAAGCCTGTCTTGTTTAGTCTAGCAAAAAGAAGGTTGAAAGGCATTCACTTTTTATAAATACATCAAGGCAGTAGACACCAGGAGGGCTGACGAGCGATTTAAGCTAAAGAATGATGTTGTCAGAAAAACAAATAGCAATAGACTGGCCCTGAATACATTCCCACTGGAAATTATTACAAGTTTTCTAGCAGAAAGGGTAGAAAATTTCTGGTAAAACATTAGTAGTAGTTGAAATGTGAAGCTCGATCAGTTTATTAGAGGGCTTAAATGACATAATTGCCTGCATTAACAGGGAACAGAGTCAAAGATGACTACTCAGGAAGTCCTTCCCAACCCAGGCTCCTCAGCTGGCTGGTCATTTGGATGCCTTCCTTGTTGGTTTCCACACTCACTGGAAGAGTACGGTTTCCAGAAAGTGTGGAGCCTTTCTGAGTATTTTGTCGGGGTCAGCCTTAAAGATACAGCAAAGAAAGTTGACACCATGACTTAAAAATACCTAATTTTTTTACACACACTCTTAAGAGTTATTGATCACAAACTCAGAATCAGAATTCACAGATAGACATTGGCTTGAAAGGGGAGTACCTGATGCACTATTTGATAGATGTTGACTTGTTAACAGCAATGTGTTCTGGTGCTCATGCCCTAAGGCTAATTTAATTGTTCATCACTGTTCATTAACACCTATTTCTACCAGATAATATCTGATGGAAATAATGAAACACTCCATTGCCTCGAGGAATCTGAGAGGAATCATTCAACTGGATGAAGCAAGATGACACATTACAGAAGTATAGAGGTAGATCACAACAGTCTGTACCAAACCTAAGTTTCCCCTGGACTACAATACCCAAAACCTAAAAGAACAAGTTGCCTAACTGTTTACAGATACTCGAGTGTGTGCAAACTTTACACTCTGTCATTATTACACAAATAATTCCAAAAAGCAAGACAGGCAATCTTGGCAGCAGTTAGTGTTCCACTAGCATCTGCTGCCCTATAATACTGAATTGTTTTCCATTGTTAAAGCAGCTTTGAAACAATTTCATTATAAAACCGCATAAGTACATGGTTGCCTCCAAGCTATCTCTTTCTTCTGGCTTTTTTGAGAGTCATTACAAAGCTTCTGTCAATAATTTGATTTATTAAATGATGGATCAGTATCTGGGCAAGGTTGAAGAAAGGTACAGCTGTGAGTCCCAGCTTGGAAAGTGCCTGTATATAGTGCCTGCATCACAAGACTACTACTTGTAGTAGTGCAAGTAAGCAGACTGAAGAATGCATTAATTATTTCTGGCATTTAGACATTATGGTGATGAAGACTGCCTTTATGCAAAATCATACACATACACAGTATCCGAACAGATAGTTCAATATGAGAAAAAATGACTGTCACTCATGTCCTTGATAATCTGTGTAGAATTCAGCATGAAAGCCAGAGAAAAGCAACACATTTCTGAAAGCTGAGACTGTCGTTGCAGAAGGATCACTATGTATTGATTCAATTATACTGTAAAACTGAGGCCATTCATATTTGCTGAAGAAATCTCAATGAAACATCAGCTGACTGTGGCTCACATTTTTCTGTCAGTAAACGCATGCTGTTGGACAGCTGCAACGTAAGAGTCTTCCTATTTTATGCTCATCTCAAGGTAACTGAACAAAAGGAAAAAGACCATAAAGGAAGCTTATTTCTTTCAGAGTGCTTTTCAGGCATTACAACTCCTGCTTGGTTTATGTCTACACTGAGGTCAAGTTAGCATGGACTAGAATCGAGCACTGTTCACCAGAATGACTGAACTAGATGAAAACCTGTATAGCCTGACATTTCTACACACTGAATTAATGGAATTTGAGAGAGAACATGGTGACCGAGGTCATCCACTGATAAGCAATTATTTCATTTATTGCTAGAGACAAGAAGTTTGACATGGCTTTCTGAATACCACAAATACTGTTAGGTTTTTTCCCCCCAAACCTGTAGTAATGAGAAATGGTTTACAAAGTAAGGCATCTGTGGTCAAATCAAACAATATCCCGACTGTTTACAAGAACTGCATCAACTTGAACAGCATAAATCATCTACCCATATTGGAGAGGCCTTTATATTTAAGAAAGAAGTTGTCCCTCTGTAAACATTCATCTTTAAACTGGTTGCAGCATTAATTCAGACAGGAAAGCAACTGGTGAAAGCTGCCTATTAACTATGAGCAGTCTGGTAGTTACAAGGCACTGGAGAATTTTAGTAGGTTATAAGGCCCTGCAGTCAACGGTTAAAATATATCTGTGTTTTTCACTGATACTGTGCAGTTGATTCGCTCAGTAAAAAGCATGTATGCAAAGATACCATTGCCTTTCAGTTATCACCTAGCACCTTTGTCTGGAACAAAGCAAGGTGAAAAAGGATCTCCAACCAGAACATATAAATATTTGGGGATTTTATTTCCTTTTTATAACATTGTTTTTGAAATTGAATTAGGATCCAATCTAAGATCAACAAGGATAGGATAATGAAATAAAAATATTTGTAGCAACTGAAAATCTCTGGGCAGGTGATATTCCCAGGAGACCTGTTTAGGTGGGGGTTTTTTATAACTTCCAGAAAAGCAAACAGCTATCTCTCAAGTGATAACTGCATTGTTTTACAAAGTTTCTGCCCCAATGATTTAAGGCACAGTCACCTGGAGGTCACTACAGCTCTCTCTTGTGCTGACACAATGCTATCTGCTCTGTTGTTATCATGTCTCTTTAAAAACTAAAAGAGAATCCAAGCAGAACAGTGAAGTTGTTTTTTTTCCCAGGTATAGGAAAAAAAATAGCAAAATAAATTACGTGCAGAATAAGAAAAAAAAAATATCCCCAAAATACATGCAGCATGTGTAAATGAACCATAGCTTCAACTGGGCCTTTTGAAGGCCTCCTCCATGGTCTATATTTAACGTATCAGTCCTACTCTGGTGAATATTTGAATCCGATGAGCCGCTGAAATGCAACATGTATAGGTCCTGTGGCACGTCTGCTCACTACATTTTGAAGGTAAGATAAAATGCCTCACCTTTCTAAAGGATTTTACTTGCTGCCAAGTTAATATTTATGCCCATGGGAGCATGGATGAAATGGTCTTAGCTGAAGCCCTATGCACAGCCAATGGATCCAAAGACTTTGTGTTTGTATTAATACTGTCCTTTCCAATCCCTCATTTACCAGATCGCTCCTCACCTGCCAAAAGATGCAAGCATTCAGCAGAACAATAAATTCAGACTTTCCAGTCCTGAGAAATATTCCATAAGTCCAAAACTGCATTATTCACTTGGAAAAATATAACCAAAGAAAAGTTTGCATCCAGAAACAAAAATCAGATCACTGCAAAACCCAAACTATGTCTGAAGTTTTACAGATACGTAGGAATTTTTCAGTCTCATGACAGGCTTGTTTAAAGCAGTGAAATTCCACTTCCTTGTTTAAAAAACAGAAATAAACCCCCCAACCAACCAACTAACAAAAAAAAACCCTGATTTGCCAAGACTCTGCTAAAACTGACTTCATTTTACATATGTTGTGCTAGTTTCCTCAGATTGGTGGCTCAAACCAGATCAAAGCACAAATCAGGATAGTCACTGACCTAGGCTATGCTACAGATACAATTCCTCTTGGCTGTTTTGCCCAGTCGTCGACTTGTCCCTTCCTTCGTCTCTTAACACATCTCAGAATTAACATGAACTGGAAGTGTGATCATGTTCCCTGCAGTATGCAGACCTAACATCAGCCATCAACTCCATTTCTTCATATTTAATTTACCGCTTTCCTTGGTTATGACTTCCATAAGATTTAGGAAAAAATAGTTTTAAAGTATATTAAAAAGGGGGATTTTTATTTCAGCTCTCATCTGGGTGTGGGTATGTGGAATCAAAGCACCCAGCGCTTCCCAGAGCATGAGACCCAGGGTGATCTTTCCTTCATGATAACGGCTTTTGTTCCTCCCCTTCAGTAAAAGATTCTGCGTAAACAATGATCGCAGTCTTCAGTTTGTGAAATCTAAAGAAACTTATGGTCTTTCCAACCTCTTTTGTGGAAAACGTGAGACCACACACTCAGTTTAACCTTTTTTTTTACTATGTCGTTTCTTTCCCCCATGGTCTTTTATAAACCTTATAGCTGACCACATAAAGACAAGGTGATGTGGCAGAGTTCTTGTAATTGAAAGCGCTATGGAACAGATTTAAGGCTGCCTTGATGATGGAGAGGGCCATGGCCTTGCAGCTGAAGGCCAAGTTCAGAGCCAGCATTGGCATGCAGGTTTGCCCTGACCGCTTTAGAGCCATGATTGCTTTCTGAATTTGGCCAAGAGTCTCTTTGGCTGAGGAGTCAAACAATGAGCAAAAAAACAGTGGTTATGAAACTGCACAGTTATTACAGCCTTTAAGAACTCAGCTTGTAACATGTTATAGTTGTAACAAAAAAAAAAGAATTTGCAATCTTTGCCTAAATTACTTCACTTGTTTGACAGCTGATTCCTATTAAGGGTTTGTATGGATCATACCAGTAATCTTGATAAACCTCTGATAAGGTGTCCAGATGTCCTGATTTTGCCAGTTTCTAATTAGCAGTCCTGGGGTCCTGTCAATTTAAGTTGGTGTTTGCTGCCCAGGGCCATAAAGTGAAAAGTTCTCTGTATCTGATGTCAATTCTTCAAAGAAGGACCCCCTCCTTACCATTGGATATTGAGTCCCAGTTGGAGAGGCTGCAAATTTGATCAGCCTAACAGAAATTGCAGGCAAGCCTGGAAACAATATTCTCATGTGTATGTGCCGTTCTTTCTCCTCTGTGCCTACGGCCAGACATCCCCCAACCTTCCTAGGAAAAGACAGGGCTTCCTCTTGTCTTGTGTCCTGCACAGACAAAATCCCATGCAGCTTCTCCCTACGCCTTGCCAAGGTTTGCATCTTAAATTATGACTAAAGGAGAAAAAAAACCCAACAAACTAAATCCTGGGTTGGTAGGGCTCATTTCCTCACAGGAATACAAGGGTAGGTGGAAACAAACGTGAATGGAGAAGGAAACTTCTATGTGAGGGTCTTCTTAAAGCCTGCTGTCCAGAGAGAGTCTAAGTAACTTGACACTGAACTGCTGCTCCAAGGATGGGGTTTTCTAGTCTAGAACAGGAAGTACAAGTCATCTTCAAGGACCTTGTGCTTTAGGGAAGCTTGGGGGTCAGTATCTAGGCATGCCACTGCCTCTTTTTGGTCAATATAACAAGCAAAGAAAACATGTGGCTAGAGAGGACCCCCACTGGAGGAGAAAAAACCCTCTGGTATCTCAAGCGAAAAGAAACTGATAGTTGATTTCCTCTCCCTTCCCTAGCTCTGTTTCGGTAATGAGGCACATTACCTGCTGCTAAGAACATACACCACAGGAGCAAAAACCTCCCCACTCTCGTCTTGCTGAAAGACAGCCACTGGGAGGAGGTGGAGGTGCAAGTCAAGCATTTAAAAAGTGAGAAGCTGAAGGGCAGGAAGAGCAAATAGGTGTTCAGATAGTTACCCCGATTTGTTCATCAACAATGTGTGTCACAGTGTTTTGCTCCCTCCCTAAAAATAGCATTCGTTTATAGCAAGCAGGCTGGAGCAATGCCAGCCACTTCCCTGCCTATGGAGATCTCAGGATGATACCCTCTAAAAAGTGGAACCATTTAAACTTAAAATTCCCAGGCCAGATAGATCCAGTTTCAAGACTGAAATTAAAAATGCAGTTCATCTTCCACCTTTCAGGCAAATGCTGGGAAAGGGAATTGTGCGTGACAGTTCTGGCAGCAAATTCAGCCAGATCCCCCTTTGCTCCAAATGCCCTTAGATCCTATAAAACCCTCATCCTTTTCTTCTGTAGCTCCAAAGGATAACATGTCAAGAACAAGCGAACTAGGAGTTGCTGAGATGGGAGCCAATCTAAATGTTGCCATAGTGGTTAAAACTTTGAATTTAGCTTAAGACATTGAGATTTCTGGTAGCTTCTATCAGAGGGTTAGAAAGTAGTCGATACAACCTTTCATGATGCACATGTAACGCTTCAGCTTTAGTGTCACTGTTTTCTCATCCTCTAGTACCTTTAGTTTTTATCTCTTTTCTCCTGCCATTATGTGTGCATGCACATTGGAGTCGTGAATTACAGGGCTGCTAGAGTCTTCAGAAAGTATAAAAGCAGCTGCAGAATCATATAAATATCTCAGATGCTGCCTGCCTTTCCATCCATTTTCAGGAGGAGAGAGCTTGTGCTGACAATCCCACTGTGTTTTCCACGTTAGGGGATGGTGTGACCCCAGGAATCTGTCAAAGCCATTCCACTGCCACCTTCTCCACCCTCTTTCCACTTTCTTCCTGGTTGCAGAAGAAAAGCAGAGATGTTAGAGAGCTCAGAGTCACTGCTGAGATTATCAAGGGTCGATTCACAAAAGGTTTCTCAACCAAATCCTTAACAAAGGTATGGAACTGTCACAGTGAGAGGTAAATCCAGGAGCAAGGAAAGATGCCCTGTGAACCGGACGCCCTGCGAGAGGAAAGCCGCCACGGTGGCGTCCTGCAGGCACCGACTGCTGCCGAAAGCACAGACACAGAGCAAGATACAGACGCGCTCAGCTCAGGGCTTTGGTATGCTTCCCCAGCAGACCGGAGTTGTCCCTGTTTAGTTTCAGTGAAAACTCATCCAGCCGACTCCACAGAGGAGAGCCTTCAATACGGAACGCAGCTTGCCAGGAAAGTTAGCCGGTCATGTGAAATCTCAGAAGGAAAAGGAGGAACCCTATTTGTCAGAATTATAAACTGATAAAATTGGAACCTTGCCTCTCAAATAATTTTGATGGTAAATAAAATGCAGCTTTTCAATGAGTAGGGAGGCTAAGCAAAAAATAAAACAAGTGAAGTTAAACTTCTGGATGTCTGTCCCATCACTGGCTCTATGAAACGTGTTGATGCAGGAAGCAGAAGCCCTGCTTTGTAGAGATCCAGTTTTTCTCTCAGTGCCCACTAAACTGCTTTATGTCCTTTATGTACGCTTTATGCAGTACAGGGACCACACTGAGCAATTTCCACTCATACTGCTCCTGCCCACTATCAAGCTGTCCACAAGCTTTGCATTCGTGTTTTCTTTATGTCCAGTGAACTACGGTGGTTCAGACCACAAAAGGCTATTGTTGGATGTGTTAGAAAAAGCAGGATTTATAGGCTGTGCCTTTTTTTTTCTTTCGACAGATAAACGCTAATACCAAAATTATAGCGTGAGCTCTTAAAGTCCAATAATTAAAAACAAAGGTTAGTCCCTATGGCAAGAGCTAGTAAGGTCTGCAAGATGTCCTTCAAATCAAAATCGACTGCGTAACTTACAAATAATAGGGATATAAATTAGCTATATGTTATCATCCACTTCCGTTTATCCAAAGTATACTCTTTTCTTGTGGATTTTGAATATGTTGCATTTACAACATAAATTAGCCACACGTACCTAATGTTTATCATCCAATGTTTCATATGAGGAAGATGGCAATTACTGTTTTGGTTTAAAGAAAATCTTCCCTCCTTTCCATGACCCAGTGCCTGATTTGACTCTTATGACAACTACAGCTGCTTATCTTAGAGCAAAACTGAAAGAAACATCTATAAACCGCAGTACTTCTCTCCAAAAATACAATACCCAGTGAAAAGGAGCTGCAAAAAATCACTAATGCAATGCTGGGAAAAAAAATATGGAAAAACTAAACAATGTATTTCAAAGTTTGACCAGTGAATTAACTCCTTTTGATGTATAAATTAGGCTCTATATCAAACAAGCCCCTGAGAAAATTTCTTGCACTTCCTAATTTCAATGACATGTGAAATAAAATTTTTCTCGCCATTTCCAAAGCCATAATTTGTAATTTTAACAAAACGCTAAGGAACATCCCATAACTTTTACTATGCTATTGATTTTCAATAAAAGAAAGACAAGTTGCTCTCATGGTATGTTAGTATTTTCACATCTGACCCTTGATGGAGTCGGGGAGTGGAGAGTAACAGCAGTTAAGCAAAACCCACTCAGGATCAATTTGCCTTTTGCGGAGTTCATGAGCATTTGATTTTGCACTGGACTGCATTCTTGTTGATTTTTCTCTTGGCTGAACCTCCTCTCTAGCGTCTCCAGTCTGCAGCACGGCAGGGCGCACATACCAGGACAGTCCAGTGCTTTGGCAGAGATTTCCACCGCTAGTGGCTGGAGCTCAAACCCTGGCCAAGGCCAAAAGGAAGGGTGATGGTGGTGGTCTAGACCTGTGCCCCAGAGGAATTCTGTCCACATCATTCGTGTATGAGCGAATACAGCCCCCACCACACGCATATGGAAGTCTGCAGCACAGGGCTGCTGCCGGTCAGGACGGCGTTGCATTAGCAGAGCTGCGTGGGAGGCTGGCACAGACCCTGCTGACACACTGCCCTGCTGACACACAAGCCTGCCAGCCCCTCCTTTTTGCTAGCGTTGGTCTGCCATGGAAGATTTCACCATAAGGGAATATTTTGGCGAAGTCCTCCAGAAAGGTCCCCAGTTCCTGTGGCGATGACGGGGAAATCGTGCGGAGGAGGTTCTCACCCGAGCGCCAGAACCTGAGGTGCAGAGTGCAGGGGGATGGCTGCAAACAAGGAGCACTGGGCAGAGGAAGCCCTCCCATCTATTAGCACTTCTGACCCATCCAACTCATTCCCAAAGAGTCTTTCCTGGGGAAACATACTTAACATGCTCTTACAGACGCACATCGGTTTCATCCATCCCTGTCTGCTAACAGCAAAATAAACGTGGCTGGCCTGCAAGGCCAACGGGGGTTGGCCTGAGAGCTGCAGTCACGTAGGTCCTGCAGAAGCACATGTCCCACTGCTGAGGGAATCAGCCACCCCAACTAACATCCTTAGCATCCCCTCACCCACTTCTTTCCCACCCCTTCCTCTTCCCCCTCCCCCACATTCTATTTGTTTTATTGACCCTTTTTCCTTAAGTACCCGGGGCTCCTCCTTTGGTCTGACTTCCCTCAGGAGCGCTACCAGCCCCATCTCCTTTATGAACTACTGGACCTTGGCATCCCTCCGGTGCTAGAGAGTTAAGAAAGACATTTTCTATTCAGCAGTTCTGACTCCATCACACATGTCTCTGTAGAGTAGGTCAGAAGGCAAAGCCTGCAGAGTGCAATAATATTTGTACTGCTGTCTAATCCTAGAGGGAAATTCGTAGGAGGGAAGCCGAACCAGTTAAGAGAATGCCAAGTACCTCCAAACCACAGGGCTCCGCAATAAAAAGGGGAACAAAGAGAGATGGCTCTAACAATACCCACAGTGTTTCTTAACCTAATTATATTTTTACTCTCAAGTTTATCATCATACGAAGTGTCGTTCATAGTCCTTGTTATCTTTTCCTCTTTCATAGGTAAAGTTGCTCACCTGGTTAAATAGAAAGCTGCTAGTAAAACAGTCCAAATATATAACAGATGCATAAGCATATCTTGAGAAACGATTGCTGGAGGCATAAAATCTGATATTTTTTTTTCCTCCCCAAAGTTCTGTTCTTTTCTTTTCTTCCTCCTGTGGTGAAAATGCACCCCTTTCAGAAATGTCCCTATTTTCTCTTGGACTGAGGCTTGAAGGTCCTGCTTCAGGCTTGAATTACAGCATCACAGAAAGCATTTAAACTTATATTTTTATGAGACAAGCATACTATAAAGGGAGAGCTTTTCCTTGCTCCGTGGAAGAAGCTTTACCCTTTTTAATGCATAGAGTGAGGAGACACTGTGCTCACTTGTCTGTTATAAATACCTCAGTTGACAAACTGCAATTTATTAAAGGTTCAAAGAAGAGGAACAAGCCCCAACCACCAACAACTCTGCTACTGCCTGTGGTTTTCTATTCTTCCATATGAAACTCTAAAATACCCCACCACCTTCCTAATTCTTTCCGGGAGGACAAAGTTATCACCATGTAAGTAACAAAGGTCCTCAGTTAAAAATATAATTTTAATTATGTTGGTTTAAGAGAAGAGAAACCTGCAAGAAAGAAACAGTATAAAATAATCTGTCTTCTGAGAAATTTCTGTAATGATTGCGAAAATGCTTGCAACAAGGTATGAGGAGGCAGTATCACCTCAGTTTAGAATCAGTAAGCATACATGACCTTGACTGTTGTCCTTCCATTACCCTTCCTTGGAAAAGGAAGTCAGAAATGCTGAAATGACACCTCCTAATTCTTCTCATTTCCTCTGTAGAACCATTCTTTCAGTTAATCTTAGTAAGTCTTTGGTAGTTACCTTTCTCCCCTCAAAACCAGTGTGTGGTTTCCCATTCTTACTGGTTCTGATTAAGTGAAATACCCCAGGATCAGCTCAGCTGCCCAAATGTCTGCCGTTTGAGAAGCCATCAGGCATCCCGCTTAGCCTCCTGCTGCTGGAGGTCTCAGCCACACCTCAGACCTGTGTAGATGCATAAGGTCTCTATCCACTCAGTGGTGTCAAAACCACTTGGGAGACATTACCCCTCCTGAACTATTGAAAATAGATCCTGTACCTCCAGCTACTAATATCTCCACAGTCACACACCACCATTCAAGAAAGGATAGCCCTGGCATGGTTGTAGATCTCTCAGGCTTTATAGACCAAATAGCCTAAATACTTGTGGACTTCATTATTGCCTTTAACAATGATGAGAGGGCTACCCTTGGGTTACCTTTGGGGCTTCTGTTTATTATACTCTATTTCTGAAATGTGGACATTAAAAATAATTTTTCCTTTATGTTTGGGTCGTTCCAAGTGTGGTTTAAGACACACAAAAGAAGAACAAGGAGAAGAATGATATATAAATAAAATTAAAATTTCTTTCCTCCCCAGTTTGTCTTTAATGAAATGACTGATCTCAGAATTTCTCAGGAATATGCCACTATCCTCATCCTGTCATTAAAAAATGCTTTTGTTCTGCAAAGAAAACGTACTAAAACATGAACAGTATGAGGGTAAGAATATGCAAAAGAAAGTGAGGCAGAACTGCTACAATTTCTTAATTAAAAAAATGAGGGATGAAAGAACAGACCTATATCCCTACTGAGGTTGAAAAGCTGGATATGCAGATCTGATACTGTATTACGCTATTACACTGGCATCTATGATGATATGGAGGAGTCATGGACCAAGCTAGATAGTCCATGAGGATGTAGTACAGGAAGAAACAGTTTGGTCTGAAGATAATATGCAAATTGAGATGTTGTGGAATAGATTACTATTTTTTCTTTTTTTTTTTTTGAGGACGGAGATGAAAAGCAATCACATCACTGAAGAAGTAAACTATTTGTAACTAATTCATTTACTTCTTTTTTCAAATGATTCTATGAAAACTAAATGCAAACTTTTCTCTCCTGCCAGTTCGGAGATTGCTTTCCAAGAAAAAAAGAAAAAAAGAAAAAAAAAAGGAAAATAGCATAGTAAAGATCATTGTTCATGAAAGATGGAGATTAGCACGTTATGTCTTAATGCCCATTTGTAACATTATTTGCATCCAAATGCAGATTCATTCTCTGTATGTCCTTGGTCTACTTTTGTTGAACCTGGCAGGTTATGTGATATGAGATGCCCTGCCCCAGTCTGACAGATAAAGTTGAAGGGCTTTCTACTGCTTGAAGTTAAACCAAAATAGCAAATGTAAAACTTGTGGTGGAGGGAAGAAAAAAGGATTTGCCAGTGGCTAGATATAGATCCAAGGCAGGTTTCATACCTGTCCCACTGTAGCATTTGTTTCTCAGCAACATTCATGCTCTCCAGGATCACCCTTCCTTTTTGATTGTTGACAATTTCATTAGAGACCTTTGGCTACATGCCAGGGTAAAACTGACAGCTCAGAGCTCATTTAGTCTTGATCAGATCTCCCCAAACAAGAGGGAAAAAAAATAAATCTCTTTTTCTTCTCAAACCAGATGGAGAAGGTTGCTCCCTGCTGCCTCCCTGACCTGGACCAGCAAAGCCCTGTTGCAGGTGCCTTCTCTGAAGCAGCATTCCACACAGCTCATGGGATGCCAGCACAGCCAAAATGGCACACAGAATGTGTCACAAAACAGAAGTATATACATGTGGACAGACAAAAGCTGTTGCAGCGCTGTAACCCAGGCAGAAGTCGGAGCACTGCCCTTTTATTCTACCTTGGATCAAGCCAGACTTTGAGGGCTGCAGTCTGCTCCATTAGGACTGCACAGAGAATTTTAACTTAAGTTTTGGTGTGGTTCCAGGCAAGATGAATGAGACTAATTATTGACAGGTTTTTGCAATACTTTTCGGATTCAAGTATACATCCATGTCATAAGTCACCTAGGTCTTCACAACTGATTTGATTTTCATGATGTTCTGATTAAATGTTAAGACGGCCTGGTGGAAATATATGGTTTGAGTTTTCAAAGATGCTCTGTTTCTCACAAAGAGATTACCCATAAAGCTAGAATAAACACAGATGGAATATCAGGCCAGAGAAAAGAGTCATCTTTGAACTAGGAATTACAATACACTGCAATCAAACACAGCATGGGATGATTTAACAAGGTTTTCAGATGTGCTAGAGTGGCTGTGCTTTGGAAAGTCCTTGCTATTTTTAGTGACCTCCTAGAACATCGGTATTGCCACACAGGCTAGCACATTCTTTCTTTTGAGAACAAACGTGTTTTCTGCAGGTTTCAGGAAGATCTTTTCCTCCTGAGGGGTGCATCACATGAGGGGCTGAGGTATTTTACCAGCTCTGCAATGGAATGTCAAGTAATAGTTCTTTGTTGAATCACTTCAGAGGGTCACACAGGAGCACTCTGCTCTGCTAATTTGTGTGATCTCATTAGCTCTTCTCCTTTACAAGCATCTTGTTCACCCACAAAAGAAATGTATATGCTGTCTGATCATTACCCCATTCCAGTGGCCTGTATTTTAATCACTGCTCCGTTCCTAGTTGTTCTGTGATGGAATCAGGCGTAAAATAAATCTGCTCCTGATTCTTCCTGTCAACAAATGAACTAAAGGCCATAAACTATCCTCTTCCTAATCTACTATTTCAGCATATTAGCTAACATAAACCTGTTCCAGTGACCCATGTAATAGCCACACTGACATTTTATGCTTGGTTTCTCAGTCCCATATGTAAATGATTAAAAACTACAAGGCTTTTCTTTATACAAATCTATTAATAGCTCGGGGACTTTTTTTGTTCAGTTTTTAGGGTAACGTATTTTGAGCTGGAAGTGTGGTGCGCATAGCAGTGGCTGGCGTCAGAAGCTGCTGCAATATACATTTCAGTTTCCTTCAGCCAGCCACAGCAAGAAAATTGATGGCCTGTTCTCTAGGGCTTGTGTGTTCCTCCTTGGCTGCTGTCTCCCACGCTGCTGGTGTATTACTCTGTTTTCACTGGAAAAGAATGCAGGACATTCAAGCTATTCCAAGCAGCATCCTTGATGTCTGGATTTCATGGGAATGTTTCACACCGCAGTTATTGCTAACTGTTAACTTTCATACCTCGGACTGTTTTCTTTGGCAGCTCCCTCTGTTTTGCTAGCTGGACAGACGTAAGTCAAGGCAGCCTTTGCTGCAAACACAAGATGCAATGCCATCTATCATATTGTTGCCAACTGGGAGACCCAGCTGATGGCACCCTGCTATGTGAAAAAAAGGAGGGAAAGAAAAAGGAAAAGACTTTAAAAATTAAAAAAATCCATCTTTGCTCTGATCTCCAGGAAAGGCCTTCAACTAATTCAATGGAATAACTTGGGATTTCAGCATCCTAGTGCCATTAACAGGCATTTAGGAAGCAGCGTGTGCATGCACGGGAGCAAGGAGACGGTGGCTGTGTCTAAGAAATTCTGACCCTCGTCATGATCTTCTCCATGCCATAGGAAAGATTTTTAAAGCAGTTCCTTTCTGAGGAGTGACCAGAAAGGCTTGGAGGAGATAGGGGGTCTGTAACGCATACCCCGCCGTCTCTTCTACTCGCACATCTCTTGTGTTGCTAGTGCCGTCTGCTGACAGGTCACAAGCTAAATAAAGCTATTCATTCTTTACAACTGGCAGCTCATCAAAATATCCTCAAGACTGGCTTGACATTGCAGGAATGAAGAAGGGGCATGGGAAGAGAGGGATTATGTTTGAAGCTGCTCCTGTAGTTCATTTGATTGATACCAGAGAGATAATACAACACTTGGACTCAGACCCAGAGTTTGTCAGAGTTCATGGGCCTTCAGATGGAGAACTTTGTTTAACTCCTCAAATTAGGGACTAAAAAAAGTTCAGATGCCGATCTGGTTTGCAATTTTCCTCATGTAGAGTATGAAAAAATTCAGGCTTTGGACTGAGTTCACATACCACACAGAGAATAAACTATTGTTTATGTCACAATGAAAAAACAGGATAATTGTTATTAGGAAGCTGGGTCTATGTTCTATTCAAAACCTCTGAAAATCCCACAGACTCTGGCGAGTAGAAAAACAGAGCAAGACAGGAATCTTTCAGCAGATTATTTAGCAGGCTTTTTATGCTATTTTCCTTTCACTTGGAGTGCTTCTATGTAGAGAGGTGGTTGCAAAGTGTCACAAAAAAATCCGCTGAGCACAAAGGATTTCCTTAAAGCATCTTGAATCTCGGCAGCAGTGCTCAGAGAGGGGAGTCTGACTCCAGCCCTGGCAGGACCACTGCAGCCACAAGCTAGTCGCCTGCCTTCCTCTCATCAAGATCTAGAGAGCTGTCATCCTGATCTCCCTCTACGGTCACTGGAAGGAGAGGTGCACTCTTCCAGAAGGCAAAATGGCTGTTCAGCTCTTTTGGAGAGTGATTTGGCACACAGTAATAATCGTTGAATTCACAGGGTATTCAGGTTATCTGAGTTCCTTAGGAATTCAATAAAGGCATCCCAAAAGAAATGTGTTCTGTAAATACTGAATGGATTAAGCATCTTTGACAGCCAGTAATTGGTGTAAAACCGAAGAATATCAAGCCGTAAGGAAACTATAGGTTTGGGANTTCAGATCTTTCTTGCTAGTATAATCATCATCTTACTGACAGAGAAGAAAAACACAAAGGCATTAATGGTTTATTTGAGGCCACACAGGAAGCCTGAGAGGGGGCTGGAAACTGAGATCGTAACTTCAGCATCCAAATCCTTAACCACAAGGCCATCCTCCTTTTCATAGCTGTCTGTCTTGGGGAAGAGAAATAGAGTAATTCTGAATCCCATGGCCCAATAAATTACATTACCATGACATGCAGAATCAGTGCTTTGTGCTGGTGTACTCTTTGCTGCTTGCAATTACCTTGCCAGGGATCACTGGGCTGCATTTACTGGAAGACCAGTACATAATTTGGTGGAGATAAAATGTCTTACTGTTTTGTGAAACCTATAAATGAGCTTGGTGGTCTCTGAATCTATTGTCCAGTGAGTAATGGCCCATATTGCAAAACCTCTCTGCAATTTATCATTGTCTGCAATATATTTTGAATCAACTTCTGACTAGAAAAGAAAAGGCTGCTGCAGATGAGGCTGAATGACACAGTTGGCTAGAGGAAGCTCAGACATACTGCCAATATGTCTATCTGCAATATTTTCTCGTGTTTCTTATCACTCCTTGTGCTTTTAAAGATTGTGATGGGGAGGAAGAAAGGAATGAGGTTTTTGTAATTTTTGTTTTTAAACATAGCAGACTAAGGATCAAAGGTGAGGCGAGACAAGGCTGGTAGGGAGAGGTAATGACTTATTTTAAGCACATAAAATAAAAACATCTGGCCTAATAAAAGATCCTAGCTCTGCCCTGTCGTCTGGCCGGAGCTCAGTAACAGAGTGCTGCTCTGGTCTGGTATGTAGCCTTTGCTAGCTGGTGTTGCAGTCATGCACACAGCAGTTCTTCCCAACACTGGCCCTTGCAGAGCTCAGAGATGGAAATAAATAGCTTACTGTTTCCTTCAACTCTTAACAGGAAAATATTGAGCCTCCCTGTGTAAGATGTCTGAACCATTAAAGTGAATCAATCTGCTGAGAATGGGGGACACAGAACAAAGAATTCATGCATCTTACTCTGGACTTTCAAATGGTGGAGTATTGGGAATTGCTCTTCATGGCAAAGAGTAGTAATCACCATTTAAAAAAATTTCCATCATTCAAGAACAGTACATATAAGAGGAGACAAACACAGTAACTTGTTATTATAAGCAGGAGGCACAGCGGATTTTAGTATGGGTGATCTTTCTTTCCTTTCCAGAGGACAAGCGATCAGTTTACCTGCACTCTTCCGAAGGGGTTTTGTTGGGAGAACAGTGAAGCCCCCTCACTCGGGCAATGTCCCTTGCAGATTTTCCATAAGTGCAGAATGCAGGTGAGGAAGCTGCAACAGGGTTCCTCATGCTGATGGTGTTACAAGAACCCCTCACAAACAGCAGAGGGTCTGACCTCATTCCTTTCCACAGGTGCTAATTCCACCAAGATATTATTGACTAGGCTTGAATGTAGCCACGCTTCCCAGCTGCTCCACACCAACCCAACAGACCACAGTACAACTAAAAAAGGAAGAAAGGCAACCTCAGGAGAAATTTAGGATACCAGAAAAGGTTAATTACCTCCCTTCTCTGAGTCAGTCCTTCCCCTCTTTCTCCTACAGTGATCCTACAGCATTTTGGAAAGCAGTGCTGAGGCTAAATGGATATTCTCAGAAAAGCTAGGGTGAAGCTTTATACACACATTTCAACACACAGATCAAGAAGTGGAATTTCATCAGCCCACGCTGAAAACTAAGTATGTCAGTGCTACTCATGACAATGAGTATTTTTCTTCAACTCTTTCCAGCTGTGGAGTTAGAGGTCTTGCGAAGCACTTTCCTCTAATTCTAGACAGAGATGCATATTGATGAGGTGCTATCCAGATACGCTTTCCTCTTAGCTCATGTCCTTGTCCTACAATAATTCATGGATATTTCAGGACCTTCTGAAAACTGTAGAACTGCTGTGACTAGACTTCATGCAAATATGTGTGACTATTGGTGGCCACAGGAAATAGGGCTAGCTGCTATCTTATGACTGCGTCCGCTCACCAGTGAGAGAGATTAAACAATTTAATTCTGTCATAAATCATTTCTGCATGTTTGAAGTACTAAGGGACACCATGTGAAATGCAATGAGAGAGACGGTGTCAAACTTTACACAGAGGAAGCACCTTACATTCATTTCAGAGTGAAATAGCTGACCTTCACATCTCCTAAGGCACGTAGCGGGTGTACTCTACTTTTGTAGCCTTCACCTCTCCAGTCTTGTGCCTGTTTCAGGTTCAGGGTTCAAAGCTGCTCAAGAAGGACCTGGCCAGATGCAGAGATTATTTGCTAAATATCCTGAAAATATGCAGGTTTGTAAAAGTTGTGCCTGGCAGCTACTTCCACACTCCCTCGCCAATGGAAAACAAATCTAAGTGCCAGAGGCTGTTCAGTAAAAGTTCACTAATAAACTTTGAACTGCGTGTTATAGGTATTCTTGTTAGCCAGTATGTGTTATTTTTGGCTGCAGAAGTATCTCAGCTTTCATTTTATGCAAATGAACCAGAGACATCTGACAAAATCTTGGACGGCCTGGCAGTATGACTTTCTGGGCTCTCTTGCACTTTGGAGAGAGGGAGCGTGCATATATACCCAAATTAAATTCATCAGAGGCTGGTTTCTCTGCTGACAAGAGCTTCATGGAAATGGAAGGCTCCTCCAGTAGGTACATAGAACGAAGACACACTGACACCTGCTCTAATTCCAGGTTAAGAACACTTCATGTTAAAGAAAAGCCACCTCACTGCCAGTCTAGTGCAAGTTTAGCATCCATATTGAGGAAAGCCTTATAAATCTGAAGCAATCTATAAAGGGACGGTGCCTTAAATAGTTGTAAAATTTACATCAACATAAAAAAACTTAATCCAGATGTTTGTGACCGGATTAATTACTTGTAAGCGTTCAGGTAGTGAGAGTCAACAATTTCTTGCTTGTAAGTTGTCCACAAGGGAACTGCTTTCGCCATGCACCATTTCTGCTGTGTAATTCATCACCTAGGCCCCATAATCATGTTTCTGATTCCTGGCTGTGTAACTAAACACTTTTAGTCCTGTGGACATGTTTAAACAGGAGCATAAGGAAGAAACAAGTGAAAAAATAGTGAACAGACAAAAAGCACTTTTCAAACACACTAACACGCTAAATTAAGACAGTTGTGGCCCAAATATGTGGTGCAAATAAAGTCTTTGTGCAATCATTGACATCTGTATCATAAATTAATTAGAAGTTTGGCAGAGCTAGACAAGAACACAAAGAATTTAGTTACAAATGGCACTCTTACTAAAATTAACATACCCTGGTGTTGAAACTATTCTACAGGATGGTACAGGATGGTCAATATAGTTATCTTTAGGCAAAGAGAGGGAAGAAAATCATTACCTTTCTCCTATGTAATTCTCTCTCCTATTAGAGTGAGGCAGTTTTTGTTATGTTGATTGAAAGGTATACTTAAGAAAGGTACTGCTTAGGTCTTGTTTCACTATAAAAAGTCCCTGGCATAAGGCTAGCTATAACTCTTCTAAACTATCCATTTTGAACGACTGTCATTAGGAAAGAATTTAGTGGCTTTGCATTTCATATAAGGTAATAGTTGCTAGAGGATTTTGGGGCAGCAAATAATAACTTTAAACGGTCTCAGGAGAAGTCTGGATGACGTACAGCATTCAAAGCACCTGAAAGAGTCTGTCTTTTACCACTAAGTTTAAGGCATCTATTACTTACCTTTTTGTTCTTGTCTAAACCAGTTCCTCTGACAGAGAGAGGAACAACTCACCCAGTATTGCCCTGCCATTGCTCCCTCAATTACAGCTCATACTCGTCCTGCCCAAGTGATGTAGGAACTGCAAAGCAACACAGTGGAAACCCCTGTCAAAGTCCTGAGGACATTTTGAAAGGAAACCAGTTTTCTTGATAGTATTATATCTTCATTGGAAGTCTCACAAACCAACAACTCATGTAGTGATCAGAGAGAACACTGTCAGAAGAATTGAACCCAGTTCTTGTGGTGATGTAAATCAGGATGGATCCATCCACTGCCAGTATACACAGCCTGCAGACTTGCCCCATAGCACCCCATCAAGGAGAAAAAGTATTTCATGCTGTATGCTGCTAATGGGAGTGCTGCATGGCTTTATTGCATGCTACCATTGAGGATTCATGGAGAGATTACGGAAGCATCCAATGCTCTGCATGTGTGGGCCCACACAGCTTTCTTTGAATCAATGGAAACAATATATAGAGGAAAGTTCCTGGGAATAAAATCTTGTCAGTTCAAGGATAGCTGAGTTTTCCAGTTCAGTTTTTCCTTTGAGGCAGCACTTGAAGGAACTTCAAGACAGAAGGAAAGAAAGGTAAAGGGAAGTAGATAAGTTTAAGGGACAAAGTTCTGGAGCGTTCAACTCCAGCAAATTTGAGTGGGTTGAAAGCGAGGGCAGAATTTGTCACATGGATGAAATCCTGGTAGTGCTTCCATCATCCCACAGCTCTGGCTACAACGAAGCCAGTTGGAAGGACTGAGGAGCTTTCTTCATTTTGTGTGGCCTAAATTGGTCATAGCACAGAAAATTCATGATAAGCCAACAGATTTTTAGGGTTTCCAGACTGGCTAAGCAGGTTTTCTGTTCGGGATAGAAGAGGTGATGAAGAGTGGGTTAAAAAAAAAAAATAAATAAAGCTTTTTTTCAAAAAATATCTGTACTCAAAACCACTTAATCTTAGTTGTACTTGGAAGATGGATAAAAATAAGAAAGAAAAAAAAAACTGGGTTTGGAAGTGCTAGCATGTTATTTTAACTAGTTTTCAAATACTTTAACTAATATGACTGGGTTCTAAGAGCACTCCAGCATAGGCCACAAAACCAGAATAGGCTACACACAGTTTCTAGGCAGAGACAGATAAATAGATCCTACTGTAGTACACAATGGAATTTGGATGAAAACAGTATCTCCCCATACTCCACTGTAAGAGTCATAGCCAGAATATATGTTCTCTTTTCCTGTCTTTTTATGATTCAGTCATTTAAATTCTCATATAGCAAGCAGTAGCTTCAAGAAGACAAGACAAGGCAAGGCAGACTAGAATTCAGTATCACATTTCTTAAGGAAGAACGTCTGCTCTGAACCAGGTAAAGATGTGATATGAACTTCATTCCTCTCAATTCCCTGATGAGAAACCACAGCCCACTGCTTCGAACGGAGATTACAACTCAAGTTTCTACTTTCTGTTTTGCCAGCAATTCCAAAAATGCACATGCGTTTTTTTCAGGTCAGCCCAAGACGATTTATTTGTTTTTCTCCAGTTGGCCAGCACACCAAACCCACCAAACCTCAAATTGTTTATATTTTGCTTGTCTCTAACACTGTATCTCACCAGAGTGAGCAATACATCTCTTGGAATCACACTGTTGCAGTGACCCAATCTTTATCCATGCTTTATCTAAAAAAGTTCAGGGGAATAGTTTCTAGCAGAAATAAAATTATTTGATAGGACCTGAAGTTTAAAAGAAAACTTGAATGGAAAATTAAAGTATTTATAATACCCAAGAAGCTCCAAAATAACCAGAACAGTTTTCAATAAGGCTATTTAGTCTACTGCTTTTTTTCTTAAGCTGGGTCATCAAAAGAACAAAAGGAATGAGTGAAGTCAGCACTGGGGGTGGTAAGGAAGCTTCTCACTTATGATAGTATCTGTGTTTGAGCTGCCTACAAAGAAGACTTTTAAGAAGGAAGACACATAGTGGGAGAGGAGAGGAGCAGGTGACTGGAACAGGCAATCATGGATAGAAAAATGTTTTTGCCACATTTTTATTCTCACTCTTGGCCACAGACTTCTCACATAATTTAAGATGGCTCTAGAGCTCAAAGAGATAATATGTTCTTGTACTAGGGAAAACACAATTATGGTGGAACAAGTGGTTCTATCTTACTTTGAAACCCAGTACATGGTTTAGAAACCTGGTTGGACCTTGAGCAGTTTTGGTTTTGCCCTTGCTCCAAAATCTTCAGCTCGCTGCCTGTTTCAAGTCCAATTTTAACAAAGCACAGAACTACATCCTTCAGTACAGCTGAGATCAAAGGAAACTTCTTAAAGTCATTTTGCCATGTAAGGGCTTTATTGTTAGAGGTCATAAGCTTATATTATTAACAGAACAGTGATTTGTGTGTGGTTGAAGAAGAAACAGGAAAGACTCAAAAATTACACATACAATTGCATTGCAGAAGACAGATTTGCACGATGCTGTGTTCCTGAAGCTCTCCAGCAGCAGATGCACATCCCTCCTCCAGAGGGGATTCCTTTCCAAAGTGTCACCCAGTCTCCACCCTGAAAACTGCTCTCCACCACTGTCTTTTACAAGAGAGGACCAACACTCTGAACTCATAACGTAGGATTTTCACACTTTAGCTTGTCTCTCCACGATTGCACTCATTCTGCACTACTCTCAGGGTTTGTGGACCATTTTTGCAGCAATTTTTTATCAAGACAGCTGACCTCAACTGAACAACACAAAGAGTTCACAACAGAATATGTACTGCATGTATAAACATGACAAGAATGGCTAGGGATGGAGCCAGAAGGAAGTATTACTGCAGTTTAAAAGGATGGACCCACTTCAAAACCTCACTTCTTCCACCTCCCTCTTTTTCAAGGGGTGAGAAACAACGCTAAATATCAAGACAGAATGTTAATCTTTATGTGAAGCATTTATTATTTTTTTATTATTATTTTAAAGTTCAGACCTCTAGACTGCAGCCAACACTTGTTAATTTTTATTTGTAACAAAATTCATGTATGACACAGTAAATAAAAAAAAATGGAAAGCTATGAAGATGTGGATAATTACAGCTGAATCTTACTGACATCATAAATCACACAAGACCCTAGAAGTACTTGTAACTATGTCACTCTTAATTTCCCTTTGGGTATTCTGTGCATTATAACACACGCTCTCTCTATAAATGCAGATTTAAAAACCCCATGAGTTTCAAATGGCACTTTATTATGGAGCACTTAAATCATTTCTGATAGCAAGATCAATTTAAGCATGCAGGATTTTTATTAGTAGCACAAAAGAGGAGTCCAGCTGTTCCTATGGAGTAAACGTGTGTGAACCAGGCCTCAGAGCAACTTCTGCTGTGCCAGCCACGGTGTTAAATGTTGGCCAAGAGGGACTTGCACAGAACAGAGTGAACTGAGTCTGCAGCACAGCTGAGGCAACATTGCCCCACATTTGCATTCCTTATTAGAATGACCTAGTCCCTGCATCACCCGAACAAGCCTGTCAGAAACCTTAATTTCACAGCAGCAGGCACCATGCAAAACACAATATAAGTTCTTTGGGCTCTCAGATTATGAGAGAAAGGGTTGGGGGTGGGGAGGTGTCAAGTCTCAAATATTTCTCCAGAGCAGCATCTACATTCTGGGAACCAATGAGTATGGCCTTTGCAATGGCATTATAGACTCGTGCATTAAGGTTCCAGGGAGACTTTACAGCAGCCTTCCAGGATCTGAAGGGAGCTACAGGAGAGATGAAGAGGGACTCTTTGACAAGAAGTCTAGTGATAGGACGAGGGGTAATGGTTTTAAATTGGAAGAGGGGACATTTAGATTAGATATTAGGAAGAAGTTCTTTACTGTGAGGGTGGTGAGGCACTGGAACAGGTTGCCCAAAGAAGTTGTGGATGCCCCATCCCTGGAAGTGTTCAAGGCCAGGCTGGATGGGGCTTGGAGCAACCTGCTCTAGGGAGAGGTGTCCCTGCCCATGGCAGGGGGGTTGGAACTTGATGATGTTTAAGGTCCCTTCCAACTCCAACCATTCTACGACTCTATGATTATTTGTTTTATCTATATATGTAAACACTGGCTTAAGCTGTTTTTTTCAGTCAAACTCACGAGCTCAGTCTTAACTGCCAGGAATATACCTCCTAATTTGGAAATCACGGCTACAATGCAGGTAGCTAAGTCACCACAGGGCACCCACTGGAGTTACTAGAGTTTATACCAGTTATGAGTTCATCTGCTCCTGGAGCCATTTTTATTTCTAACAAAGAGCTATTCTTCCAATGAAATATATGGCTTTTTAAACACATAAGGAACATTTACCAGAATAATTGATCTTTTTCTCTGAATGCTAAAAATAAATTTAAACAAAAAATAGGCAGAAAAATGGACTAGGTCTGCCCCAGTTGGCCCCTGATGGCAATTGCAGAGGGAAATGTTTTAATTGTCAAAAAAAGCCCCTTTTGCCAAAAATCATGTCTTCATGGAGCTTGTCAGAAGTTTTCGGTTTCTGTCCAAAAAACTGCCAGAGTGAAATCCAATCACTAATGACAGCAGGATTAAAAGTGCACAGACTGGCTGTCTGAATAGCAGTTTATAATAGAACAAAAATGTTGTGGATTTCACACAGTTGATTCATGGCAAACTTTTTAATAAGACATAGATTTTAATACTGAATGCCCATCATTTTATCCCACAGCATTTCTTGAATACATGCAAAAATGTTGGGCTGGAATACTGAAAAACAGAAGTATTACTTAAAGTACATTTCCCTTTTTCTAGGAACAATAGAACAGTTAATAAAATTAATTAGAACTGGGTACTATTGGAAATACAACAATGTTTGAATCTTTCCCAGTCTAGAACACCGATCTTGATTCATGCATTTACCAAGGCTTCTGGATACTGTTTGTGGGCTTTCTCTGCAACAGATGAACAGTGCAAAAGGCTTACAGCAGTGCCCTGCCATTTATCAGCCTGTGTCTCTAACCACAGGATGAATTTGCAGTGGCAACTCTAATTAGCTAAGCATGATGCTAGTTTATAGCATTTAAAAGTGGAATGCACCATATGAAGACTTCATAAATATTATTTTTTTTAAAGAAGTGGTGTGGAGGGTAAATAGAGTTTTGTTTTCTGCGTTCTTAAACACAGGCATTTATGACCAGCAGAGCACCTGAGAGTTTGAGCACATGAAAGAAATTTAGACATCAACAGAGTATTAATCTCTCTTCTTCTCTTTGATGATTAGATTACCTCAAGTTAGCTAGACTCAGGTTCGAGGTACTGTGCAGCATTTATTACTCGTTCAGCTGCACATGTGTGCATGCACACAACACTCAGAGTAGCTCTTAGCTCCCCAGTTCCTCAGCACAAAAACTTGGAGCCAAGAAGATCACACACACAAGCTTTGAAAAAGACATGGGAACCCTTAATTACTGTTAGAAGCGATCAGTTAAGAAAAGCACTATTAAACAATCTGGGTCAGAGCCGTCAGGAGCTGGGGAAGGATAAATTCCAACCCGAACCACTAAAATAGGAACTGCATTTGCATAAATCAGAGACGGCCAGGCATGTTTTGACATTTTATAAACTCATAGCTTAATACTAGAATCTAAATTGCACATCTCCTTCATTCATCTACTGAGCAGTAGTGTCACTGCACATTTACCTGCATGTTCACTGAAGTTAACTATTTGGCTCAAATACAAGATTAATTTTGCCCATCATTTTAATTCTTGTTGTAATATACAACTCAAGTATGAGACTTTCCTGAAGAGAGAAAGCTGTACTGTGTGATGGTAGTACATCAGAGAACTGAATCTGGCCAAGGACATCAAGGACAATAAGAAAAAATTCTATAGCTGTGTCAAGGAAAAAGGTAGGACAAGGGAGGCTGTGGGCCCTCTCCAGAAGAAAACAGGAGAACTGGCCGCCCAGGATATGGATAAGGCTGAGGTACTGAATGACTTTTTTGCCTCAGTCTTCACTGGCAAGGGCTCTGACTGCACTGCCCAAGTCACAGTAGGTAAAACCAGGGGCTCTGAGAATGGAGAACTGCCCATAGTAGGAGAAGATCAGGTTCGAGACCACCCGAACAACCTGAAAGTGCATAAGTCCATGGGACCTGATGAAATTCATCCATGGGTCCTGAAGGAGCTGGTGGACCAAGTTCCCATCATATTTGAGAAATTGTGGCAGTCTGGTGAAATTCCCACAGATTAGAAAAAGGGGAACATAACCCCNGGACAGTGGGATAGAGTGCACCCTCAGCAAATTTGCCAATGACACCAAGCTCAGTGGCGCGGTTGACACGCTGGAGGGAAGGGATGCCATCCAGAGGGACCTGGACAGGCTTGAGAGGTGGGCTAGTGCAAATGGCATGAAGTTCAACCAAGCCAAGTGCAGAGTCCTACACCTGGGATGTAGCAACCCCAGGCACAAATACAGGTTGGCCAGAGATGACTGGCAAGAGGTGACACTCCCGATTATATGGATAGTAAAATGATGAAGATCAGAAATATGACATATTCAGCATAGAATAGCAACACCAACACTAAACCCAACAATATTAATAAAGACTTATCTATGCACCTTCAAAAACAAACACACGTCTCTTCCCTCTCACCCCCAGAATGCCACAACCAAGAGCTCCTTTTCCTCAGGAGCAGATTTTGGAGAGATAACATTGATTAGCGTGGGAAATATTTGCATAGGTTGATGAAAGCTCTATATAAACATAAAAGGTCCTTTGGGCTCCATTAAGAAGAATCTCAGCTGTTATGAAAAGTTAAAATGAAAAAAAAAAAAAAGACAAAGCCCTCCCTCCCTTCAAGTCAATTGGATTGGACTCATGGCATAAAAAGCTATGACATGCTGCACTCTGGGGACACAGAAGGTTTGGCCCTAGGTTTCAAAGCACTAAAGAAAACAAGGAAAAATATTCTTCCTGAAAGCTGAAAGAATCTATTATTTAAAAGCCATGAAGAGGTGGAGGGTAACATTAAATTTTCTTTAAGGGAGATAAGAACCAAAACCTTTACAATACTTTCACTTTTTTGGAAATTCTTATTCAGCAGCTGAGCTGTTTTCAAGCCAGTAGGCAGCTTCATCTCTCTGTGTTTATTATTGTGATTACTGCAAAGGTAAAGACAGAGGTTCCTTATTTTTGTTTTTAAACAGGGAAAAAAGTCATCACAGAAACTACACACAAGAATCTTCAGCATCCTAAGAACTAAGGGGATTTTAAATAAATAGTAATATTTTAAAATAAATTAGAAGGAGAAAAAAAATCCCAAATGTTTTCAAGATCCAGTAAATTCAATTTAGATGTGCTATACAAATCCTTTTTTTAGACCATCTGGTCTAAACTAGCACCACATACTTTCAATGAGGGACTGTCATTTTTCCCTAGCTCTTCTACAAACTTTAATTATTTCAATGACAGTAATACACCTTCCATCTTCCTGCAAACTTCAGCAACTGATGACTTTGCTTAGCAGTGCCATAATGCCAATCTACCATGCAATTTAGGTGATGGTTGCTGTTACTTTTTGTTATTTTACATTATATTTCTCAAAATACTTTGGCCAATCGTACACCTTCTTGTTCAGGCTTGTTCAGTCTAATAATATTAGGTGAATAGTAACTGTCAAGAGATTTCTTCTTTTTCCAGGCCTGTCAAACTAAGCAGTTGATTGTTGTTCGGAGTTGCCAAATACATGATTTATCTTCCTTAGTTTTAGGAAAAGTGATTAAAAAAATAGGAGTGACAAAGTGATCCAGATACTTTGCTGTTAGAAAAGTACAGAACTTGCTCCCAGCCATCCTGTTTGAGTAAAGCATTTCCTATTCTCCTTGTTGCAATAGTATGAAAGAATAATGTGAAACATGAAAGGTGTCACGGTAAAGCAGTACTGCTTTTATGCTTTTAGACTGTTGATATCTCAACTCTACTACTTTTTCCATGGAAAACCAATTTCCTTCTCCCATCTTTAAGAGTCCACCTCTCAAGGGTGTGTGCTGGAAATGAAGATCAAATAGTAACAACTCTTTTCAAAATACAAACAAAAGTCTGTAGAAACAATATTTTAAGCATTTGTCAAAGACTAGCCTGGTTAAAAACAAACGTGTAGGGCAATACAAAAGACATCATTGCCTTGATTCAGCAAAGAATTCAGTTATTTGCTTACATTTAAGTAAGTGGCTGTCATTATTGGATGATTAGCCATTATTAGATAATTAGCATCTTGCAATGCCTCTCTTTTGAGACTACTCAGACCCATTTAAGTTAAAATTCTTATTTTATACATCTGAACTGCCTTGAAATCAGTCATATGCGCAGGAAGAACTTTTCCTGGAGATGTTTCATTGAAAATTTCTCTCTTCCTCTGCCCTTTATCCCACCCCCTCTTCTTAGGAGAACCCAAGTACCATTTTAGTCAGCATGACAAGTATATGTACAGTAGTTTACATTAGTAATCAAAAGATGAACCACCATAGGAAAATAAGCGCAAATTTAACTTAAAGGGGAAAAAAAGAAGAACATTCATTCCACTGAGCTATTCTCCTTTATCCATTGAGGAAAGGACTCAATATGTTGTGTATTTCAGCGTATATATTCTTCGGTCTGTCAGTTTTTCTTAACGCAGGATTCATCCTTACAATTGCAACTCACACATAAGACAGAAACAACCATAGTGATCTTACTGAATCTTACTGCCTTGCCCTCTCCCCTCCCATGTCGTTCAATTCTCTTGTCCATTTGCTCCCATTCTATACTATGCTTTCGCATTTCTCCTCCTGGCACGTTTGAAGATGAAAGTAATTGGAAGGGTAACATTCTGTTTTTCCTCTCTGTGAAGTTCCCTGGAGTCCATGGGAAACCATCTTTGCTAGCTACAAATTTAGCTATTTCCCTGTCCAGGGAAAATCCCAAAGCAAATTCTCAGAGCATTTCTAAAAGGATTTAGAAATAAGCATAATGAACAGTCTAAATGGCATTTCACTTGCACAATTAGTAATGGACTATAGACCCAATTCTGCTAAACACTCACTGACTACAAATACGAGTTTTCACTCAAACTAGCAGAGAAAACTCTTGAGGGAAGGAGATACCCTTTGCTAGTGCTTCCAAAAATCTGGTTGATTTTCAGACTCTGCTGTACTTAAGGCAACTGAAAGGACCAATCAATCTCTCATCATTCACTGATTGATCCTTTGCAGGCATGAAACATTACTTAGCTATTTACATCATTTTCAGGGGACTCATCAAGTTAAAGAGAGATGTTTATAAAAGGCTTCCTCTCTGTAATATAACTCTAGGGGATACACAAATCGGCTGAAGAAAAATGGTAGTAGAAACAATGGGCATTTTAGAAGGGAACTTCTCCACTTATTTTCCATGACAGTGGAAATATTGTCAGAGATAGGCAGTCATAGCTGTCACATCATTCTATCAAGACCAAATGCTTTCCTTTTCTAAGGATGTAAATCCAGCTCTTGCCAGGGCTCCAGCCAAGTGTATGTCATGCAGCTCATCACAAGTACCTCTACCACAACCAGCACACAACTTTTTCTTCCAGCAGATCTATAGATTTATACAAGTCTCTTTCGAACGGCAATGATCACCATACCTCATCATACCACCTCATCAATGATCACCACACCTGATCAGCATAACCACACAGTCTTACTACGTGAGTTACTACAGCTGAGGAACAAGCGGTTTCTCTATAGACTTATTTGTTAAGGATGCCATAAAACCCCTTGAAATTCAAGGCACTTCAAACGAACTAAGGTTGTACTGATGCATAGAGCAGCTTAACACCTCAATTAAGCATGTTAATTTAAAAGCCTTAATTTTTCATACAATCAGAGCCACAAGAGTTCTTCAGATAGAAAGCAGGTGTCTGTCTCAGGTGAGCAGGTTCCTTTGTTGTATTCTGGTGACTGTATTGATGAGCTCTCCACTAACTTATCTTAAGATGTTAGCTCACATTTACACAGCTACATGCAGAAACCATTTGTGTTTTAACATGGAGCTGAGTCCCATGCAGTTTCCATCCTGCGGTAGCTGAGCACCACTTCAGTTGTGCCCTGCAGTAACTAAATCCCTCTCCCATCTCCTCACACACACCAGGTCCTCAACACATCCCTCCTATACCTTTCCAGCAAAAGACTGGCTCCCGGCCTGCGGCTTTATCAGACCCAACATCTTGTCGGGCAAGTGTCACATCCAAGCCTCAGGGGCCCTAGGAGTCCTGTGGAAGCTATTTACAGTTGCAGCAACATTGCACAAGGATAAGAATAATTACAGGCAGGCAGTCTGGTTGCAAGCCAGGCGCACCTCCCTCCTACAAACACTTGAGCAACATCTACAGCACCGAGCAGCATTTCAGTAGGCCCTCAAGAGGATATACAGCTCAGTAAACATGCTGTCACCTTTTTCACAATGATCTCAGCACCTGACCACTGTCAAAAGCCAGTACTTTCTGTAACACTTGAGCTAGATCCTCTCAGTCACCCACCACTGCTGCATCCAAGCAAAAGGTGTTTCAGAAGATGACCATTCCTTCAGGCACTTGTGCTACCATTTGGCACAACATGACTGTTTAAGCAAGAGACAAGTCACCACAGTCTGGAGACAGGACCTTGGACCGCGTGATAAATTGTGTCATGATGCCAAGGGAATAAAGATGACTATGCTAAATCTTAGTGTGACAGGTGAAGGGACTGATCATTTTGCATACCCCAAGCCTTACAATAAGCAAGGGCCTGCTGTCACAGCACTGATGTAGACCTTGTGGAGCAATGGATCTGATATCACCTGGTTCATATTTCATTGCTTTTGGTGCAATATACAGTCATGTAGCTTGCTTCATCACACCACTCATCATACCTGGAAATAGGGTCCTTGTTGAGTTGGGTTGGGTTTTTTTTTTCTCTTTTTTTTTTGTTTTGTTTTGTTTCAGCTGTTTCACTGCAATAATATGACCTTATGAGACATTTTTAAAAAATGCTTTCATATAGGAACCATATTTTTCAATTTCTGCTTTCAGTCTCCAGACAAAGATTGGTTATTCTGTAATATAATAAGATCTATTTACTGGTATTGAAACCACCGACTTACTGTAAGTTTTACAGCATTCAAAATGCAATGTAATTATTTTCTTTTTTTTTTCAAGCCCATAAAAATTTATTGCCATAGTCACCCCAGCACTGACACACTGTTTAAAAAAAATAAGTTTGTTGAAAAGCAGATCGTGAAATACTTGTGTGTTACTATCTAAATTGCTATTTAATAGATCAAGCTAGTGGCTAAAAGCAACTAAAGCCTGACTGGCAGTTTAATTCTCCCTTTCTCTTTTACTGCTCTCTTTACCTTCTCTCTTTTTTCTAAGATTCCCCTAAACACACGCAAACACACTTGCTAATTCACATAATGGTACTGACTGCTGAGGATCAAAACATCAGCTCTGTACCTTGACTGCAGCAAGAGATGCCATCTTTCTTTTTCTCCTATGTCTGTTTAGAGAGGCTACCCACTTGGCATTTCCTTGTGTAGCAATGTAAGGCTTGGGAAGCAAAAAAAATTTCCACACTACATAACAGCAACAAGAAAAGAGAAAAGAGAAACCCCACACCCCAAAGGGAGGTGTCCCTGCCCATGGCAGGGGGGTTGGAACTCGATGATCCTTAAGGTCCCTTCCAACTCTAACCGTTCTATGATTCTAAATCCGAGACCTCAAAATCCAAACCCTTCGATTCCTAGGCACATAGGAGGCATGCCTGCTGTCTGGGCATGTTACTCTCTAGTTAGGACTAAGTAAGTCTAACTTTATTTACAGTGCATACCTGAAGCCTGATCCAAAACTCCTTAACATCCATGGGTTCACTCCCACTGCCACCCTCACTGGGATGTGAATCACAGCTTTGCTCTGCTTCTCAAGCCACTCTTGTACAAGTTTTGCCAGCTCTGCCTGGACACAGACCTGGACACATTAGTCCATCCTCTTCAGCTCTGTAGATGTCACTGGGAGACCTTAAGTCCTTGAGATCAAATCTGTTTAACACCTTGATCCAGGCTCATGATTTGGTGTGAATGACACATCTCCAAAACAGTAATTTTCTGTTGGCCCCCATATTGCTCCTTGAGCCGCTTTTTCAGGAGAAACAGAAGACTAAGGAGACCTTTCCATACCACTCAAGTGACACACCGCACCCACCCAAAAGTCCCTGCAATAAGTAAGAAATGATATCCAGAGATGTTTATCAGTATAAAAAGCCCTCCTGTCTGGCACAAATTATTATTATTTAATTATGATGCAGGAGGTGGGCTGGTGCTTATCAATTTACTCATCACAGAAGTCAGCAGTGGTCATAAAAGTGTTTAGCAATTTAAAAAAAAATAAAATAATCTGGGTATGACACTGAACCAACATGAAAAAAATTAACTTTGAATGGCAATCTATGTAATTTACTTAATTTTAAATTCACTGGGCCTTACTGTTGAGATGGTGATTTTTGCTCACATTGTGTGACAGGACCAGAGGAGAGAAATGGATTTTTATTTGGTTTACACTACATAGGAAATGCTCTTCATATATTCATAATTAAGGAAACTGGGATTTCCAGATGCAAGTAAAGTTGCCTAAAACAGACTTAGTGACAGAGAACGCTGTCAGTTTCTAATGAATTTTAGAGTTTCTTTTCCTCCAAACATTTGTTTTATCTTCTTTGCTCCCTTATCTTACTCCTTTTCCATCTCCCTCAACTCTCAGTTGCATCCATTAAACCAGCTGTTTGAGTGACAGTGTGCTGAGGAAGGAGAAAGCATCTAGGGAATGTTCATATAAAGGAGGAGGGATACTGGATGGGGGACGAAAGAGAGAGGGGAACTTCTAAATGTGATTCTAAAGAGTTACGTTTA
Organism: Thinocorus orbignyianus; assembly: GCA_013400375.1. Classification (NCBI taxonomy): domain Eukaryota; kingdom Metazoa; phylum Chordata; class Aves; order Ciconiiformes; family Thinocoridae; genus Thinocorus; species Thinocorus orbignyianus. The sequence goes on from VXBW01004602.1 coordinate 518,013, forward strand.
TTGTCTGTAAAATTAGTCTATTACTTTTTTTTGTTTAACAGGTCCACACATCATGATCAAACAAAATCTAAACTGATTGTAACCAGCCAGATTTTGATCACTGTACTTGACTTGTTCTGGTTAGGGCACATACATGTAAGAGCACATTCGTATTTTCACACTTGGATTTTCAAGTAATCTCTTTGATCAGTCTCTAAACTTGCTATATTCTAATGGCACGGTAGGGACTGTCTCTTGCTGCGCAATCAGAAAAGTTTCCAGTTATCCTTCAGTTTTACACTGTAGAATGTAGGTCCCTTTATGAACCTTGATTTTTCCACCACCTAACATCTTGGCGAGCATTCCACATTTTCTTGAAAGCTATTTCCTTTCTTAAGCAGTCAACCTAAATTTAGTAAAAGCTGGGGTCCTGATGACCTCTACTCTTACTTATCCACAATTAGGTAATTCCACAATCACTCTCAGGGCTCTTTCACCAAGTTATTTGTCTTTGTGTCACTGTGTAATACACTCAGAATGAACTGTTGTCTGCTTGACTGCCCAGATCTCATTTGGAAGAGCAGAGCTATCAGACCTTTTAACATCCGCATTATTCAATCCTGAGTCAGACAAGACAGCTATTAGGAAGAGACTTTAATTTTAACCTCATAGCATGAGCACAGTTTGATTTTGAGATTATTTGACCTTTTTTCCACCCAACTCTCTCTTTCCTCAACTTAGAACCCAGATTTGAGAATTTGGCTCTATAACATTTAACCAAAAGCCAAAAAGATTTTGCTAAACCTATTTCTATAGTCACATCACAACAGACGTAACAAGTGTTGGGGAAGGAAGGGAGATACAAGAAGAAATAAAAGAAAGGAAGGGAAAGAAAACAAGCCAAAATAAAGCAAGCCTGTGCTTTTATACTAGATATGACTTTCTTAATTCGTCTCCTCAGCTTATTCAAGGGGAATTTTCACCACAACCTTTTCTTTCCCCGATTTTTGGGCTCATGGGAGTAAGGTTTTTTTAGAGGACAACACCCTCAATTTTTTCCTTATGATGAACCATTCTGACAGTCTTTACCTGTTGTTTTGTGTTGGTGGCAAAGCCTAGCCCTCTCCACAGGGTAGCAGGTGGCAGAGATCCTTCTTTAAAAGCCACAGCCCTATGCCAACCTGAATATCATCAACCTCATCATCTCTATCTCAGCCCACACATAACATGTCACATAACTCCTACTAGCATTGCATGTCTGTTGCTGGAGGAGCCACCCAACAGGGCTTTTAAACTCTCTTCCTGGAACCCGGTGCACCTCTTTGGCATCTCACCTGGGGCAAGATCACCAGGGTGGCAGCTCAGAAAGCCGGAGATAAGGAACTATCTCAGAATGAGTGAAAATCACATGGAAGCACCGAGAAACACACGCCAAGCACCTATCCCCAGGGCAGGATGGGCAGACCCACTGCAAACTCATCCCTTCCTGTAAGGAAAGGACAGTAGGGAAAAGTGAATGAGGAAACAGAGATGAAAATGCAAAGAGACCTTTCCTTCCTGAAATGGGCTTTCTTCCTACAGGACTCAGTCTTTCAGCCTGTGCAGGTTTAAAACCATTTGTCTCTAATGCAGCTTCGTCCAAAAGGACTTCAGGACTCAACTCTACAGTCTGAGAGCTGAGTTGTCTAACTTTGAAACTATGCTCAGGTCAAGACACACAAAACAGATGGAGATGCCCATACTACCCTAACATGGTGGATCATAGCTGCCTAATGTGTGTCTCAAAGACTGGCATATTCTACACCAGGGTTTTTCAGTGATTTGGTAACACAAAGTGGCCAAAATGTATAAATTACTTGATGTTAGTTTTCCAGAAAGGATTTCTATGACATCCTGGTTTTCTGTCAGTTTCAAAGAGCAGCCAAGGTGTGAAAAACCCCAAACAATGACTGAACCTTTCTTCTGAACTAGTCATAATTACAAAAAACAAGTACATGCCCAACACTAGCCACTTAAAGTCAGTATGAAATATTTGAATTTAAATTAACCTTCACTTGCCTGGAGTGGAGGCACAAGGAGCTCAACAGTAGCCTCTTCTGCCCAATGCCCTGTTGCAATGAGTTCAAGAAAACAGGTAGCATTTCTCTCAGCCCCTGCAGCCAAAGCCCTGGTCATGGACTGGGGCAGGGGAAACAAAGGCACCTCACACCCACTTGTGCCAAACAACTCTTGGCTGTCCCAGTCTGTTTGAAGGGCTCCAATTTCCCAGGAGGCCCAAAGGCCCCTAATTCTAGGTGAGGAAAAAAGCCAAAATTATACATACTCTGATTGCCAGCTGAGCACAAAGACTTACTGCAGGAGGAATGGAAATCATTCCTTGTATATTGAGCTCCTCTCAGCTAACAGGGGGTTACTGAGAAATAACATTTCAGACTATTTTTATTCAGTTTCTGGAGCTGGGCTCCCTTTGAAAGCCATAACTACTGCCCCTACACCTGATGAGTCCAAAGCTTTGAATCCATGACTAGGGTAAAGCTCGCTATAAGCTGTATAAGCACAACAGACATACTGAGAGGTCTGCAGTATCTCATGCGCCCATATGAGCCGCATTTCCAAAAACAGTCAACACCCAAAGCTCTCACACCACCCTTCCTCACTAAAGTGCCTTGCCACCTTGTTATCCTTACAAAAAAACCCCGTTCATATAATGCCCCCACATGCTGTTGTTGAGCAGCAGCAGCAAGGAGAAACACAAGGAGAATAATGACAAAATCCAGAGACAAGGCAGCAGACGGAAGTTCCACCATATAAGAACATAAACCAACAACCTTGCTTGGAAAGAAAGGTCGATGATCCCAACCTCAGGAGTAGGCTCCAGGCTGCAAAGCAGTTGAAAGCACCTCCAGCACCCAGCAGAAACGAGCAGGGCTGAAGGCTGACCCCAGTCCCTCCCAGATGCTCCCAGCCAGGTGCAGGTATTTCCCTGCTCATCACGGGGCAGGAGGAAAAGGAATTGCACTCCTTTTGGAAGGGCTGCACTTTTCCCACACATTGCATTGGGAGCACTGGTTCTTAATATACCATTCTGGACTTCACTTCTGCCAAAAGCTAAGCTTTTCAGCACCTGACTTTCAGACACTTAGGTAGTTTTTTGGCTATATCTTTACAAGATTTGCCAAAGATTGCATAGGAAAGCTGCAACAGTCCAAGGTCTTGAACCTCTGGTCTCCTGCAGTCTACACTGAAGTGTTAATCACTGTGTCATTCTTCCTCCCCAACAGGTTCTTTTTAAGACTTACAGTCACTGAAAGAGAGAAGAGTTATATCCCATTATAAAATACATGACCAATAATAGAGCTCAAATTTAATGCATAGTAGCCATTTACACCAGCCTGCCAGCAAATTGTGACAAAGAATTATTCAAAAAATGGCAACCAGCCTAAATTGTCAAATGCCTTTGAGAACAGAGGCTGTAATTACATATAGCTTGGTTTAGGATAATTAGCTAAATACCAGTCTTTTCTTGGAGAGAGGTACTTTCCAGCAAACAGTGTATTTGACCTAAATATCAACTGTGAAACACAGAAAAATTGCAGCCTCTTCCCTCTCCTTCCTGTGTCCAGCTTTCAGCTTCAGCCCTTCACCCTGCGCCTCTCAGCAGGATAGCAGCACAGTCTGTCTGGCTCCATACACACATTGCCATCCTGTGGCCAGATTCTGCCAGCACAAGTGACTCTCAAAAGGTTGCAAAAACCTCCTGTGAACCCAGGGCTACTTTTTCTTGAGAAGGCACCACATGGCACAAGCAAAATAGGGCGTTAGAACAAATACAGCCACATCTTTGAACCTTTTTGTTCAAAATTCAGCTGGATTTATCATTCAGTGGACTGTTGAAAATTATCTGAGTAATACTGAGACGCAGGTAAGGAGGAAAGGAGTTTGAGGGAGAGGGGAAGGGAACATCAGACTTTGAAATCTTCACCAAAAACAGAAGTGGCCACCATTGACTTGAGCCCCATGTGGAGCATCAGGGAACAGAAACCAACCAGGAAAGTATAAACACAAACGAAAAGCTTCAACATGACAGATGACCCAAAAACCTCTGGAAACTTGACCCCCCTACTGAGAAGCAGAGGGAAGGAGAGAATGACTTGATGAGGGCAAGTGATAGGAGAAAGAAAGCAGAGGCTGGGTGAGAGAAATGGGTTGCTGGCCCATTTCAGAAAGTTGTCCTGGGTGTATCCAGCCCTTTACGGCCAGGGTGAGGGGTACACGAAGTTCCTGTAGGCTGGGTTTTGGTTGCCTAATTCTTTTGACCTCCATGGAGGAGGCAATATTCCCCTTGCAAGTGCTTAGAAAGGCAAAAGGAAAATGTTGAATAGCACTTAGCAGAGGAAGTGGCTTATTTGGCCCTATTATAATCGTGGGAACTTTGTTCCCTCTGCCCCAGTGACCACATTGGTAGCATTAACTGGAAAGCCAAGTAACTGGCAGAGAAACTGCTGAATCAAGCTTAGTCCCATACTGCTTGCATAATTTTCCTTGAACGGACATACAAGGAACATCAGCTTTCTTTATATGTTGAGTTGTTGGTGGCTTTCTCCCAAAAAAGCCACTTCACAGCTCCTTTTTGGGCCGAAACCTGCCTCTTTCCCTTGGGTCGCTGCTTGGACAGTGATAAGGTTTCAACAGGGGTGCCTGAGAGTAAAATCTGGGCCTGGGATGTACTGCAGCTATCAGTCTATCATCGTTAAACAGGCTGCACTTGTAAATCATGTCTTGAGAACATTTTCTAGGCAAGGGTTTTCATGTGCGTGCTTAAAACAAAAATTTACAGTGCCATAGACATTCGTTTCAGCTCAGGGTCACACAGGCCAGAAGCAATAACAAAACAGTATTTTCATAATTGACATATTTTATGGTTGTATTATTAAACGCTAGAAAGCCAAAGTGAGATTTTCCTCAATTCTGTTAAATTAACAGCTTAAGTCAATGGACTTATCAATTAATGGGCATTCATCTCAGCATGGGCTAGAAATCCTTTAATGCAAGCAGCCAGAGCTTTTCCAGGGCCTGCTCACACGTCAGTGCAGAGCAGCCCAAGGGCTGGTTTAGGTCACACTTTACTTTTCGTTAAGGTGGTGCGTTTTAGCTACGTCATCTCCCTGCCTTACTATGGTGCGTGTCCCCCAAACTCTGTGAGATCCCTGAGGCTGGGTCTCCATGGGCCATGGAGAGCATCTGGTATGGGTATGATCTTGCTGAGATCTTGTTGGGTTTCAGGTTATTAAAGCAGTTGAAAATCAGATCCTAGTGGATCTGAACACTAAAAGCAAAATCCCAAAGAAAGACTGGACTTCCCCTTCATAACAGAGAACACCGTCATCCTGTAGGACTGCAGAATAAGTTTCTTTTTTTCCCTAATGCCCTCAAAGGCAAAATGAAAAGAAAAAGGGTAGCGAACCAGCAACTTGCAATGATCAGAAAAGGTCAAAAGAAAAAAAAGAAAAAAGAAATCATGTGGTGTAACTTTCAAGCTCTGCTTTGCACAGCAGAGACTACTGAAGCTTATTAGAATATCATGTGGGAAAACGATTTTGTTTGGAAGATGCAAATAGAAAAGAATAATTAAAGGGTAACAGAAGACCAGTTTACTTAGCGCCGAAACTTAAGACCAGTCCACTTAGGCCGTAGGAGCACCAAATAAAATTACCCTGAAAAATATCCACGTAATCCTCCCATCTTCTCTTTCTCTTTAGATAAGAGCAGGGCAGAAGATTGCAGGGAATTAAGGCATCATTTGTTTACACGTTCATATTTTAATCATCTGCAAGAAGCTAAGGTTACACAACCCCAGCATTCAAACAATCCCCTACCTTGCTGTTTATAAGAAGTGGGGCCTGACATTCATAACGTTCCTGGGCTGCTCCAAAGGGACAGGAGGAGAGGGATGGGGAGGGAGGAGGAGGAGGGAAGAGAGGAGAGAAAGGTCAGCTCCCTTTTTAAGCATATCTGAGCTCGCTGGAAGCTTTCAGCGTGTGGGTGGTAGGTGTATCGGCTGACACGGGGAAGTGTAAGCGTGAAGCTGGCCACCCAAGACCTCAGGGTCACTGCTGACACTCCAGATCTCCAAGCTGGGGAAGGCACCTGCTCCCTTGCCAAAACAAACCATCTCCTGCTACGGGCATACTTGAAAAGACCTGCTTTTGTCAGCCCGGGGGGAAGAGGGAAAGGGAGGGGGCAAAGGGGGAGGGAATTAGAGGGATGTGGGGGCTTTTGGTTTTACTTAAACAGTCTCAAATAACCAGTTTACAATGCAGCGATGTTCTTCAGAATTTATTAAAGGAGGAGGGAAAAAAAGAAGCCGGGGAGGCTTGACTCCAGATCTGGGGAGCATTAATATGCATTGTGCTAGAATTTCATGAGGCAAGCGAGTTTTGTAGCCCTTGCTCTGGTGGTCCTCTGCTGACAGGATCTCAAGCCGCTATTTGTTATCTTTAGGCCTGATAAGTACATCTGGTTTTGATTCAGGTGGCCGCGAGCTTGTCTCAGAGTTGAAAAGGGTGCTTTGCTCAAATTGAATTTTCTCACAAATTTCAAACTGGGATGAGAACCAGAAGAAGCCGGGCCCTGTCACACAAAACTCCCGTTCTGCTTGCTCGGCCCTTGGGCTCGTAAAAACCTGGCACAAATCAGTTTCACCTGTTTGGCTAAGTGAGTACATGCTAAAAGTAATAAAGCTATTAGTGCAATCAGATATTTCTCTGCATGTGTTCTGATGTAAAAAGAAAGAAAAAAAAAAAAAAGAGAAAGAAAGCGGGGAGGTGAACTCTTCTCAACCCTGCTTGTCACATATCTTCCTCTGTCCCTGCAAATTAATTGCAGAGAGGCTGCTGCTGCTTCTCCATGCCTTTCTGCCTGGGCATTGTAGGCTGGCAAGGAGACCTGCCTGCAAAAAGCTGTATCACCCTTCTCAGAAAAACAACTTAAGTCACTCCTTGAGGTGAAGAGGGAAAAGAACTAGTTTTGTCACTCACTGTCTTACACTTTCTAGCTATCTTTGTAGCAATACCAGACTTGCCCCACTTTTAGATAGGTTTTTAGACCTGGTTCTCCAGCGAGGACTGGTTGAAGCATCATCCCTGGAGGTATTTAAAAGACAGGTTGACAATAGCGCTTAGTATTGTGATTCAGTGATGGATTGATGTTTTTTTTTTAATAAGAGTTAGGTTGGTGGTTGGACTAGATGATCTCGAAGGTCCCTTCCAACCTAGACAATTCTATGATTTTATGACTGCTTCAGTGCCTGAGAGACTCAAGATGCCCCCAGATACAGTCACCTCCAGAGGCAGGAGAGAGCCCGGGTGAATAGCTCGTGCAATGAGGAAAAGTTTGAAACAACACATGCTTCTGACACCATTTCCAGATGCGGAGTATCATCACGTCCTCATAGCCAGCATCTTCCATGGCTTATGGGAACAAATCTCAGGCAAACTTAGAAATGAAAGAATTTAAGAGGCTTCTGGCCCCAAACAAAGACCAGTGACATCTCTAATTAACTCCACTCTGGCAACACATTTTATTACCCATAAATTTGTGGCATTCCAGTGGTGTCTCCTGCTTGCATGAGATGCTCCATAAAACACTCTGGGAACCTGCTGGATACTATTAAAAGGGTATTTTGTAACCCTTCACCCTGTCATTTGTCCATGGTCTGCTTGAGGATCCTCCAGAACAAAACACAGGGGATTTTTTGTTTCATCTACTAGCTATTTTCCACATCACTTTTCCTTGTTTCATTGTACTTTGCTTTGTCATACGTATTTCCTTGCTGTGGCTTCTCTTATGTCTCATTCACCTGCCACAGAGATGAAGAAATTACATACGTGATGCACACTTGTCATGTCATCCAAAGGTAGGTAAGCTCACCTTAACAAAATGAATAAAACAAGAGCCTTTTTATAAAATAGTAATCCTCACAGAGATATTTAAAAATTGCGTCAAAGCAACTCCCTAACCTAGATCTGACTGAAGGAATAAAGAATGATACTGTTGGCATTTTTCATAAGTATTTCTCCATATTTTCCAAAACTAAAATGCTATAAAAATAAAAACCATCTGTACAGCTTCTTGCAGAGAAGGATGTATTTCTAGAGGAAAAAATTACCAAATTTCCCTTAACATGTTCTATATGTTAACATCTTTAAAAAGAAAAAAAAGTTGACTGGGTGTACCAGTTTGCTCTCCTAAACCTATAGAGTAAGAAAACTGGCTGATTTCTGATATAAAAGGTCAAGAAAGTATAAAGAGCTACGTGATACTCATTTGCTCCAATATTTAATTGCAAATATTTAACACACTAATTCATGTACTCTTCGGGGTTCTCAAAGGGTACCCCATTTGTACATTCCGTCTATCTATCTGAGATTTGGGAGAAATTCAGCTTTTGAAAGAGTCCTTGTAATTTATCATGGTTCCTTTAAATAAAGTGCTATGTAATGAAGTTATCACACCTTGCTCTTGTGGATGCTTCCATGGAGCAGGCATTTCTGCATAGCATATAAATGATCCAGTGCCAAAATATGTGATTGAGGTCTGAATGAAGAGACATGACAGATGCTGAGAAGACCGCCAGCTGTAAACCAAACGAGGAATTGAAAGCCAGAGCCAAAATATTTCTGCCCATCAAGCCCCATCTTTTGGGGGGATGATTTTTGTGAATGTCGCATTCTTAGACAGATAGAGATGGAAAGACAGAGAGCATTTGGATGTCCCCTTCAGCCAATTGTAGGCCCCTTGGGTGCTTGAGAGCATCTGAGGGCTCTCTCTTCATCTTATGTGTGTCTATAAGGAGTTTCCTACGACAGCTTTCTACCAGGTGGAGACTCTGCCACCTTTCTGGGACTCTGCCAACCTTCAAAAAATGGAATTCCATAACAGGTCTTTGTTGACATTTGGGGAGCATTGTGGACATTAATTTTTGTGACTATTCTGATACTAACAGGAATCTGGTGACCCACCCCATGAAACACACAGAGCAGAACTTCCAGACAATGCCTACTCCATCTCTTCAGGGTCTAGATGTCCTTTTAAAAAGAAACAACTCCAAAACTGTTCTTTGGCATATGTCTATTTATGTTGTTGGGGTGGTCACTTAGAGTCCACAGGATTTCGTTGGTCATGGTTCTCTTCCACTCACCTTCATTTATTTCATAGAGTCACACAGATCTGGTACACAGAGGCAAGATGTGGATGAATGCATGCCCACAGCACAGCCACTTTGAGAGTGGCCCAAGCATCCCTGTTTACACCAACCTGATCTTCTATCATTTCATCACTCACAGTTCCTGCAGCTGGGAATAAGGCACCATAATGGCAAGAGCAGCTTTTGTGACTGGGTGGTACAAAACTGATGGCTGATTTCTACACTTGCTGTGCTGAATACCTTTCCTTAGTTGTTCCTCAAACTCCCAGTCCAACTTTCCCAAACTCTAAGCAAATGCAACTTCTTATCTTTCGTCCACTTCTGACATCCTGCCTTGCCTTTGCACCCGACCTACCAAAATTCTCCTCATTCTTGCAGTGTTTCTCTAGGCTGTGAATCACAGAAAAGAATGGGAACAATCAATAAAGAAAACAGGTTTAATTTCTACCAGTGGGAAGCTTCCCTCCACCCACACCGGCCTTGCCTAGGTGGCTGTGCACATAGTATGGCCCTTTCTAAGTTGACAAAGTTCACTCAGGGGCAGCAAAGGCAGCTCACCGCAAGGTCACCATCAAATTAATATCTGCAGTGTTTCTTGGCCACTCAGTATGGTCTTTAAGGAAGAGACAGATCAAAGGGAAGGACATTGAGTTCGGGGATTTTTGCCTTCTAAGTCACTGGGACAAAATGTCACCGGCTGAAGAGCCACAGCCAGAACGTTGGACCATCATTTCACCAAGGCAGGCTGAGGTGACAAGGAAAGGGTAAAGCCCTGGAAACAAGCCAATGCCCCTGTCCCTGCAGGAGCTGGGGATCACTAGAGCAGAGTGATATGGGGTGGCTCCTTTGGTCTTTGCGCTGCAGCTGACACAATCCTACTGACCACAGTTTGTCACCTGCCCTTTCTCAAAACTCACCCTAATGCTCAGAACAATTTTTTCTGACCCCTTTCTGTTCTCTCAGCTAAAATATAAGGTGGCAAAATTAATTTAAAAACCAAAATCTCAGTACTTAGTTGGTTTTTCAGTAAGCTGTTTTACAATGATGTATGCTTTTCCTCTTTACCTTTCTCATCTTTCTTTCCATCAAATATTTTCCAACAGCCACAGTCTAACAATAAAAGCTAAATATTTAAAGTGCTGAGAAAAACAATATCTGATTTAAACTGGGTGAAATAGCTCATAGCCACAGAAAGCGCATAGAAGCAGCAAGAATGGAAAAACTTCAGAAGAAACATACTTTAAAAATGAAGGAGTTTAACAAAACAGATTGGAATAAAGTTGGTTGCTTCTTTTTTTTTTTAGAGTTCCAAGTCTCCAGGTTTTGTCTCTACAAAATCTTGTGTTGTCTGTCATTTGCTCTTTATATACGACACAACTCTTAGGTGAAATTCTGTAAATTCATAACTATAAGTATATGTTTTATATTTTGTATATTTTTTGTTTAATACAACAAAAATAGGTAAAGAAAAAACCTATTTTAATTCAATACATCAGAAAGGTTCTGGAAACAGCAGGATACACGATAAGAGCAAAGAGGCAAACATATTTTTTTATTCTGTAGAGGGATATATGCAGGCAGCAGTATCATGCTAATGTTTTCTGAATAGCTTTAATTCCAGGAAGTGCTTAGAAAATTTACCTTATTTTTTTTCCCCCAGAAGTTCTACTTTCCTCCATTTTTAAAATAGATCTTTAAAGTTAACCACAGGCATAATTATTTTTGGAAATAAGATTAGTGTTCAAGTGATTTATAATATTTAAAACCTGTGTCAGAAGTGAGCTTTGTAACCCATTTGTACAATACTTAATATCCAGAAAGTCAAAATATATTTAACCTTTGCTTGTCATACATTTCTTTCTGTAGCAAAAGCACAATGAATGCTTTAACGTTTCGAAGTTAGAGAACAATACTGAAAGTACCCCATTGCAGAGTCAGAAAATGTTAAGCCATGAAAGAAAAAAGAAGGTAAAAAGAAACTAATTTAAAAATGTCTTTTTTTTCTTTAAGCATAAGTATTTTTGGTGCAATCATGAGGTTCTAGGAATTTCAGGACCTATCTCCCAGGTTATTTAATCTTCCCTTTTCTTTTCTCAACCTGACTATAATTCACACACAGATTGTGATTCAATATGTAATTTTGTTTACTGATTACAGTGGAACATACCATTATATCACTTCTAGAGACATTCATTGTAGTGTAGATCCCTCTTTCCTCAAAAACAGTTGATCTTTACAAATGTTTGATTTTCTCCACTGACTTGGGTAAACTACACAACCAAACAGCAATCTTGGCCTTCCAGTTACACGGGAACATGCTCAGAAACAGCTATTTTACTGTAGGGCTCTGTGAAACTATTGAGCAGACTGCCCAAAAATTTAACTGCTCTATCCACATGATTAAACTAAATCACACCACGTTTGGGTGAGACAGTGAGCTGTTCATCTCCATTTTGCAGGAAGGGAAACAGCCTCATCTACAACCATCTGAGACTTGCAGATGGCAGTGGAACCAGAGCATTCCAGCCTCGCCTATGTTCTTTGTGAAAGGCATGGGAAAAACATGCAACAGATGCACAAATTTTATTCAGTTCCTAACCCTTACCCATGCTTCAGTCCATCCTTGTTACTTCAACTAAAAAAAAAAAAAAAAAAAAGTAAGTGTGTTGATTTTTTTTCTTACCACTTTGTTTTCATTCCCTCTCTTCTACCTCTGCTGCAGTTTTACATGAAAGCATCAACAAACACAACTACTGGATAAGAAAATTTCTTCCACATGCATCACTCAGAGAAGCTGTCAAGGAACACCTTTATATTTACCCTACTGGCTACACCTGAAAGTTTCATTAGTTAGTCTTGGTGTGTCATGAAGGGCTGGCACAGCTGTTGCAGCTGAGAAGAAAATAGTCATTGCCTGTATTCCCCATCCTGTGCATGGGGATGGTTCACCTTCAGCAGGTGAGCAGACCCCTGCCTCGCTTCAGTTCCTAGAGAGGCAACGTGAGATTGCTGAGGGTTTACCTTAAAACACCACATAGCAAAGCACAGCTGCTCAGCAGCTCCTCCACAAGCAGTTTAGCCATCAGTACAGTGAAAGGTGAGCGGGGAGATGCTGCCTCTCCCAGTTGAGCAGATTCCACCTCTGCTTTCTCAATTGTGGCGTGGGCACATTTATGCATCCCAGTTTTTATAGCCAGAAGGGATATCAGGAAGAAATTCTTTACTGTGAGGGTGGTGAGACACTGGAACAGGTTGCCCAGAGAAGCTGTGGATGCCTCATCTCTGGAGGTGTTCAAGGCCAGGCTGGATGGGGCTTTGAGCAACCTGCTCTAATGGGAGGTGTCCCTGCCCATGGCAGGGGGGTTGGAACTGGATGATCTTTAAGGTCTCTTCCAGCTGTAACCATCCTGTGATTCTATGATTCTGTTTCAGCCTGACCTACTGTGTGCATTATAAGGCAACCTGACTTGCCAGTCTTACTACAATTAAACTATCACTTTATTATCATTATTATCATGTTTTGAGCACTTTCCCCCATAAAAGAAAGTTAAGCTTATTGGAAAAGCTGCTATTCCCACAAGCCCTTACACTGTGTTTGCAGAGCAAGGGGTAGGTGGCATGGACTGGAGCAGGTTCTAGGTGCGGGAGCTTCTTATCATTCCTGTATTCAAATAAAACACATTTGCTGGTGCTTTTTTTTATGCTACTAAGCTCTTTCTGCTGTCATTTTTGCATTGTCAAAATGCTACAAAAATTGAGCGTAGACAGATCTATAGTGAAAATAGTCTGTGAGGTACATAGTTTGAAGCAATAAAGAGCCTCTTAAACTTAATGGCCATGGTGGCCTGAGTATGCCCAAAGGCATTTGAGGCATTAAGGTTGAAAACTTGGGTCCTATGAACGTTTGGTAGATTTTTAAATCCAAATCAGTTCCCACCAGGTACCCACTAACCAGTTTTTTTCAAGAGGTGTACAAGAACCTGACTATCATTTTGAGGCAGCCGGAAGAGAAGTAGTGGAATAGTACAACTTGTGCACCATAAACCTGTCTGGGTATTTCTGGCATTATTGTTAAATTAAAGTTATATTAAAATGAAACACTTCAGTATTTAGCTTTCTGTCTGCCTGGCAGGTTTTGCTACATAAATCCAGTTGGAGAAAATTGGCCCATTTGAATTGGACGTTGGATTTGGCTTTTCTGCACCACCGAGAAAATGGCCACACATTTTTTTAATTGTCTCCCTTGCATATAATTTTTAAACAGTCTTATAAAAATGTTTTCCTTGTTTCGCTCCCCACTGAATTAAGAATGCACATGAATAGTTGCCAATTGGCCTACAAGATCGTCACTCCAGCAGGCAGCAATGAGAAAGTATGAAGTGGTTTTTGGAAGAACTACCTTTCTTTGCAAAATGCACTAAACTTTGCATAGCTTGAAAGAGATGCCTTTTATTCCCTGCAGACCACTTCCTCCAGCTCAAAAAGAAAGAAGAATTTCCTAGCCGGTGATTGTAAAGGATAAACATAAGGAGTCTTGTATGTAGTCCTTGCCATCTGCTTTGCAAGTAAACAAATTTTTGCCATTTCACTGAAATTTAAGTGGCTTATAATCTCCAAAGGTCCTGACTGCGAATTAAGACAGAAGCCTCTTGTTTCTGTAGGCGTGTTTGGTGTTTAATTCTCTCCTCATCCCCTCCAGACTCTGCCTTTCTCACAGACACACAGATGCACACATGTACCCATGAACGCTGATGATTGCCACGTAGTTGCTCAGTCATAGTGCTTTTTTTCAGGGGTTGGAGGGGGAGTCATAGTTTCCTGTGAAAAATATCATCATGCTGATATGCAAAATGATGATTGAGATGTATGGGAGATAAAGGCACCAACTAAAATGTTTTGTGTTGCTAGTTTGTTGGACAAAAGCCATACAAAAAGGTGCAAGTTGTGCTCCTGTTCCGTAGCTGAGACACAAGCAAATCCTAGAATTGTAGAATGATTTAGGTTGGAAAGGACCTTAAAGATGATCTAGTTCTAGCCCCTCTGCCATGAGTAGGGACATCCGCCACTAAACCAGGTTGCTCAAAGCCCCATCCAGCCTGGTCTAGGGCAGCACTCATCATTTATGTCTCTGGAGCTGTTCAAAGGCAACAAAGAAGGAGACAGCTATTTTATTTTGTTGTATTGAAAAGAAAAATCGAACAGTTTTCAAAAACAAAGGCAAAAAAAGGCAAGGCTTGTCAAAGGGGAAAGAAAAAAAAAATCAGAATGAGGAGCAGCGAGTACAGGCAGGGTGGTTACGTGGTGTGACCAAAGGCACCAGCATTAAACCGGGTTGCAGGAGCTCCCTGCCCTGCTCCACCGACCCCCTGCCTGGGGGGCACGGAGGCTCCCCAGCCCCCCGGGCCACTGAACAATTGCTGGGTTGTTGCAGGGACTGGCTGCCCCGGGCGGCCAGGCCCAGCTGGAACAACACTCCCTGCTCCAGCCTGGCCTGGGGAGCTCCTCCAACTGGTAACACTGGGCAAACCTACAGGAAGCGTGAATAATTGAAGGTTTTTTGAATTTTTAAAAAAATAATAAAAAAATAAAAATAAAAATCCTTGCAACTAATTTTCCACTCTGGCACTCACTCGATGCTTTCAGCTCTTGGGTCGCTCTAAAAAACATCCACACGCTGGGACCAAAGCCCAACCCTGACCCCAGCAGGGATGCCAATTTGATTTTTAGGAGTCCCTACGCCATAGGAATACCTCCCTGCTCTGCTCAGCTCCTCACCCAGTGAAAGTTATTGATTGTGAGCACAACAGGGCAAGCACAGGACCCATGGGGGACACAAACACAACTCCATCCCAGGGCTCTGCTGAGGAGCTCTCAGCCCGTACCACAGGCACCAGAGGTTTGCTCTGTCTTTCGAGAAGCTCCACACAGCAGTTGCAAGAGCTGCCTGCATGATGCCAGAGAAACCTGGAAAAGATGCCTTTTATCATGATCTTTTCTCGTTTCTGCTTTTGAGGATTGGGTTTCTTTCTGTGTGCTCTGGACTATGTCGTCTGGCAAGAGCTGGCTTTATCTAGATCTAATTGTTTTCTCAATTAATCCTGGAGAGAGATATTTTTCCCTCTTGGATAACTAGGCTCATATTAAGAAGATAATTTAGTGGCTTAATTTAGTGACATTAAAATTAAATTTTAACTTCAGCTTTTTCCCCCATGCTGAGGCATGTAATGAGTAAGTTGCCTCCTGGGAGGGGTAAATTTCTCTCCTGTTTTTCCTTAATGGAGAAGACACTGAGGAGGGAGGAAGGAAGAAAGAGGTGAGTTGAAAAAAAATAATCTTTTCATGGCTGGATCCCAATTCAGAGAATTAAAACCAGGTTAAGAAAAATACAGATTAATCTTGACACCCCAGCATAAAATCAGGAGCAAGATCTTGCTGCTGCCACCATGCTGCTTGTACTTACATCAAGTTGTGAGGAATGAAGCAAATGGTGAAGGCATCTTTTAACAGTTTTGGAAACACAGTGCCCTGTTTCCCCTTTTAGTGTTAAATTGGATAGACCAAGGCACAGGCAGCACGTTCTCCTCTTTCCTGGTGTCACCTGTGAAGGTGACGGGGCTGTGAAGGGCCAGGTGGAGTGGCAGAACTGCTTATTCCCTGCCACACCAATGGCCTCCATATGTAGAACAACATTGGTTAGCTGACTAGGATTATTTAGTTTTACTTCTTCTCTCTTAAGATCCTCAGTCTTGTCCCACCCACTCTGAACCCTTCCTCCCTCCCTTTCCACCGTCCTCAGCTCCCCAGCAAGCCCCTGCGCAGCACTCAACAGAGCGGCCCTAATCCCACCATCCCCACCAGCCCAGAGAAACCCTGTGGGCAACTGATCATCCTTGTATAAATTTTGCTCCTCCAGGAAGGCCTGGTTGGTATTCATTCAAAGTTAACATTTTCAGTGGGATTTGCACAATGTCCTGGAAGTTTCCAGTCTGGAGACGCTGCTAAGCACCCAAATCTTGTGTTAATCTTTGCTGTGATGGATGGTTTTTAATGCTTCTGAAAATCAGGTTCAAGGGGAGGGGGCACGCTGGAGGAGCAAGCAAAGAGTGCAGCAGAGCCATCCATCCACTACTTCTTCATGGAAGGACTGGAGTTTTAAGGGGATTTATACTATCATAAGTTACTTTCCTGGATACTATTCAGATCCCCTTTCTTATTCTTTCCACAGACAAATCTGTTGACTGCAGCTGAGGTGAATGTGACCTCTGTCTCACAGGGATGTTAGGAATATTGAATAGGCCCTTTTGTTCCCATATTAATTTTTATTTTTCAAAACATGCAGTGACACTTCGTAAGCAAATGACAAAAAAGGTTTAAAGAAAGCTGATGGAGGATTAAGATGACAAAAAATCTGTTAAAGAATGGCAATTACATTAAGAAAACTAACACCCAAGAGCTGAAATGAACTACTAGTCCTGCTATCAAAGGAACGGAAAACACTCGAGTGGTGGCTGTATAATAAAGGACGTATATTGATCTCCAAAATTGTAAACTAGAAGATTTAAGTTTGTTGAGCAATGATATTTTATTTTCTGTAATGCAATTCAGAAATATTTAGACTACTACTAGCACCTGCCTAACAGAATTACTAGCAATTTTGTCTTCCTAACAACTTTATGTTTTAAACATATGCCTCATCACGTATCGATTATTTCTCTCACATACACAAAAGTTCCTTTTCACACCTCATCTCTCCCCGACACAACCTCTCACTCGTATGTCAGATGTCAATGTAAAGAACAACAGTGAAATGGCAAAGCAGGCTTTTCCTTGATATCAAGAGTAAAAATAATTTTAAAAAATCTTTCTAAGGAATGTGCTAAATTTGATGATTTAAATGTGCCAATATTTTAGAAGCAAAGCCATTTAAATTTCTCACATTTAAGCATAAACATTAGTTCACATCTGTGTACTAACATAAATTGTCCATGTTTTATAGAGAACATTTCCTCAAAACTTAGATAATTCACAATGACACTTTTCAGTAGTTAGTTAACAGATTTTTTTTTATTTTTTTATTTTTTAATAAGTAAAAAAAAAGTAAACTACTCAAGAAAAATCTGTAAGAGTATTCCTTCATAATTCTGTTTGTCAGTCTTGTCTGTTCACACTTAGGACCGGTAGTACTTTAGTTTTAGGCGTGCCTCCAGAAATTATTCCCCAAAACATAAAAGTTAGACATTAAAATTGAAAGTCTAATGCTCTCTGCTGATTTCAGACTTCACTGCGTAGACTGATCCCATTTTGTGCTGAGGGCTGCACAGAAAAAAGTGGCCAAAAAATTAATGTCCAGCGTGACTCTTCAAAGAAGCCCCTGCGATGATCCTGCCCCGTAAGCACGGCTGTTGAGTCAGAAGCGGTGGATTCAGAGGTGCGGTGTGGCCTCTGAAATGTTTTTACAAAAAGTGGAGAGATTTTGTCCTTGAGAATTCTATGTGCCTTGCGGAGAGCTCATAAATAAACAGCTCTCAGGATAATGTTTCACACTTCAGCTAAGTCAAGAACAGAGAATATGTTACTCCCAACGATTTCTAAGGAAAACAATTCCTCTCACAGCCCCGTAAAACAGAGAAATGCTTTCTGTCAAGCTTCGCCTCCATATGACTGTGTTTCCTTCGGTGTGAATTAATTACCTGAATTCTTCAATCTCTTTAAGTTGCTCTAATCACATATGTAACTATTTTATTACTGAGATCTCAGTGTTTGCTGGTTCCACCCTCAGTCCCCTCCCAAAGTGTTTCTCAAAACTCTCAACACTCCTTTTCTGGTTTTTGCTTGGTTTGCATTTGTGATGGTTTTGGGGTACTGGGTTTGTTTTTTTTTAAACAATTCCTGTTTCTCTCAACTATGAATTCTCTTTTCCATCAGAAAAGCAGAATACGCACCATAGTCACAGATCACACATAAATTTGTTCCTACTGGGCATGAACAAGAATATACAGATCAAAAGGGTCCTTTCTCATTAACTTAGAGCTTAAGCAGTAGTTACAGAGAAACACTACAGAAAATCCCAGCTGCAACAATTGCCAATTGTCTGATAAGGTTATAATTTTGTTCAAGCTACTAGACCTATCCTGCTACAAGAGAAAAAGGTTTTGTGCCTCACCTTGCTATACAATTTAAGAAACCTCTGTGCTGTGCATGACGATCCCTTCCAGTGCACCGTGGGTCTCCACTCAGGGGGCTGAGCTGCAACTTCTGAGCGGCTTCTATCCACTTTATCAGATTTGAATCAGGCTTAAATTATGAGCACCATGTTTTTCTTCACTGCATTCAGCTGCTTCTGGTGGGGTTTCTTGACAACTTCTCAGCTCCTAATTCAGGTTACCTGTGAAAGGCACAGAAGTGTGCAGTAGGGATCAACCAGCCCCTCTTTTCCCCAAGGTGAAAATTAACAAAACCCAGGAATATTTCTGACAAAATCCAAATGTTTCATCTAAGAATGAGAAAAGTCCACAGCAAATAAATGTGACATGTTGTTTTGTCTTGCTCCCTTCTCTTCTGCTGCTTCCCGTTTTACCTCATGGAATTTAAAATCTATTCAAACTGTGTTGTCTCGCTCCTGTGCCTGCTTGATAGGATGAAAACTCTATATAAAAAGCAGCAGCTCACTTCTTTACATTAAGGTATAAATTGTTGACTCATACCTCTCTTAGTGCGATACAGCAATCCTAATTAACATGCAATCATAAAGCTCATCTTCTATTGGATTTTTCAGGTCACTGATAGAAACACAATATTTCTTTCATTGTTTTCACATTATCCTGCAAATAATATTTTTCCCCCCATTGAGATAAAAATTTCTTTGTGATCCAAATATTTTATTCAAGGAATTTCATTTCCTGGATTGCCTTGTCCATGAAAATTTCATTTCATTTTCTTATATCTTGAAATACTTTTTATTTTCATAAGAAAAAAAAAAAGCTGCTTTAGTTTGAGAGTGTCAAATCACTATTGCGAAGCGCTCTCATATTCTGGGGAGGGTTTGTTTTTTTTTCTCTTTTCAGTCAAGATTCTTCACCAAAATCAGGAAACAGACCAAAAACCAAGGATCTGGACCATGGCCACAGCAAGTACTTTTAAGCTGTGGCTAAACCTTCTTGTGGGATTATCTTTGCACTACCCCCACCTCTAAAATTTTGAGTGCAGGTGAGCTAAAAGAGGGTTATTTGGTGGAAGAGAATGTGTCAAGTTGAAGAACAAACACGACATGGCATCCCACGGGGACAGAGCAGGGCTCTGCAGGGATGACCCCCACGACAGTGAAGTTTAAAAGCTTTTCAGTACCTTGTCGGCTTGCCCGTTTTCTAAGTGAGGTCTGTATCCACACGCTGGTTTACAGCAGGGATAGGATTGCTTATGAAGAGGAGCCCACTGCAAGATTTGGAAAACCCACCTGAAACTTGTATTTATTCTCTTTTAACCCGTGGCCAGGGCCACGGAGGAGGAAGAGGGACAGCAGGGGCTGGCGCAGTGGCTGATGCTGCTGTCCCTCTGCCCAAGGCAGGACGAAGGATCGGTGCGGCAGTGGCCTTGGCTGGCTGGCTGACCTCCCCCTGACTCGGGGCAGGCAGAAACAGAAAGATTTTGTGCTCCAGCAAAGCTGGGCCTTCCCGTGACCCGGGTGAAACCCTCCAGCCGCTTTCCCACAACGCCGCGCCGAAGCCTGGCTGCAGCTCTCCGTTTATTTTTTCAGGTGAGTAGAGGCTGTATCAAGTACTGGTTTCTCAGTTGCTTTTAATTAGGCTTCTGGAAGCCGCTCTTTCATCTCAGGCGAAGCCTGCGTCACTTCGCTCCAGCTATTTTCGGTCCTAAAGCCGCGGGTTTGCTTTCATGCGGCTAATTGAAGGCACACGGGAAAGCAGAAAAGGGCTAATCCCAACAATTTGAGATATTTTACGGTTAGGGTAAAACCACACGGTTTTTAGTTGCAGAGAACCACTTTCTAGATTTTAACCTCACAACCAGTTCCCTGAGGGGAGGGGGGTGGCTCACAGGAGAAATCGGCTGTAATGACACAAGACCCCCACGGGGTCCTGCGTGCTGGATGGGGAGGTCGAGCAGGTGATGGAGACGTGAGGGGATGTAATAGACGGCCCTTGCTTCTAAACTCCTGCCCTTCTGGTCAGCTCCTCCTTATCTCCCAGGTAAGCAGGTGAAGAAGGCCAGGGGAAGTCCAAGGAATTGACAGCTAAACTTTGAAGGCGCCGTGAAGGGACATTCGCAGCATGTTACTGCATTAACATCGGCTGGACTCCTGTGATGGGAATTGTCTTCACAGGCTGGAAAATGAAGCAATAAAAGGCATTTCACCCGCTTACAGGAGACATTCATTGTTAAAGTCCAAGTTTTTTGGCCATAACAACTGCACCCTCTGTGGCCTTGGCATTCATCACCCTGTCCTGCTCAAAGCTGCTGCACAACCATGTTGCCTTGGTGGGCAACAGGACATCAGTCCTCTGTGGCTGCTGCGTGTTGTGGTGTGTTGCTGCATGTTGTGCATGTATTGCACTCTGCTGGTACTCCCATGTGCACGACTAGCTGCTCCCTCAGGAGAAAACCCCACATCTGCCCTGCAGCTCTTGAGGACTCCTCTGCTATTGCAAATTTACTTAAAATGCATGAACTGAGGGTGAGTTTATATCGGTTGTGAACATAGCCTACTGTCTGATACACCTGAAACACCTTCTCACACCAAGAACTGCTTGCAATCAGAGTTTATCACCCCACAATATAGTCACTCATTTTCTCAGTGGTGCCACTGAACTGCACAAGGGTTCTGGGGCAAGTGTTTCTCCTGTAGCATCAGTGTCTAACACTTAATAACTGGCATTTCTCATTGAACTTTGAGTTAGATAAATAACCTGGAGCAATACTATTGTAATGATTTTTAAACACATATGTATATAAATATATATTTACATACATCAGTTTGCAAGCATCTGTTCCTGAACATGTAGCATTATCTTTTATGTAGTGGCTGAATGAATAGCACAAGCAGATAGAAGCAGAAATCCCTCCATCCTGAAATGTGACAGTGCTATGAATTGTCAGTGAAGGCCCACAAAAAGTTGAAGAAACGGCCATTTTCTGCCCTGCCTGCTCCACAGGGCTTTGATAACTTTTGTCTTTTATGGTTTTGGTTTCATATTTTCTTTTTCTGGCTACCTGGTGTAGTGTGCTACACATTAAGCATGTGAGCAGCTGGGACAAATTGTGATGAACTAGAGAGATCAGAGATACCGCTTGTAAGCTGGGCTGTGTGAAGGCTCCAAGTTTGGGCACTTTTCTTCCTCCAGTAGTTGAGACACCTGTAGGAATTCAGGAAAGATCCAGGTTTGTGTTCACTGTACCTTGATGAAGTTACTTAGATGAATGGACAAAGTTTTGCTGTTGTTTAATTTGTCCCCATGTTCACTACATATCATGGGACAAACTTTTCCTCACTAGAACATGGGTGCAAAGTCTTGACACGCAGTGCCATATGCCCATTCCTGGGGAGAAAACAGCTACCTGCTCAGGCATTTGTGATGGGAAGACTCACAGGGTGATGGCTGTGCTCTGGGCTAATGTAATCAGCACAACCACAAAGGCTTGTGCTGCAAAGGATGCAAATGGATGGACAGTGCATGGTGGAAAAAGAGCAAGGAGGCAGAGGGGCAAGAGCAACAGCCAGCAGCAGAAGCAGTTCTGTATTTGTGGTCTTTTCCTTCTTCTTTTTAACAATTCTGTAATAAATTAGCTAAAAATGCATTTCTGGGACAAGGCCTTTTGTAAGTTTGGAACCAAAATTCACATGCTTATGGGAAGACTCTGAATTGCTGAAGGAATTTTTCCTGATAGTCTTGTAAAGCAATAAGTTTCAGGAAGCCAAACCTCTGTTTGGAGGCTGAAGTGGCACCATGACATTTCACTCTGAAATGACACTTTTCACTTCACAGTCAATCTACAGCTTCTAAAATATTTTAAAAGGATTAAGTAATTTGAAACAGAAAATAAATAATTCCCATCTTTTAGCATTTCAAGAAAATCTGAACAATTCTGCTTTGGTTTAAATGAAATGTATTTTCCTCTGGTACTTCTACTCAGCAACTGAACTGAAAACCCACTATTCATCCCGTCCTTACGTAGGTAATTGCAGTTTGAAAATGGGAAAGGTTACATAAATTATGCTCAACAGTCCTTCTACTTAATTATTTGCTGGCTATTTTCTTGTAGCTTCAAAGCACAAGCAGCTCTCAAAGCAGGATTTGAATGACATGAAGGTATAGGGCTAGCTTACAGTGGTTATGGGTTCATATTTTGCATATGGAGCCATTATTCCAACTAATAGATCACCACCAAGAGAAGCCATTTAAAATATCTTTATGGCCTATATCCTGACAGGGTAGGAGTTGTAAAAAAAGGTCATAAACCATGCCAAGAAGCATAAAAAGAAGTTGGTGTTCTGCGCTACAAGAAATGCAAGATAAGGTACTTGCATGTTCCAGGCATGGTGGGTGGGTGGGCAGGGGGCCTAACAATATCCAGATGGGCCCCAGAGCATGGGCTGGAGGGCTGCTCTGCAGAGCCGACCCTTTTTGTCTGCCATTTCTGACCCACGTCACCACTTGCCTCATCCTTGAGTGTCAGCCTTCGCCTTTTGTAGCCTGCCCACTCCTTAGCTCTTGCCTAGTGTCCCTGTGACCTCCTTCCTTCAGTGCCTGGGCATCTCCTTTGCCATTCCCAACGAGGCGGGAGGCTGTACCCTCCACGGATTTGCTCCACGTCCCCTGTCGGAGCAGGTGCCCTCTGTTTCCAGGGTTGATTCCAAAGCCAAATGGGTGGGCTGGTTCTGCAGGAGTTTCCATTTGCTGGTCTCGTCCCCCTACAGCAGTGAGGTTGGAGATTTGGTAACTCTGTCTAAAGCCTGCACCTACGTCCTCTCCCAGTTTCCCCAGGGAGCCTTTAAAGAAAACACTGTGGTGCCTGGTGGCTGAGTGGGGTTTGTCTGCTTTTGCACCACCGCAGATTTCCAAGCAGGACACACTTATGTCTCCACAGGATTAAGCACTTACACAAAATGCCCTGTGTATTCCTGCATTCATGTTTTGAATTTTGCTCTCCCTCTTTCAAGCAGAATCTCAGTTTTGAGTTTCTGATTTGACTAATATTTGGATGTTTCGAGAAAGCTTCAGTGTCCCTAAAATGATTTAATTTTTTTTCCTGGTGGAATACGCTTTTCCCAGTCTTCTTACCCAAATTTGTCAATGGAAACAGCAAAGGGACTGATCCCCATTTATGCTGTGACTATTTTACCTTATGCTGCCAGTTTGGACAGGCCATATGCTGAGTAAGTTGGATCCCAGGCTCTTCTGAGACATCACAACTGTGGAAAAGAACAGTAGTGTAAATAAGATACAGGCTGCAATGAACAAATGTTTGGGTATTAATTCAGTCTTTACTTTGGCAAAAATCTCCAATTGCCTTCAATGAGAGTTTCCGTACACGAGAACGGAGCAAATGCTGTACGCTAGTTTTCATAACCTTTGTACACACTTGTGAGCACTTACACGGGCGCTTAGTCACACTGGGATGGATTTGGTGAGTGACTGCTCACCGATCTCACTGTAGGTTGCACAGTCCACTTCTGAGTAAAACCCATGAAGACCTTTGACTCGGGCAGAACAACATGTCCATTCTTGGGACACTCAGGGCTTCCCTGTCAAATTCCATCTTCTATAGATAGTAACAGCAGAGCTCTGATTATAGCTGCACTTGCAGCTGAGATTCACTGAACCCAAACTGGCAGCGTCAGCATTATGCCATGATTTGCTGCCATATCGCATGTTAAACCTCTGCCGCAGAGACTCACAAACCTCCTGGTGCTAAATAATCATTCCCTTTCAGTCTCTTCACTTGCGCTGCTCCGTGCCAGACTCCAGTAGAGATGACTTAGCCAACACCAAGCTCTGCAGGAGAGCATGGGTCTCAATACCTGCATTTGTTTCTGACAGACCTCAGCCAACGTACCTCTCTTTTTCCAGCAAGAGGGAAAAATATACTTTACCATTTCTAGCTCTGCTCCCTGCTATGCCATCTTATGAGATCTTTTTCTGACCTATATATTATATAGCTATCATACTTACGTAATGACTTTACTGAAGCCAGGGGCAGGGGAAGCTAATCCAGGGATTTAGGTTCGTTATGGTATGGGATCGCCTGGAGCCACTCCTTCCACTTCCAATAGAGATGGCCAGAAAACTCCCTCGCTCCAGTTAAGGTGGGCATTGTAGCCAGTAACACCCTTTCTCCAAATGTACACCAAGCACCAATGGAGCATGCATGGGACTGGAGACAAGGATGGGCTCATTTTGGACACTGTTGGAACTGTAGCTGGCACTGAGGATTTAGGTTTGCATGATAAGGCCCCTAGTGAAGTCCTGGATTCACTCTCTGAAGGCTCTGCCTGAGGAAAACACACTGTTCTCACTTTCAAAAGATTCTAGAGGTTTAAATAACCCAAAAGATCCATTAGCTCTTGCACAGCTACCCCCTTGTCACATGTGTTTCCAACACTGTCATCTTCTACCCCCCTAAAGCTCTGGCTTTTAGATAGACTCAACATCACTTACTTCTCTAAAAGCAAGTCCTCCACACTTGGGGTTTGCTGTGATCCACAAAAACCTTTGTCCCTTGCCCGTTTCATTTGTGAAGTTGATCCTGGGCACTCCAACTGCCTACAGAAAATACAGCCATAGAAGGTGGTCCCCTCACTGTCTTCCCCCGAAGGCTGAAAGGTTAAAGCACTCACTGAGGATCTGGGGGACCCTGGTTCAGATCTTTCCTCTCTCTGCAGTAATTTGAACCTGCATAAATAGCCAGTGTGCCAGAGAGAAAGTGAGTGATAATGTCACAGGCCACACACAAAGCCTCCCCTTGGGATGGATGACGCAGATCTCTGTATTCCCACATAAATGCCCTGACCTCTAGACCTCACCTTCTCCACTCTGGTGAAGAGTTATTGCCAACAAAATGAAACAGCTTCAGCTGTGGGAAAGGCCAGGCCTGGAATATCATATACAGCCTGGTCATGGCTCACATGCACCTTCACTGTAAGTAGAAGATATGTGTTCAGATCCCCTCAAACAGAAGCAAGGATTAAGCTAAGATCTGACACACCCCAGACTACTTTTCAGTGATATCGTTGGTGCCTTAAAGCAATGGCTGGAGACTCATCACAACTTCTAGTGTTAAGGATGCCCATAAAAGCCCTGTAATAAATGCCCTAGCACTTTTACAGACAAGTGCACGTACCAGTCATTGACTACCCAGCAGACAAGTAGGAACCGCCACCTACTTACCTTTACTACCTTTCTTACCCTTACTAGCGGTAAGAAAGACCTGGCTTAGGTGGTTATGGTCAGAGCTGCAAATCTCAAACTGATGCACATGCTTTTCTGAAAGTGCACAAAACATAAACATCACTGTCCTGAACACTATGGCAAGGAAATCTTCTCAAGGACCCTTTCAGTATTCTGGGATAAGAGAGCCAGAAACAATTTCTGCAATGTCCTCTTATAGTAGAGGAATGGTGAAGCAGAAAGCTGGAGCCATGCATGTTTCTGATCCTCTTCCAGTTTTCCTCTTGTGCACGTGTGATCCCAGAGTGCCCGTTACCACGGTCTGAGTCTGCTGGCACGCTGAGGCTCAGGGCCTCACACAGGCTCATTGTGTCCCAAGTAGATACATCTACCTATACCATTTTGTGTGAGCATCCAGGACCTCCTGGTATAAATACAGCTATAACCCTTCTTGACTATGAGGAAAACCCTGTAGTTCAAGGCTTTTTGTGTATTAATGAAGAACATTTATACATGTATACACAAACCATTTTAAAAGTGTAATCCTTTTGCACATGGACATTTTCCTACTGACCAGTGTGCTGTGAGGATAGGCAGTGCTCAAGTGATAGTAAAGGGAACAATCTAATTTTCATTTTTGGACCATAGCAGATGATGGATTTTGACTTCTTTAATGCTTAAAATTCAGAGTGTTGGGTTTTTTTGTATGAAATCATTTCACAGATTAATGAAAAGTGATAACCCCATGGGAGAAAAGCCAGCCAGGGATGAACTTCACCAGATTGAAATCCAAAGGCTTGGGTTTTACATGTTATGTTGCTCCTAAAGAGCTGTTGTGTTTTCTGTGTTCACTGCCTCTGGGAAGCTAGGTAGCTCACAGCAAACAGGGAAGGTTCATTGCCTCCCTGGACTAATCACCAGCTGTGAATTATAACCTCAGAATCCTTTATTTTCTACTCATTTAACCACGATAACTTCAGAGCAAGAAGACTGTGTCATCAAGAGAAGAAGTGAGACTTCATTTTTTCCCCCCTCATCTGCTTACTCAGTTTTCTAAAGAACTTACTTTTAGGCAAAACTCCCTGGAACATGGCCCCAAAGACTGCAGTCAATGAAAAAAGGGATCAAGCAAACACTGAGAGCAACCTTCAGGGCCAATCCATCAAGTCACAAGACATATTTGTGTACCAGTGACTACATTTGTGCTCTCCAGATGGAAGTGCACTCTTTTGCAGCAAGATGTGGGAGGAAAAAAGAGAACCAAGTCTTTGTCCCTGCCTTCATACACACACAGGATTCTTGAAGAGGGTGCTTATGTCACATATATATGCAAAGCAGCAGCCGAATATGCAGAGTTGCCAAGGCAATACGGTCAGAGTCCTGGGAAATTAGGTTGTGGATAAGCAGTAACAGCATGCTAAATTTCTTGGACATGGAGAGTTAATATAACATTTCATCAATAATTTGTGACGGCTTTCTATTCCTGATAATATTTCTGAGACATCGTGCAGCTCTAGAAGAATTAACTATGGTGTCTTCCAGATCTGACATCACCAACAGGATCTCTAAGTTTAGGCTAAAAGACCAAACTTCTCCTTCAGTTATATCTGGAACTGGAGGATGCGACAGAAAACAGTGCATATTATTAATAATGAATCAGAAGCCAGCAAGAGTTTAGTTTGATTTTTTAGATCCAACGGTGAAGCTGGAACAAATCATCTTTCTATTTGTTAAACAATAAATTTAATTCCACATTTATGTCTGTTTTCAGAGTACAAAGGCGTGTCTTAATTTCCATATATATTGCATATAATTGTGCCACCCAAATTCTTAGAAAATTGCCTTTTCTCTTACTGTCACCCCAATCCATTAAGTAAGAGTTTTCAGGCAAACAGCATGCCAGAACTATAGCATTCTGTTTTGCTAAATGCTTTAGTGTGTATCTGAGTTCTAAAAGCAGCATCAGCTTCGACCTTTGGTTATAGACCACTCTCTATTGCTTCTGTGGTGTAGAAACATCATTTGCTCTGTTCCCTAGATAGTTTTCTGTAATTTTGTCCCCTTGCATTTTAACCTTTTGTTATGGAGTTAGCAGAAAGGACTGAGGAAGGAACATTTCTTAAGAGCTTCTTGTGTGACAGACTGGAAAAATAAGTGTTCGCATGCTGCCAAGATTGGAAGGTAAGGGGAGAAAGGGCATGTTTGGGGCAAGCTCCTTTGGCAGGATGGGGATATTTTGTGGTAAACTGCCTTTCTAATCTGAGGTATTTCAGACCAGACAACTACAGCTGCTGTCAAAGAGAAATGCTCCTTATTTCTGCTGATCTTGCAACTTTGGATAACATGTGTATTTGCTGCTGCCAGTAAAGCAAAGGGTTCTTCCAGAGGGCACTGCTGATCTAGAGGGCAAAGTTATATATAATATTTTCTGGTATACCATGATATGTTGGTCCTAAGGGAACTCAAACATCCAGGAAAGATTGAAGTTAGAAATGTGGGTGGAAGCTTTGCAGCCCACAGATATTTCTAAATCCAAAACGACATCCTGAGGAAGTGAGTCTGGAAAGGGACTTTCTCATGCTATATTCTTTCCCAGCTATTAACAGCGTTATGTGCTTCACAGCACCATTCATGCACCAGAAATGCAATCACTTATCAGAGATGAAGTCTATTTAATCTGTTAAGGAATTCAGCCTTTGGATTAATGCGTGGCACGCTGCTGATACTCCCTCTCCAAACATAATGTATTGCAGCCATAAATGGTGAAATTAGGCATGACAGATTGAGGCTTGCAGTCTAACTGCCTGCCAGACGGGTTTGAGTTTTGCATAGCCACCCACACTGAAAAGAGCGTCCTTGGCCCCTCAGATGTTTTAGGTGCAACTGGAGCAGGCAAATCTCTAAAAAGTAGTCTATTTGTAAGAGGTACTGGTCAAATCTGGGCACTTATAGCGAGATATGTAAATGTTTAAGGCAGATGTTCTTACAGTGCCCTGTGAAAGCACTTTAGGAACGTATTTTCTGCAATTTTGACCCAAGGCTATGTTACTAGCAATTGGGCAGCCCAAAATACATGATAGTAAGCTGGTTGGAGTAATAACATCTCCTTCATTTTCCTCTTAATTGAGAATTTCTTTGGGACTCTCTTTCTTTAGATATCCCCAGTCTGTCCCAATCACAACATATCTTTGTTCCAGATATCCCAAAAGTGAGGCTGTTTACAGTTTCTGTACATTAGATTCTCATCTCTCTTCCCACCAGGGAGATAAATGAACAGGTAAAAGAAATAAAATGAGGTAAAAGGCAAAAATAGCAGCCGCAGCAGAATGAGTGATGAAACATACATACTGGTTTTTAAAAATGATTTGTGGGGACAGGCTGTATAGCAATGCAGTTAAGGTCAATGTAGGACTGTTCTGCTGGGGAGGTGACAACTTTATAATCCGACAGCAGTTCTGTCATGGGACATCTCCTAGTGAAGAAGTACCAGCACCACACACACGTACACACAGGCACACGTGCTTGCACACACATCCTGCAACACAGCTGGCATTACCTGGCACTTTGGGAACACCACAGCTAGAGTGTGTTTTATCTGAAAGTCTTGGAATTCTGTTTCTTGCATTTATCCAGATGAAGAGATCTGGAGTCAGGAATCTTCATGAATTGGGGACAGGTGAGAGGAAAAGAGCTATGTTGATAGGGACAAATATGGAAAGGTACTCAGGCAACTATGAGACTTTTTGGAGCCTAGATAACATCTAGCTTTCATAATTCACTGTTGACAGCCTCATCAAAAAGGCTAAGGGCTTAAGAAACCTGGAAAATAAACTGTTCTTCCCTCATTTTAGAGATCTCTGAAGCTGAGGTGAAGTCCCTTGTTTACACTGCCGTGTGTGCTTTTTAAGGATTTTTTTCAATACTTACGTTTTTCACAACAAGGCTATATCTTCAAAGAAACGACCACCAACTATCTGGTAATTGCTTAGTGGCCTGTTAAGAGAAAAAAAATAAAATAAATATTTCAGAAATTCTTACAGGAATAGTATAGATTTTCTGACATTGCAGAGAGAAACACTGCTTTGAAACAACGTCTTGTCATTACAGATCCTGTATGATGTGCTGCTCACTTGGCTCCAACAAATTTCAAATTATTCTGAGCATTTCTTGTGTATCTTTTCAAAAGCTACCTGGTGCATTAACCCATTACGTTCCTTTAGTCTCATTGATATCTTGCCTGTTGTGGTCCCTCTCCATCTTCCTGTTATGCTATAGTATCATCTACTGGTGGAAAATTCTCTACTACAGTAAATGACCCTCAAATAGCCAACAACCACTAAGCAACTTCTCGAGTCAGTTTAGCAATCTGCTTTAAAAAATTAGTTCCAGGAAATGCTTTTAGGTGGTGTAGGTTTCAAATAAGAAATTAGTTCAAATCATACAAATAAACAAGAGGGGAGAAGGTCAGCATGTTCCAGCAGAGGAACAGAATTTATTTCCCCAACCTCAAAGTTACAATGATATTCAGGGTCCCAGAGATATTTTTTTTTTTCTGATCAAACATTAAAGCTCTGCTTTCTACAAAGCAGGGCTGGCAAATATTTGTATTTTGTACAGGAGCAAGGCCAGAGAGCTGAGAGAAAGGAGAGTGACATGGTAGTGCTAGAGTCGGGTAGTGAGGAAAGAAAATTAATTTCTATTGGGACACCTGATTTTCTCTTTCTTACAAACGTGCTGTTCTAGAAGCAAAAAGAAACTAGTTTGTGGATACAGGTGAATCAGTTTGAAATTACATCCTTACATCTAAAATTCAGAGGTTGGTCCAACTTATGACACGGAGGGCTGTCTTCAGGTCAGGCACCTATGGGCAAGCTGAGAATCCATGGACACACTCATCTATGTAAAAATAGAGGGATTCCTTCACCAGACCTTATGCCAAACAGACGAGCGTTCTTTGAAGCAAACCTGTACGGAAGAAAAATTTTTTTTGGCCATTATGCAATCCTCTTCATCGGGCATGGGGTGGCTGGGCTGGAGCTTTGCTTCTCCCACTTGTGTTTGCTCAGGTTTTTCTGACATTAGAGGGCTCCTTCATACCTCAGCACCCATGTCTCTCGATGCCATGAGGATTATCTCTTTTCTTCCTATCCAGCTCAGACCCCCCATGCCCCTGGTGCATACCAAAGTCCCCAGAGGATTATTTCCCACTATCTCCCTGCAAGTTTTCAATGAGATGGAAAAAGAAGGAAAAGAGTTTTCTGTGTTGCAGAAATTACAAAGGAAACAGCTTTCACATGTGCCCATGGGCTCAGATGGTAAAGACTGATTTGGTGCTACCTCCCAGTCACAGGTGCGGGTGTTTTTGTCAGTGGAGATGTGAAGCAGGGGGAACTCAACAAACTCATCTGAGTTTTCTTTAATTTAAGCATTTCTTGTCAGGACTTAGTAGGGAAAAAAAAAATAAATTTAAAGAGCAAAAGCAGGAAAGGGCCATTTGGCTTATCTTGTTCACTTCCTGAAATCCAAACAAACTTTCAAAAAAATCCATATCACACCCTATCCATTCACCCTGTTTCCCTGTGCTGAGGATGGGAGAGTCTAGACAAATCTGGGCTTTGGGAAACCTTTGGAACTTTTTCTGAAAATAGGTTCCAAATATTTTGTTAAAGGCTTCGAACATGTTGAAAAACATGAGCTGGGGGGGGGTTGAGGGAGAGTTTTTGGTTTTATTTATTTGTTTTCACTCTAAGCACCATTGCCAAGAGCACAGGAGAGACAGGCTGGGAGGTCTGCGCCAGCGAGCAGTTATTCACACGAAGCAGTCTCGGTGACTTCCTTGGGACACCACTTGCCAGCAGTGACTCAGCCAGCATCGCCAAAAGTCAAGAGTCACCCTCAGCTGGATGTGACAGCCTCCCTGGTCCTTCCACACCACACACCTTGGGAGACCTCCTGCCTTTATACCTCTCACTCCAAGTGCTGGAGCAGAGAGCTCTGGCTCCTCGTTTGCTATGAAGTCCAGCTCTGTGGTTACTCTTTTTGGCAAGAGACTTTTGGTCCCTGGGGTGAGAAGCAGCAGCCCTTCCCCAGCTCCTGTGCCTGGTTTGTACTGCCGGGAAACCCAGTCTGCAGGGGTGGGCAGGTGCTTCATTTCAAATGAGGTGCTTAAAAGCCTGTGAGCATCTGGGCTTTGCTCTGCTGACCAAACTAGCGGCTGGCAGTTTCTAAACTAGTGAAAAAACAATTCTTTTTTACAAGTCAGATTAAACACCACCACCACCAAAAAAGGGAGAAAGAAGATCAGCCACAGAGATATCTACCACAATATTGGAGAGGAATTTCCTCAGAGTGTGTGCCCACCTCCTTTCCCTGTTCTACCCCTCCAGCCTTCTGCTATGGTTGCCAGCTAATAAACATATTCCCCTTTTCTTGAGTCCCACCCTTTGCAAATATTCTGTTCTTTCTCATGTCCTGGTGGAAGAAATGCTCCAGAAATGAGCTAGTCTCTCTGGGCATCCTGGAAAACACATGGCTGCTAACTTTCCGCTATAAAATAGAAGCAAGCAAGGCAGTTGCTTCAGTCCATGGAGATTTAATTGAAGATTCACTGAGCTAAGCGATGACAGTTGAGAGCCTTTATCATAGATTTGACTTCTTGACTTCTTAAGCCCTTCTTGAAAGAACCAGAGAATGGGCATGTTCCATTTCTAGCTGGTTTAAATGTTTTATCTAATCAACCTACTTGCTTAAACGGAACAAAAATATAGAGGAGGACTTCCGAACACTTTTACTACTTCTATAAAATTTTTAGCTTTATTTTAAACAGTCTACAAATCCTAATTTTGTAGAAAATTTTTGACCAGCTCCATAAGGCAATTAGCAACCTTAGAAAAGCCATCAGAAAAAAACCATGGGGCAATGCTTCTGGGAAACAGCTAAGGATTTAAGGGAAAGTGTCACCAGAAGGATAACACAAAGGAAGTTTTGACCATTTCCCAGCTAATATGAAAATCAAGAATTATAATGCCACGTTGTGAGATCGTGAAGTAGCCTGACTCTTTCTCTTATGTTATTTAGCGAAGGCTGGGTGGCTTTCGGAAAAAGTTAGCCCACCTGTTACCCTGCAATACAGGCTGGGCTTTGGGAAAGTGTGGGAAATGCATGTAAATGTTTTTCACACACTTCAGCACATCACACATTTAGAAGTGGAAGAAGAGAGAGTGAAACTGGGGCACAGATAGGTTTTGGTGGATCTCTGCTTCTCAGATATCCAAAACCGAGACATCATGGGGAATTGTAAGGAATCTCTTTCTCCAAGGAAACAAGGACCAGTTTCTAGTTTGGCCATGCAAAGGAACATGTTTGGCTAGTCGCCTGAAAGTTTGGATTAAACTGTTAATAAATTAAGCCTAAGGAACAGCCAAAATTCACATCTTGCTGCTAAAATCCGTATTTGATTGAAAAATCCTGTGGTTTGAAAAAGAAAGGAACACTGTGCCAGTTTTATGTAGTTCTTTGGATCAGCACTTAATTGCCTCCTCAGGAGAAGCTCTTCTGTGACCTGCCCTGCGCTGGGGCAGAGTGGAAGGGGGAGCACAGACCTCCCCATCCTTCCCCCGACCCTCTCCTGGATCACACCCCACCACCTTTTTCATTAGCAAGCTACAGGGCCCGAGTGGACCATGCTTCATTTCAGAAAGAGGAAGACAAATCCAAGGCTCTCAGCCAGTTTCTAGGGATTAAAGGGCATAAATAGACGTGGAAATGCCTGGAACTCAATTGACTTTTAAGAAGGAATAAAAA
Organism: Thinocorus orbignyianus; assembly: GCA_013400375.1. NCBI lineage: Eukaryota > Metazoa > Chordata > Aves > Ciconiiformes > Thinocoridae > Thinocorus > Thinocorus orbignyianus. The sequence goes on from VXBW01004602.1 coordinate 551,400, forward strand.
GTAAAATCAAAGCCCCAGCCCATTCTGTAAATTGCAGCACTAGCACAGAACTGAAACTTTCAAATGTGTGGTCCTCATGTTTAAAAAAACACTCTTCTGCTGAGTGAAAAATACAGAAGATGTTTTTCGCAGATTACTTGTTGTAATAAATTCTTTGACAGGAACCGAGATAGACCAATACAAACTGCGGTCTCCAAAAAACCAAATCCTCGATATTGCACCATAGGCCTTTCCACTTTCCTGGCCAACAATCCCTTTAAATGGATTAGCTTCTGAATGCCCTTCATCTGGTAACAGATTTGGTCAGGTAAGTTTCACTGAAAACCAGAGAGGCAGAGGTGCCTTTCAATAGTTTAAAAAAGAGGAGGGTGGGGTAAAGGACAAAACCACTTTTTGGAAGATGGCAGAGGCGATCTGCCACCCTCTGTAGGCTAGCACTGTTCACCTCTGTGCCAATCCTGATGCACAAAAATGACCAAGCGAAATAGGTCAAGCTGGCAGAGCCTTAACTTTGGGCTAAAGGGAGACACTGGTCTTATGTTTTGCTGTTTTCTTTGGTTTCTTTGTTGAGAGGGTTGGGGTGGTTGTTTTTTTTGTTCCTCCTAGTCCGAGCTCCAGTGATCCATCCATCTCTAAATGTTGACACTTTAACCCAATACAAATCCCCCTGCCTAGCTTTCTGTCTTTTCCATTTTCAGTTCAGGTTTCCCTTGTGGACTTGCAGTTCACTCTCAGATCGTTAATTTCCTTTGCTGGCAAATCCCTCTCGATGTACGGAGCGAGAGCTCTTGCCGCCGACTGATCTTCCTTCACCTCTTACTTCCAATAAAGAATGCAACCTCAGCTGCCTTTCAACATTTCCGGCTCCTATTTTTCTACCCCTATCATTCGTAGCTGCATAAGGCTCTTTTTTTTGTGTGCTCACTCATTGCTGATGTCTGCCTGCAACCTCACATTTCTAGAGGGTTGGCAGAGAGGAGGCAGGACAGACTAAGGCAGCTGAGCACGGGCTTTTCTGACTCTCCAGGATGTGGCATAAGCCAGGAACGCTCCCCCTCCTTCTGTAGAAATAAGGACGGGGCGGGGGGGAAGAAAAAAAAAAGAAGCAGCAATCAAGTCTCAAGACCAATTTAAGCAGAATGAATGGGTCTTTGTTCTCTAGGGCAGGGTTTGCATTTATATTTGCTGTGTTAGCCACGGTCGTGATTTAATTGCACATCTTAATGACTTTTGGTGTTTCCCTTAAAGACCCAGAAGCTGGAATCAAGGGAGTCCATAAGGCCCTTTGCATTCATTCAGAGCAAAAGGTAAACCTTTACTTTTGCAACAAAGAGGAAGCAAATTCTTCCCAAAAGGCTCCAAAACCCAAAGGAAAATAAAAGGAAATTGACATTTGTTGTTTTTAAGAAGTCTCAGGATCTTTAAGCCATTCTCAGGCTTTTGGAAGGCGTGATGCTTTGATGCACTAAATTAACAATGCTGCCTTTATGTTGAGTGCGCCACCACCCATGAGTTTGCTTGAGAAACTCAGAGTAAGGACTCCCTCCATCTGCTTCGTCAGCCCTTGCAGTTGTTTCTTATTCTCTTGGTTCAAGTGGTAGCAAAAGGTGAAGACGCTGCCCATCTCATCTCTGCTGCCTTTCGAGAATGCCCGTTCCTCGTGCCTTTGCTGGACACCTCTGACACCTCACTGCTTACAGGAAAGCTGCTGTCAGCACATGCCATACATGGCATGTCAGCACATGCCATACAGAGCAGAGGGTTTTTTCGTATTTAAAAGAGAACACAAAAACACAGGGTTGGGGTTCACAGAAGAATGAAGCCAATGGCTGGTCTCTCCCTGTCCTGGGGTGAGATCCTCCCCTGCAAGCCAGTGTGACCAAAGCAAATCAGCAATGACATTCCGGTTAACTCCAACAGTGAGCACCATGGCAGGAAGCAGAGCACGAGAGGGATGGTCTGTGTTCTCTACCTTCTGCTACACGGTTTTTGCCTATTTGTAACAGACTGCTTTTTGCAGCCTTTCACCCCCCTCCACCCATTTTACCCTCCAAACAACTAACAGGTTTGTCACTGCTAGACTGGGCTGGTGGGGCTCACATTAACTTCTCTCAGCCACCTTCCCTGCCTATGCCAGGGACTCCTGCTGCAGCTGGGACAAGCACCAGGGACTGGAGTTGAAGTTCTCCCACAAAACATGCTGACGGGTCCACCAGGCTGCAGCCGAGCTGGCTGTGGACATGAGGAGCTTCACCCCACCCCTGGCTGTTCGTTGTCTTCCCTCTGCCAGAGCTGCTGCCAGAGCTGCTTTTGTGAGTGTTTATTAGCTGCTCCCTGTCAGCATGAGCTGATTTAGCAATGATCTACCTCCTGAGCTCAGTTTTTGCTTGTGAAAGGCTGGAGAACACTCAGGCTAGAAGGCAAAGGCACACAGCTGGGTGGCAAGGGGTTGTGGCAGTAAGGATGGGTGGTGGCCAGGACTCGAGAGGAGAGTTATGACCAAGCCTGGAACAGGATTCAAGCCACTTTCTGCCTCTGCTCCCCTTTCTGCCTTTAGCTTGCTTGTCTGCTTGGACTGTAAACTCTGCAGGCAAGGGACTTCCCCTCAGCTGTGGGTTGGAAGACCAAAATGAATGACAGTAGACAAATTTGCTCTCGGTTCTTTTAGGCCTTGATTTAAAACATTCTGCTAAACCCTCAAGAGTACTTTTTTCCTCACCAGCAAATACAACACTGCTGGAGTTCCTACGTCCATCACCATGATGTGCTTACAGCGAGCCAGACCTCTGACTTTTCTTAAGCCTGGGTTATTTCTGTCTTCCTCCCATGCTGCCTGTGGGTGCCTTCCTTCCCTCGGTCCTCGCAAAAAAAGGCCTTTCTTGATTTATGCTACATTTCCTTAACAAATCTCCTCTGTTGACCATACTGGTTTCTTTGGAGTTTAGGATTTGATTGGAAGAGTATATAGCTCCAGCCACTGGTGCCTGGAGTGAAAACCTTTGGACTGACCTGAGACACTTGTTGCATGGGTTCTGCAGCTGGTACACAGAGCGGGCCAGGCCACTCACAGCAAACTGACATTATTTCTGGAGCCTAGCGAGCACTACCTACATATTAACGTTGTTATAAAGAACAGGGGTCCTGCTTGTGGACTGGAAACTCCTGTCGTGGCATCAGTGACACTGGGAACTCACAGGTCGTAAACTAAAGGCAGTGATCTAGTGACCAGTGAGGCTAATGGTGACCAAGAATGTGGAAACAGGCAACAGGTGAATGAAGAGGAAGGCCTGTTGTACCTAACACCAGGGTGACAGATATTGGTATGCTGTCCTGTCTTACAGTGCCTACAGTATAAGAATGTCCTCGGGAAACAAACACATGCATATAAAAGAGACTCAAGAGAATGATCCAAACGTTTTGTGGTAGAAGCCAGGAAACAGCAACCATGCTTATATTAAAGAGAAGGTCAAGGGAGGCCTTGGATAGTTAGTCTAGGAGTACTTCAGTGAGGACAGGATATTTGCTAGTAGGGGATTTGTTCAGCCCGACAAATATAAAGCAAGAGATGATGGCTAGAAGGTGAACATCAAACAAAAAGACTTTTTTTTTTTTTTAAAGTGTGCTATAGTTCAAAAATAAATCATTTGGGAGAGGTCTTGTGACATTTAATGTACTGACGATCAGACAAGGTAATCACAGTGAGCTTCTCTGACAATATAATTTCTGATTCTATTTTACAAATAATCATTCAGCTTGCATATAAATAGAGAAGGAGATAATATATGGATGGAACTTGAGACCTGCATTCTTGTCCTTTCTCTCAGGACAGCAGCATGACTTCTGTGCACAGAGCAAAGACAAAATAGGCTTTTTAGTACACAAAGGACCAACTCCAGCAGTGGCTGAATGCCCTCACATTCCATTCGAGACAGCAGAAGAGTACTTGTCATCTCACTTAATGTGTTTAACTTTCTACAGATTCTCTTTCTCAATGTACAAACCGTATGATGTGGATATTTCTATTTACAACAGGTGTGCAAGTTTCTTCATTCTTTTCTACTCATGTCAGTTGATTACATGCAAATACTAAATCACATCTATTTTCTGTTCCTGTTCTGCAGGGAACCTAAAGTAGTGCTACTGCTAAAGGGAGAAGGGTGTAGGCTAGCAGTAAGTAGGAAGCATCCCCAGCTCCACCATTCACTTCCTCACACTCACCTTGGCCATTCTCATGTTCCACAAACTCTCTGATCCTGTTCTGGTACCGCACCTCACATGCTTCCCTGGTCCTTCTACTTGGCGTGCTAAGAACAGGCTTGAGGTGGGGAGAGGTTAAAAGCTGTATTTTGCACAGCTTGTGCCTGGAAATAAACAGTGTTGGATTTAGTCAGAGATACTTAAAGGTCACTCCACATGCATGGGCTGGCAAGGTGGTCCCTGGCTGGGGTTTGGCAGTGCCAGAGCACTGTGTACCCGAGCCGGCACTGGTAGTTCCGTGTGTAACTCGATTTTCCAAAGCAGCCCCTCAACACAGAGATGCGAGTGACCGTTTTATTAACTAAGAAACAACACGGGTGACCTCTCGTGGCCACACCAGCCGCTTGCAGCGAGGTATCACAAGGTGCCTTCTCGCATCAGCCGCACAGCCACCAGGCTCTGCTGGGCACGAGCAGGGCAGAAGCTCCCTGGCCATGGGGAGGAGGCGCAAAGGAAACTGGCACCTCACCGACCCACTGTCCCCTGCCATGCTTCTCATAATGAGGACATGACCTTCCCATTGCTCCCAGATCCACCCCAGGGGTACTGACTGCTAATTCTGGCCCCAGCTCCCATGGCCAGGACCCAACTTGCTGCTATTGTACTGAAATGAAGCTGGGTTCCCACATCTTCTTGCCTGCCAGTGACCTGTCTGATTGGGGAAGACTGAGCATGGCCGAGTGCTGATGAAGCCAAATATACAGTTGTGATGCAGCAGCAGTAACAAAAAAAAAAACCCAACAAAAAACAACAACAACAAAAAACGCCAAAGTTGAGACGACATGTTCTAATAAGACAAAGCTCTACCACGAGTTTATGTAAAACACATCACAGAAAATTTTACAGATCATCTATATGTGATGCTGCTGTTCAAACACCAAGCTGCAGCTTTATGTGACATACTGCATTTTTAATTCAGTTCTGCACTTTGTATTTTTCTCTACCTACTGATGCCTGTGGGACTAAGTCTAACATTATAAGGCCCTTCAAATAGCTCATAGATAGCACTTCCACCAAACAAAACAAACAAAAAAGGAAACTGAAAAAAAAAAAGACCGCCTTCAATTAGAAAACTTCTTTCCGTTCCTAAAACGTGGGCATCTGCAGATATTCCAGAGTCAGATGAAAGCTCCTCACAGTGGATATTTCTTAAGTCTGCACAAATGAACCATTAAAAAAATAAAGCTAAAAGCAAAATGAGGAATCCTAGCAAATGTCAGTGCCAGTTAAACAGCTCCTTTCAGCAGCCTGGTGGTTTGGGTTACTCAAGTGTTACCCACGAAGCGGGTGTTATTGCTGGGGCATCAGAAACCCATTATGAATGCCCTGATGAACCAGAGGGGGTACCAAGTGGCCGGTGACACAGTGCTGCTGCTGCAGGAACCCTCAGGTGCCACACTGAGGCCATCACATTTTAATGAGGCAAGACTTTGCCACGTGTCTTTAATTTATCTCCACTCCCTGAGACCACAGTCTGAAATGTGGTTGATACATCCATGGATTTGCTTCAGAGCTGGGGGTCTTGGTACCCTCCCCATGAAGGTGTATGAGATTCTGAAGGACTGAGGTCACCTTGAAAGTCACTTGCCATCACGTGTTTTCAGTGGTCAGATGTCACACCCTGCGTATGTTTTGGAGACAGCCAAAGATAAAAGTTTATGAAGCAGTGGCTGGACATGTAAAGCAAAGAAGGAAGGTGCATTTAAAGTAGTTGGTGAGAAGTGGTTGTCTCTGGAAAAGGATGTGCCCTGGGTACAGCTTCATATCTGATTTTCTGGTGTTGGAGAAGATGTTCATTGTGCACCCACTGGCCACAGATGCAGGCTGGAAGCCTGAGAGTGTACATGGCCAGGTCAGCACTGCTGGGGGTGGTGGCCCTGCTGCTGCACGCGTAAGACCCTGAAAACTTTTGCTCGTGGAGCAAACCCTCCAGCAGTCAGTCCCATCACCGGCGGTGGGGACAGACCCCTGTGCACTGCACTCCCTGCCAAGTCTTTTCATTGATTTAGGACCTGGTCCAAAGGGGGTAAAAAGGCACTCCTCACTTTCTGCAAGCTTTATAGCTGGTCCTCCAGTGGCACAGCCTGGACCTGTGAGAGCTTGGTCCTGCCCATGGTCACTGCAGTCACCCAGAGACAAGGTGGGGTCTGGCCCCTCGCCCCCATATACATCGCCAGCCAGCACTCCCAGTACAAGCTGGCTGAGCTCTGGGGTGAGTATCTGCAGTGTGCAAGAGATGTGAGTCACCCCTGATGAAGTGATTTTTTTTCCCCCCCTCCCTTTTTTTGGAGGAGGAGGAGGAGGCTTCAAGAGAGGAATTTGGAAATCTCCAGTCCCTTTCCAAAAGCTTTCATTAAAACAGCCCATAAAAGCAGTCTCTGGAAACTTTAGGAGGCCTTTAAGAAAAAAAAATTAAAATTAAAATTCAGTTTTATTGAACAAATGGGCAGCACTGAAAATATTCAGAAAATTAAAATTAATTTGAAAATAATTAAAAATAAGAGAAGCTTAGTGTATGTTTCCAAGTTCTGGGTAATATTAAAGAAGCATTAAAAAATTGCAAAGGAAATTTACTGTGAGCAGGTGTTTGAAATAATTGGGGGAGAAAAAGGGTTGACTATTAATTAATGAAGAATTATGAATGTCCCTTGTTGGATTTTTTTTTCCTGTAGTCAACATATTTTTAACCACATGAACTTAGCGAACACATTTTAGAAGTGTGGAGTTGCTCTACAGACACATACAGGGAGCTGAGTGTTATTTTATCCACATCCATTTTATTTTCACCAGTGGCACACATTTAGCAGTAGCCGTTGAGAGGACCACGGGAGCACGGCAAAGTCCTCCTCACCAGCTGTAAAGCACGGACGTGCGTGTTTTCAGGGTCAAAGGCACTGAGAGCTACAACACAGCAGCTGCCTTCAAGAAAGGCAAACGAAGAGCAAATGTGTAAGGCCTGGGCATGCATAAAAATTACGGGGTTTCACCCCAAAAGTCTTTTGGGGTGAACTCATCAGGGCCTTTTGCAGACACACGAGCTCATGCCAGAGCCCAAGGGCAGGCTCCAGATGTGACAAGGGTACTGCAACGTTCCCAGGGAACAGGGATCCCATCAGGAGACTTTTTTCAGGAGAAAAGGGAAACAAAGCCTTTGCACCAAGGCTACGCAACCCACCAGCTTGGAAGGGAAACACCTCACCTTCTTGGGTAGGAAAGATGCCAAGAAAGAAACTTCACCTGGGCTCACCAGCACGGTGCTGCTGGGGTTACTGGTGGTCTCAGGGCTGTGAAGGGGCAGCAGCTGCACGTGCAACACTCGGCTGTGGTCAAACTGTTCTCCGGCTTCTTCACTTCCTACAGCCCCCAAGCTCTGCCAGAGGGCTTGCGATGGCTTCGCTCCCTGCTGGCCAGGAGCGCTGAGCCCCCCAGAGAAAGAGCGTGACTGATTTAACTTAACCAGGAGAGCATCTTGTGGTGCGCTTGGATCTTACCTCTGCAAAGCTCAGGCCCATCAAATACAGGCTGACACTAAATGGGAGCCTTCCAGCATAAGAAGCCAAAATTGCTCCTCAAGCATGCTCAACGTCTCCAGTGTTCCAACCAACGGTGAGGATAAACCATGCAGAAAAGGTGCTCCTTACTGAATACAGGCCAGTGCAAGGCAGAAGTTGCTTCCTGCTTTCTCATCCTGTAACGTTTTTCTCAATTCTTCCTCTTGCTCTTCATTTTTTTCACTAGCCAGCCCAATCTAAAGTTGATTCAACTCTGTTTCTTCTGATTTCAGGTTGTCTTACCAGTCACTGAATTCCTAGATAGGGTAAGGTTCAGCAGCACTGAACAACAAGCCAACAGTCCAAGAGTGATGATTTAGGGAGAAAAGAGTGACACCAGCTCCCTGCAGTGACCAAGCACCAGAAGTTTCAGTAAGTTCTTCTTTCTTCCTTAGTCATCTGGTCTAAGGACTTGCAGCAAGATTGCAGCACAGAGTACCACAAGCCCTCGTTATTTGCAGAGAGAGCTGAGGCTTTCTTACAAAATGTGAGTAAACCTTTAATCTAGCTGTCTCATTGCTTCATTGGAAATTACTCTTCTGTTATCTTTGTGTCTCTAGAGACCTTCATAGGTAGCAGTTGGGGAAAAGGCCCTGTTTCTTTCCATTACTTTCTAGTATAAATGACAGGCACATAAAATAAAGCAAACAAAGCCCCTGGAGTAAACAAAATCAGCATTTATTCCTCAGTCATCTGTTTACAAGATTGCTTTATGTTTTTCACAAAAGAACACGTACCAGAGATACATAAGTTAATCTAAAAAGCCAGATATGCAAGCCAAAGTCATATGGGACATGAAAATCCACGTGCTTCATAATTTAGTTCTCACATGCCTGTCATCTAATTTGAAGAGAAGTTTCTGAGGGGTACACAAACATCAGTTCTGCCGCACTAAAAGGCGATCACTAACCCTACTGACAGAGCTAAACAACATATTTACAAAGCTCTATCTCTGCCGGTCTTCAGCTAAGATTTGAAACAGGTAGTTAGTTGTTCAGCTACCAAGCCTTCATGGAAGGTGAAACAGACTAATGTCCCTAAATGGATTCATGCAGGGTTTAGTTTTATTCACACGAGATACAAGGACAAGTATCTATTGGTACATGAATACATAGCGTCCTCCTGGAAGGAGTTTGGAGCATCGGTGTTGATTCACTGCTGTGTGCTGGACACCAAGCAAAAGTGCAATCACTATCACACACTCAGAGCCCACAAGCTCAGGATCACCCTCGTGCGACAAGGGGAAGGGGATGTTTTCAGGTCACCATCAGCAGAGAAGAGCTGACAAACACTTTTTCTCACTGCTCCTGCTCACTGCTGTCAGTGATTTGTAACATCAGCATCACACTGAAGGTACCTTGACCCTTACTGCAGCGATTCAACCACTGCAGGAAAATTATCTTGACTAAGATTCCTTAGCTGTTAAAAAAATAAGGTTCTGTTTATTTTTACAGGTCAAGACTGGTGTAAAACTGATTTATTTTTGGTGGGGTGTCTGCGTATGTGTGTGTTTTAGACCGGGCTCTTGTGCTACTTGCATCACAAGGCAGACCAAGCACCTCCCTTATTTAATTCTGCGGAGCTGCACTGTTATTCCTGGTTGGAATCAAGTTACAGGAGAATTTAGCTTAGGCTTTAACTTTATTCAGCTTTTAACATTAGAAGGAATATGAAAAAGAAATTAAGAAGTATCTTCTGTTGTAATCTCCAGAGTGGATTATCACAAATTGCCAGCTGCTTATGCTATGAAGGTACTCAAGGGAGAGACTGGCTGCAGGTTCTCACAAACACTGATACAACAGGATGGACATCTTCCCGCAGTAAAGGTTTTTACCCGCTTCATAACCTTCAGGATGTTCAACAAGTAAAGTCAGAAAGCCACCAGTGCCCCACCTTGAGCCAAATAAATTTGCTTCTAATCGTGATGCCAATGTTAGACTACTCTAGTATATCATGGGCAAAACTCTCTGAGATTTTCTCTAGCTGAACCTCTCGCTGTGTGTATAGAAACAAGAATAACACCACGCTAATTCTTTTAGGCACCAGGTGACAGCTGTCTTTCAGTGCCTGACAAGTCAAGTTGTGCTTGACTTGTGCTTTTCTGAGTACAGCTATATCCAAGACATTGGGAATATCTGTCCAGTACAGAGTGCCTTCAACTTGTAGCGACTTACCACAGGTTGTCCCTGCAGAACGGTCCCTATGCAACGTGCCTGCTAAAAAGCTGCCTTTTCCTGCCTCTGTGCAGTCCAGCAGGGAATCTGTATCCAACCCTCGGGGGCAAATCATTACCTAGCATAAATCACTATGTTCCCATGACATGGCCTTTAATTTTTACATGTCAATGGTGTACACAGATCAAATACTGTGCCTTGACACTTGATCTGTTCCACCAAAACTGATGTTTCTATATCACTCCTGTAGTACCTGCAGCCATCTCCAGCTACACAGAGTAACACCAGCTACTACAGTGCCTTTCACACTGAAACCTGCTCCCAAGCACAGTAATTCACAGTTTCCAAATGCAACTGTTCAAACCAATACACAATAAAATTTATAATAAGTAAACTCACATAGATGCAGATGACTTATTAGGACCTAGTCAACTTACTATTATTACATAGTGGAAAATAAATAATGATGTGTCAAAACAATAATTTAATATAGTAGTCTCTAGCTAGTGGTCATTAAAGAATGTATTTAGGGAAAACAGAACCAAAACCAAACTTGCACACACACACACGCACACACACAAACCAGCATGCTGCTCCAAGTGTAGTGAGATAGAATTAGGAAGACACTAAAAAGAGTCTATGTCAAATAATTATTTAACTAAAATTACAACAGCCAGAAAAGATACAAACAAACATCTCTGGAGACATTTTTTTCAGGTGCACTGCTGCAGACAGAGGTGACAATTACACAGCAGTATAAATTTTTACCCTTAATAACAATAATGATCTTGCTAATGCACCTCCCTTTTGATTTGGTGCTGCAGATCTAGAGTTTATGGGGCAACAGCAAAAATTACGCTTGGGAATTTCTCCTCCTTTGCTGGGCACCAGCAGGCCCATGCTTGTGCTTAACACTGGGCACCAAACGACACCTTCAGACACCTTCACTCTCCTCACGCCAATCTCATCCCCCTCTAGAGGAGCTGTTTCAAGGATAAAACAGATAAGGCTCAAGAGTGTGACCATCATTATCCATGTCAGTAAGAACAGAAGTTAAGACCCTTAAGTATATCAGCATATTGTCCAGGTGCACAAGCAAGGGGCTGGCAAGGCCCTCCCTCCTCAACTCCCGACTTCTAAAAGGGCCTAACTTCTCAGGGTGGGTGAAATATCAAGCTCTTCCACCCTCTGTGGTAAATCACATGTGCGTGTATTTGACAGAGCACTGTATGGATGAACTCCGTGGACGCGTATAACAGAGGCCACCTTCAACTGCGGCTCCTGGAGGTTTTGTGGCTGACTCAGCACAACACACTCTAACACGGGGCTGATCTTCATGGCACTAAGCTCTAAAATACTACTCAGATGTACACATCCACAAATAATAAATCCTCTTAACTCAATTAACAAGGCAGATAAGACTGCAGTCACACTGTTATTTCAGTATAATTAATAAGATTCAAACGGACATGCAATGTATTCATACCCATTCATAAAATCTACCACAGGAAAAACAAAAGCCCCAACCCAATCCTACAATACTGGCACTAAAGTGCATTATGAGATCTTGCCATTCCAAAGTGGCATTTTAGTTTAATCATGGAGTTATTTACTGAACAAAAAGCTACAGTATCTTGAAGGCAGCCAGAACAGGAGTGGGAACTTCAGCCCTAACAGAAAGGTAGCTTTTCTATTTATTTTACTCTGGTGAACATAAATGGTGACTAAAAATAAGCAGCCCAGTTTCTACCTAAAAGTCATACACTCATTCTCTTGATTTCATAGAATCATAGAATGGTTCGAGTTGGATGGGACCTTAAAGATCATCGAGTTCCAACCACCCTGCCATGGGCAGGGACACCTCCCACCAGACCAGGTTGCTCAAAGCCCCATCCAGCCTGGCCTTAAACACTTCCAGGGATGGGGCAGCCACAACTTCTCGGGGCAACCTGTTCCAGTGCCTCACCACCCTCACAGGAAAGAATTTCTTCCTAGTATCTAATCTAAATCTCCTCTCTTCCAATTTGAAACTGTTATCTCTTGTCCTGTTACTACACTTCCTGACGAAGAGTCCCTCTCCAGCTCTCCTGTAGCTCCCTTCAGATACTGGGAAGGCTGCTCTAAGGTCTCCCCGGAGCCTTCTCGTCTCCAGGCTGAACAGCCCCAGCTCTCTCAGCCTGTCCTCACAGAAGAGGTGTTCCATCCCTCTGATCATCTTTGTGGTCCTCCAGCCCAGATTTGAGGCTGCTTAGCCTTTTCCCAAAGAAACTTCCATATCTGCTAGTCAAAGTTTTCTTCAACTAAGACTACAGGTAAGGATTCGAGGGTGGCAGTGCTCTACATGGTATCATAGTTTCATGGGGAGTCATTGTGTGATAGTAGTAATGGGTCTCATGTACTTGGAACAACTAGTACAACACATCAGTATTTCTTAGATTTCATTGCTGTGAGAAGCCCTATTCATTCACATGAACAGTCTAAAGAGATCTACTACAATGGCTTTAAAACATTGGATCAAACTGGCTGTAGAGAATGTTATGGCCATGATGTCCCATTAATGGGCCCCTCCTATTTCAATATGAATGCTATCCAGAAAGGACAATGGTAAGAAAACCAATTCATTAGATGGTGATGAATAATACTATTTTGTCTTTATGTTGATCCCCTTTAAAAAAAAAAAGACATAATTTAAATACAAATACATATTAAATGCACAGATAAATATATAGAGATAGCTATGTTAATATGTAGTTTGATCAGAACTGGCTTAATTAAAGAAAATCTACAGGCACCACAATATGTCAGCATCACTGAATAAAATGCTCACTACGCTTTGCAGTTATGTAGTTCTGAAACCAAACAGTCAGAAAGCCATATACAGCAGGCAATAAATCTCATTATTTTAACCTCACAGCCTAGGCAGCTTGTGCTCAGATTCACTTAATGATGAGCCACACTCAAAGAATCTCATGTAAATAATTCAGCTTGCCCTGATTCCATTTTTTTATCTAGTTAAGAATCAGAAAGGCTTAGGGGCAAGAGAAGAAAAGAAAACTTTAGAAAAACAGAGGATTTTCATTTGAGCCTGTACCCAGTGGTTAAAATGAGTAGAGGACTGACTGCTCTCTTTGCCAATGGTCTTAATTGGTCCTATTAGCATTACACAAATTAGTTGGTGTAAAATCACCCTCTGCTAAAATAACTGTGAATTATACTTGCATATTGAAGAACAGAGTCTGCATGGGTATGAGTGAACAGTGCCTTGTTTTCTTTCTTTAATTAATCCAAGTGTACTTAAAGCAAACAGTAGTTCATCAGGCTAAAAAATCCTAAAATGTATCGTAACAGAGTTGCAGCAAATTCATCAATGTGCAAGGAAAGCCTCATTTCTCACTTCCACTGGTGTTACATTAACATGGCTTTAACTTTCATTGATCTAATCCTTAGCTCATTTCAGTGTGACAGGAAAAACAAACTTCAAATCTTCTACATAAGGCAGCTTTAAATTGGCTGCAATTTCTTTTTTTATTATTATTTTTATTATTTGACTCCAGTGTCAAATCAACCTTGGCTACAGACAGTGACAGACTGCATCCTGGGCTGAGATAAGAAACAGTCAATTTAACCTGATCATTTTAACATTTGATAAGTAAAACAGGATGTAGGACAAGACAGAGAAAAATTCCTTATGAATCCAAACTAATGCAGCACTCCCAGACATGAAGAACATGGTGTCCAGAAGAAACTCTTCCCCTAACCTGGAGAAATACTTTCCTTCTTTCAACAGCTGAATAGAGAAGAAGCAGCTCAGCAATGCTGGGACTTGTTCTGCAGCTAAAGTGCTGTTGGTCCGTGTAGTAGAAGTCTTGGTCATGGCAGGGGGGTAAAGCACCAAGACTGCTGATATTTTCAAATCTCCTAGCAGCAGTAACCACACAGCAGCTTTTCTGCAAAATAAACAAAACAAGAATCCAGTTAATTCAGCAGTATACTTTTGTTATTTGGTTAAGCATTCTAGGACAACCACATGGTGGTTTCTTTGTGCATAAGGAAAAGAAAGCAACACTAAAGGTTCTTGCTTACAAAAGGCTTCTTGCAGCCACCTTATTTGTGAGATGTTTCATGCAATATTAGAAAGACAAGGCCTCTTTGTGAAATGGAGAAATGGTCCTGGAGGTCTCTCTTGAAATGCAGCCACTCTGCTTTTTTGCCTCTCTTGTCATACAGATCACAGCAGGAAAAGGCAAGGCACGCTGCAAACCTCTCCCTTTATTTGTGTTACCACTGCAAGCATTTATAATGCCAGGTCTAAATCAACTGGCACTTGAGTGTATTATTTTGGGTTAAGTGTGGTAACCATACTACTTGCCTGATAAAAATAGCTAAAAGGGATTCTTTAAAAACAAAGCACTGCTATGACTTTAGATCTACTCATTAAGTAAACTCAAATAAACTCCAAAAAGAAAAACACACGCAGAGGAAATAACACTGCAAAAGCCAAAACCAGGTTTTCCTGCAGGTTAGATCATGGGTAGGTTACTATGTTACAAAGCTATAAAAAGTTTATTTAAAAATAATTTTGACTGCTGTTGGACAGTCAATTTATCTCAAAGTTGATTTTAGTTGTAATAGAAAATTGTGTAATACAGTGTTTCCTGCATTAGAGAAGGAGAAATTACACCACTTGGTTGTTGTGCAGTTAGTGGCCTGAAATGGAAAATACAGATAAAAACACCAGTTCTGTAACAAGTCAAAAAAACCTGTTTAGAAAATTACTATGTGGAAGCACATGGATGAGTGGACCAAAGCTTCATGTAACCTGTTCCCGCACCGGTGGAGCGGGGATGAACACTGAGGAACACAGAGAGGTATTCATTGCCACTGGATTCCTACTGCAGAAGATGATGCTCAGACATTACTGTATCAGGAAGTTATGTGGCTTCAGAGAGCAAGTAGGATAAAATAATGGTACCTTACCCTCACTGACCTCCAGTGCACCATGGAAAGGCAGCTTCAAAGTCCCCAAGATAGCTCATTTAACTTCTGTGTTACTACACTACACTGTATAAAATCTGTCCTCATCTCACTTAGTCAAAACAGAACAAAAATTTCAGCCTCACAATACTATCTCTTTCACGTGTTTCTGGACAAAACCTGTTGCAAATCAAACGCAGGGCATCACTTGCCCTACCAAGCAGATGATGGATGGTGGCAGCGTTTGAAACTTGCTTATGGCAAAAAGTGGGCTAGTTTTATTTTGGCATCCATTATTTTGTTACTCATGATGCATGACTAAAAGGAAGTGGTTTTACACACTGTGTGTGTTCTCAGTCTCATTCAAATCTTGACCCTCCACTGAGTTTTGCCCAAAGATGCCCCCAGAACCTTTGAGTGGTTCCCACGGTCCTTCTAACAGAGGCACCATCTTCTGTGGTAGTTGGTAAAAGGGGTTGTGGGAATTGGTGTACTGGTTTATGGAGATACCATGCTGCCTGAGGTATCCTTGTTTCACAGTGGCTAAGTGAGGATACTTTGGTCAAAGACCAGAGACAGAACATGAGAGCAGACTTGAGTCTCCCTGATCCCCAGGGGAAGCAACCAAGGCAGCCTGAGAACCACTAATGAAGTGTTTGTTAAAGAAATGGCAAAGACAGGGAGCCCGGAAAAAAGGACAGAGAGAGATGCTCTGTCAAAATTGTTGGAGTTGTTATAGTCTCAAAGGGCAGAGAAGTGCCTTATCAGAACTGGGTTCTCAAAAGTGTGGAGCAGCTTCTTTTAGGGATCACCTTACTTTCATTTCTCTACAGTGAGTGCAGCTGCCCTGAGGGTCTGGCCCGTGCCTCTGCTAAAAAGTAATTACTTTTCATATTTCTACCCTTTTAAAACCATACTTCTAACCACAGCATGAAAAACTGAAAGCTTTCAACACTGAAAAATTATTGGGTGAAATCCTGCCCCACGAGAGCCAGTGGGAGCATAACCATTCCTTCTAAAATGGTCAGGGCTTGCAGCACATATGGCTTCATATATATGGATTTTTTTTGCACAGTGCTGTGACTTGGAGTAAGTGAAAGGGCTAGTTTACATTTTGAATGCTTTCCAAACAACAGTGAGGACGATGGCAGCAAATACAGTTCAGACCATGCACTTTGGACTATGCACGGTTTTCAGCTGCCCACTGATCCCTTCTGCAGGGGCTACAGTATTTATGTCTGAAGAAACACTTGGGACCTGAAACAAACCTTCTGTTTGGCAGCTCTTTAAGAGGTTATTGAGCCAGAGGGGCTTGAGACACACCGTCACTTTTAGCCTTCTTCTATGGGAAAAGAAAACAAAAAAAGAAAAGAAGATACCATTAATGGAGCATTGATGGAAATTCAATCATATCTTACCTCTAGTTAAGGTAACGGCAGAACATTGCAACATAAGCACGTTTAGTGAAGACATTTTGCAAAGCACAAGAAGTATGAACAAAAAATACCAGGGGAGGAGCTATAAAGCACAACATGAGTTTCTCTTAGGGTAGGGTCACCCCAGAAGAAGATTGGTGATAGGAAGCAGCACAGCAGGTAAGCACCCCGTGTTATTGCAGCATTTGGAAAACACATCCTGTTCCCCAGATTACAGGAAGCAGAGCTTCACTGGAGCCCAACTAACGGATTCAAATTTTATCCTACGAAACCCTCTAAAGAGATACTTAACTGTGACAAACTCTCTCATTTTTACTGTGTACACACATTTACAAATCTTCTAGTAATCTCATGGGCATTGCTGTTCTGGAAGATTATAATAAAAACTTAATCTTAATGAAAATTATAGTAATTTATTTGATTGCTATTATTTCCCTATATTTTATACTACTTCTTGTTATCCTTACTCTGTGTAACAGGAACACCTCACAAGTACAGAGCTGTCAGCACATTACTTGGTCCATCCTGCCCAGAACCCGCACTACCACATCAGCAGAGCTACTACTGCTACTACTGCTTTATTATCATCCTTATTCTTATTTTAATAAGGTCATTGAGTTGATTAATAATATGGTCTCTTAATTCTTAATGACGACTGTAGTTCTAAAGGCAGCTTGACATATACATCCTAGGTAACAGAGAAAGCATTTTATTTAACATAGATGTGCTTTGCCTGAAGAAGAGGGAATGAACAAATTCTGAAATCTGCTTAAAATTATCCCCCAAGGAACCACTGAACCAGAGTGGATTCCCTTAGAACCAGCCAACACATGAACAGTGTGAATCTCCCAAACTCACTGACTACTTAACAGAGAATAAAATCTCGTTGATCCTCCAGTTCAGCCCAAATGAATTGTTTGTGGGAACAAACCATTGCTTCTCTTGTGATGGCCACCTCAAAGGGCAAGAAGGTGCTTAAGTACAAAGATATGGACTGGGTGAGGTTCCAAGCTATAGTGGGAAAGGTATCCCTTGGGAAAAAGTAGGATGAAATCTAACAGTATTCATGGGGGACTTCAGGAGACCCTAAAAGGGTTTTCAAAGCAGGAAGCAGAATAATCCCCAGCTGGAAAACTCTTTTCATATGGTAATTCCATGCTCATTTTGTAAATACTCTTTTGCTAAGAATTGAATCTACCCAGCAACACACGCCGATTACATGATCTTGTATCTTTCCCAGTTGTGCAAGTACTGATGAGCAAGTGTGAGCATGCAAATCATAACAGCTTAAAAAATCAAAAAGCAAGGGGACATACATGGCTCTCAGTAGCACAAAATGCAGCAGCAAGGAAAAATCAAAAGCAGTTAAGAAAAATGTCAAAGCAAATAGTGATGTGGTAACACAAGAAGGCAACAGCAGTTCCACAATGCACACAGATATTTAAGTTTAGGGACCTGGAGTCTGCAGTGGAGCTTGTGGTCTAATAACCATGGGTGTTTTAAGGCAGCAGTAGCACTCATTCTCCAGCTAAAGGAAAACCAGAATGCTAATAAGTATTTTTCCCAGAATCTTAAAATTCAATGATTATCTCCTACAGGTCATGTGTTCTGTCATCATGCAATGCTGTCATTTCAGGATACTACGCCAGATGACAGCTAATCCATGTAAGTTTTGCTTCACAGCAAAAATGCATTCAGGTAATTTCAGAGCATTTATAGACACAATGAACAACATCAATGAAGTGGCATTATAATATTCTAGGTGAACACGAAAAATTTAGATGATTCATGACAGTTCTGCAATGGAACATTAAAAGTGACAGAACTGTGACACGATGGGATAAAAACCATGTTTCAAATATACAGAGATTATATACCATTTTTCCTTGATGAGAAGCTTTGAGATGAAATCTTTGGCCTGATCAGAAACACCTTGAAATTCCTCATTTTCAAAATCCCAGCTACAGGACAGGATATTGTTGAGGGTCTCGTTGTCATCATCACCAAGAAAAGGAGATAATCCACTGAGGCTAAAGTAAAAAGAAATATATTCAGTCCTTCTGTCTTTCCCCTTCCTGTACATGATCTGCTAGGATTGTTCTGTCACTCGTGGCCTATCACGCAGTATGTTATTGTCTAAGAAACACTCCAGACCATTCCCATTCTCTCTTCTGTTTCTTCTCTCTTTCTTCCCTAACAAACCAAGCATTACTGTCTTTCACAGTAGTTTACATTTTCTAGAGCTCTAATCACTCTCGTACATACCTACTGGGAACTTACCAAGCAGCCTACAGTATTCTGGAATTATGATTCTCAAACACTTAATGAGAGAAGCACAACGAAACAAAGAAGAAAAATTCACAAGGATCAGAAAAGAGGAGAGATTACTGAATATGGAACTTGGAAAGAAGCCTAGAATTTTCTATCTTGGGTACAGATTTTGTCAATCTTCCAGTATAACAACAAATGTGGATGACTGGTACAGTTCAGCCTTGACACAGTTTACAACACAGATACCAAATCCTACTTACAGCATATAAGCAATGACTCCTACGCTCCACATGTCTGTAGGAAAGGAGACAAACTCATAATTCACAACTTCAGGAGCAAGAAATTCTGGAGTCCCAAAGTTAACTCGAAGTTTTTCTCTGGGTTGATACCTAGGAAATGGAAACATTGACAGAGGACATCAATTACAGCTCTAATTAAAGTTGTATTGTGAGTTTTCCAGCACTTAAGAGGGATTTCAGAAGCTCACAGGGAATTCAGTAGAAAAACAAAGACAAGCAGAGGTACAAAGTAAAAATAAATATACCCATACAGAGAGTGAAAAACGTTTGCAAGCTTTATATCATACTTCAGGACAAAACCCAACTGCTACACAAAGGAAGATATTCAGGTTTCAAGGACACCTCAGAGCAGTTGTTATCATCCTTTTGGGACTTCTCCATATGACAGGCATGGAATTTTTAACCAGTAAATCCTTCACTGATGTTATGGTACCTAATTAAACTAGAAAGTGCTATAGCATGGGATATATTGTAACAGCCTTGATGGTCTCTTACACTCTCTTTTGAAGATTCTCATAACCTTGGAGACAAGAGACCAGACAAGATGCACCACTGATTTTGTCCATTTTAGCTGTTCCAAGATACTTATGTGCTTGTTTAGTCAGAATCAGCCCTCTTTCAACCTAGTATCTGATAAAAGGCTTCAGAATAAATCCTTTTTACTCAGCTCCAAGCATTCCTCATTGAAAAATATTCCTGGCTAAAAGAGACACATTAAATGTGTCCTAAGAACTGTAGGAGATCACGTACCAAATAAGACATTGTAGAGGCGTAATACTTTTTTTCATTGTTTCCTAATTCATTTACACTTAGCAAGAACACATGCACGTACCTTCTTGCCAATCCAAAATCAATAATTTTTATTTGATTTGCTTCTCGGTTCACACACAGGATATTCTCAGGCTGCCAAGAGAAACCAAAAAACACTTCAATGAGAAATAAGTATGAAAAATCAGGCTTTTAGTAAACTGTGGGGAGAAAAACACTAAAAACACAGCAAACATCTCATAAGCACCTTTTGCTTTCTCCTTGGTCAGATTTCTCTGCATGGCTACCCCTCCTGATCACACAGAGCAGTTGGGGTTGTGTGTTCTGTGCCTTGCAACTGCTTTTTCTTCTCCTTGGCTTTTCAATTTGACATAAGGCAGCAGTTCAGATAAAGAAATCATTAGAGGGAGTGGGACAGAGAGTGCAGACTTCCAAAGAGAGGTTTCAGGATGCTAGCACTGTGATTTTACAAACATTTATAAGCTGACACAGATTTTTTACCAAAAAAAAAAAAAAAAAAAAAGGAAAGGAAAGGAAAGGAAAAAAATAATTTGTTGGGCTTTGAAGTTTATCTTACAGCTTTACGTTTCTGAGCTCATGAATGTTCTGGCAGTAACTGTCTGATTGAACACTGATATATTAAGCCAGTCACATCAACTTTATGCTTTTCTCAGATATTTTATCAAAAGGTAGGATTCCCAGGTTAAATCCCTCTGGATTTTCATAGGGCCAAATGCTGTTCTTCACTTCCTTGGCAGAAATCCATCAACTTCCTAGAATTACTCCAAATTCATAGAGAAGTGACTGAGTACAGAATTTGGCCAATTATCTTTGAAATGTAAATACCTAAAATAAGTATTTATAAAACAGGAATTCACTGCCAGCAGTTTTATAGCTACTCCATCTTGTTGCTCATTGAGTCCTCTTTGAAACAAAACAGGCCTCAACACTTAAAACACTAGTTAACCTTTGTCACCATTACTAATTCATTTTACATGTAGGACTTTTAAACACCATAGGGCTTTTAAACACCGTATGTCCATAGTTTCTGAGGTCCTGGACGACTACAGTCAGGATGACTTTCTTCCAGTTTCAAGCTCTCTTCCCCAAACTCATCTGTTACTGACAGCAATCTAAGAACAAGTACAACAGAAAGGAGAACCATGGCTGGCAAGCACATGAAAAGAGGTCTCTGGGATGAATTTCTTGGATTGTATATGTATCTTTTTGCCAGTAGTTTGACCTCATGTTAAAACTGTGCCATATCCAAGAATATAATTAATGTGTCCCAAAGAACCATGCGACCTTCTTCTTGACACGTTTCTAGGTAACTGGATGTTTATAAAGAAAGTGAAAAGTGAGTCTAGTCATTAATTAGCAACTGAAACAGGTCCCAGCAAGCATCTGCTCATTTGCTTAACCGCTACAATAATATATACATATATACTAACAACATCAAAGATGTATTATGTTAACTCAGTTATTACAAGCCAAAACCAGCAGCCATAACAAAAATCTCACCAAAGAGAAAACCATCTTGTGCACTTTTTGTTTCTTTTTCCTTTGTTGCAAAGCTCAGGGATCACTAGAAGCTTTATAGTCAATCATAAAACTAAAAACATCCTCCTGTTTTATTCCTGCACTAAACAGAGGTAAGAAACAAGTCTATTAATTGATAAAAACATGGGCTAAGGCAGAAAGAGCCAGCTCAAATATTCAGTTTAATGAAAAATATCTTCACAACAAATGTTTTATAAAGGGCAACATTTAATGATCAGCAGTCAACCAGATTAAGAATGTGCAACTGGTGGTTGTTTTTAAAAAGAAGTAAGGGGACTTTTTGTGTATATAGTTCCATAATTCAGATAACTAAGCAAGAATATGTGACCCTTCTCTGGTCTTTCGGCTGCACCAGCAGCTATTACCTAACCCAAAACAGACATATTGTATTTGTTACATCAGCCACTGACTATTTTTATTTCTTTCATTTTAGCAAGTACATTTTAATATATTTTTCCTTAAGTTGGCTACCTGCTGATGCCTTTTCTGATGATTACAGTGTACTGTAGTCATCAGGAAGATGTGCAGGGTTTCCTGAATGACCCTTGAATTTAGTTCCACTTACTCATGCCTGGGTTTCTGCATGGTAAAAAATAGGGATAATTGCTACCCCATGTCTGATGTGTAAAACAGAAATCTTGTGCACCCAAATTAAATAATATTTGCTTAATATCTTGAGATCCAAATAGCAAAATTGTAAATAGCAAAATATTTGTAGTCAGCTGCTGGCTTTCTGCAAAATCAGTCTGTAGAAAATTCAAGTGCTATGAGGCTTGATGACATGCGACCACAATTCTCATCTAATTTACTTACTCCTATAGTAATTTAACCGCTCTCAATGTGGTTAAAGTGAATACACATTGGTCTAAGGAAAGCAGAATAAGGTCCTTTGTTGTTTCTGCCATGGGAATCTGTTAAGTTGTATGGCCGACCATTAAGAATAAGAATTTCCACAGCTGTCATTGCACAAAACATGTATCTTAATTCTCTACCTTGAGATCCAAATGAAGAATGTACATTTGATGCATGTACTGAATTCCCTCGCAGATATGCTTTATGAACAAGATAGTATCCATCTCTGTCAAATTGTAGTTTTCATCAATAATTCGGTCAAATAACTCTCCTCCTTCCACACTGATAAGAGAAAGACAATGAAGTGATGACCAAGTCCAAATCCAATCCCATGCAGTTACAGTAATACAGAATTTAAACTATTGACTATTTTAATCATTCAGAGTTAAGTTCAGTAAGGTGGGTCTACACTATGAGCTTGCACTCTGATCTGCTTTCCAAGAACTATGTTTTGATGCATACTAAACTTCTTCAAGTTCTGAGAGTCCAGTCTCCAACCCATTGATAAGCACAAAAGCCTTGAAGTTTGAACCTTAATGTTGTCTTCAATCGTCAGTTTGTACCAGTGATATTAACAAAGTCACATGGAAAATCAAGAGAATGTGCTAGAGAATCTGCATTTAAATCTATAGTCTCCTCCCTCAGAGTTTAAGAGAGACGTGATCAAAAATTTCAATTTGAAACTGTCCGAAGTCAAAAAAAATTACTTCCTAATTTCTCATCATATTTCAGAATGCCTCCAGTGTACCCATTCACAACTACGCAGACATTCACGTTTTGTGAGGTGCTAAAGATGACGGCCAAATTCAGAGGACTCGCTGAGTAAACGTCCACAAGGGTCAAACACACATAACTTTGAACCTTCTCCCACACCTTTCATTGTTTTAGTCACACTGTTTTTGGCTTCCTTAAGACTACATCTGTTTCACCTGACTGTAAGGCAGCTATTTTGTGCCTAATTATCCTGATAAGCCAGGATAAAAAACCCAGGTTTATCCACTCAGGCACCAGTATAAGGATTAAGCACAACGCCTACAGCTGGCTCCTCTTCAGTGTAAAATGTCTTCTCATTTACCTGACAGAACTGGAGATATTCCGGGAGGTCTGTTTCTTAGCTGACACAAATTAAAATTTGAAATTAAAGAGAAGATATATAACACAGCTCTGTCTTCAAATAGAGCAGTAGCTTTACAGGAATAGGAATGTGGTAACAGCACTGGCAAAAAAATGCATAAATGGCTGCATGGGAAAACTTTTCTTCTAAATTCCATTTTATTTTGTTCCTGAGAACATCTTTCAGATGTCTTTTCCACCTGTAATAGCTCTATTTCTAATTTCAGAAGAAAGTAAGAAGGAAATGGACAACTCCAACAAAAGTGGTAAAGACAGAGAGGGAAAGAAAAGAACACACTTACTATTCCATGACTAGGACAATGTCATTTTTTGATTCAAAAGCATCATATAGCTGGATAAGATTCACATGATTCAGCTGGTTCATGACATTGATTTCATTCTTTACTTCATCCTGTAAAGATTCATATGGTTTCAGAAGCCGTTTCTCTCAGAGAGCTACATGAAACAGGACATAGTTTGAAACACACATCTACATTATCTTTACATTTTCACTTGTGGCAAGTAAACCCAGGGTTTTCCTTTGATTGCTCCTGCAGTTTCAAGGCTATAGGAGCTACTAGACTGAACACAGAGCTCAAGTGGGAGATTACTTCAGTAATAAGCTCTTTGGGGGGGAAAGGAAAGGGGAAGCCCATGTGGACAAATGACAGGTTCACAAGAATGTAAAGAAAAGAGAGAAGCAGAATAGTACTTAGTTCAACCAGTTGTAGGTATAGAAAATCTGTGAAAAATCTACAGAAACTGTGTAAGAAAACTCCAGGACAGCCCTCAGACACTCCCTTTGCAGTCAGGGGAGAGAGACTGGTACCTCCATTCAGCCCAACTAATTTAGACATGCAGCTTAGGATGGGCTGAATCATTCTCTGGTGGTGCCATTCTCTCTCCATTGATAAGAACGGGATTCTTGGTCATCAACTTGGCCACAGCTGCTACACCTTAGCAACGCCAGTTAGCGGAGATGCTATGCATGCCTTTGCTGTGAAAGCAAACTTCAGATGGCCATGAGGTTTGCAAAACACTCCAGACTAATTCTCCTTATTTGTATTTGTGTTGCTATCAGGAGCGTAAATCATGCCTGTTATCAGCATCCCTTGCAGTAACATCAAGTCATTGCATCAAAGGTTACTGTGCTTGGGAAGGAATATGCTATGTTACAGGACTGACAAAGGTTTTTATCATTCAAGAAAATGCTAATAGAATTAACAGCAGAATGAAAAGGGAAAAAAAAAAAAANAAAAAGGGGAAAAAAAAAAAAAAAAGCCAAAGAAACACAAACAGCTGATAAGAAAGTTGGAAAAATTAAGATTATTTAAAAAAAAAAAAAAGTAAAAAAAAAAAAAGAAAAAAGAGAAAGCCCCAAAAGAGGACTTCGATGAGTTACTAGAAATTCTGGAGGAGAAAGGAAATAGAGCTAGTATGGTAATTCAGCAGGCCCTGTCAGTGTGATGGCTTGTGGGCCACCTAGCCATGGTGTGTTGTGCAGCTGAAGAACAGTGCAAGGTCCATTGAGGAACAAAAGACTAATATGACACTCTACCAACCTTCTGCTTAGGACCTTTCGCTTTTATAATTTTGGCTGCTAGCTTCAGACCTGTTGCTTTCTCTTCACATTTGTACACTTGACCAAATCGCCCTCTGAGGAAGAAAAAGGAGGAAAAAAAATAAATTTGTCCAGAGGTACTGGTGTCAGTTCTGAATGTAAACTAGGTTAGAAACAACAGAAGTTATCCTCTCCCTATTGGGTTCCATTTCAATTGCTCTATTGCTGCTATTTTGTTGTGTAGATTAGACTTGCTACTACTGATTTAGGCATACCGAATCACACGCTGTTCTAGCTGAAATTGTCCCCTTTGTATGGTTCACTGTACTCACCTCACAACATGCAACGACTGATCTCGGGGAAGTCAACATACTGTAAGGATAATAACTCACTTAAATGCACAATCTGCCCCTCTCCATCTCATCATTCTCCTCCAAGGGAGGGTTGTGATTTCCTGATGAAACTAAGACTTACCCAACACCATGCTGCCACCAAAAATGACTATCACTCTCTCCTAAACAATGTCAGCATGAGAGATGAAGTAACTCCATGGCATGTCAGATTAGCTTGCTGATCTATATGAAAACATGTATGTGTTTTCAGGGATGGGATCCACTGAGAAAAAGAAGGCTACAACATATCTCTACGTCCTGCTGGTTGCAACGTGAGGAAAAGTATTACAGCATCCCAGGAGCCCTCTTGTAAAGCCTCAGAGCAGCTGGCTGACCTAGAACAATACCAAATACAAGCCAAGTCTGCTGGTGCCAAACCTTTTGCCAAAATTCACTCACACAGTAAAATCAGCTTCAGTTCTTATCCCTCTCTAAAGCACTGTTAGAGCTTAGACTTTCATGACTTTGACTCTAGTGAGGCATGCTGCTTCCATTCACCTCCTGGGGTGCTTGGCTGTAAAGTTGTTGCTTTCCACAATGATTAAGTTCACCTGACTTACCCTCCCAGGATTTCATTCTCGCTGACATTATAATAACTGCTGATCCCCACCCTTTTGGCTGAGACAATCCGGTGATCAAAGGGTGCTGGTGGCGTAGGAGTATCATCTAGAAAAGACAAAAAAGACAGATAGCATATGAGTGGTCACATGCAGTGCTTGTCTATCTTTTATTTTAGTTCCTCTTTTCCCCAGATAAGCTCATTTAATAACTGAATACACCTACTCTAAGTTTTATAGATAGGTCTTTCTCTGTTATTTAAGAGGGTTTTATTCCAGGAGCTCTGGCTCAGAAAAAAAGGTGGTGTTGGGGAGCTACACTACTAAGACAAGGACTCCTTTATTAAGTTAGCATCTTCTGCACAAGAGTAGCAAGAGGCAAAGGGAACATTGCTAGTCTAAACCAATGTAGCTTCCTGTCCACAAAGGGCCTCAGCAATTTGTTTGGAAGGAATTCAGCTTTTCCTCTTTTTTTTGGTTTTTTTTTTTGTTTGTTTGTTTGCTTTGTTTTGTTTGGACAGTCTTCCCTCAGGGACTGTTAGTAAGTGAGTAGGTCGTCACTCTCCAGTGGCATAGGGAGACAGAGCTCCCCTACAGGCCCAGCTAAAAAAAGCTATTTCCCAGCTTTTGCTGTTCACAGTGAAGAAACCTCCTCTCTACTGATTGACACAACTTGCCATTCTCCACAGTGCGGTCACCACCTTTAAAGATCACATTTAGAGCTTGTGCACATGAGGGAGTTTCGCCCTTGCAGGCAACAGCTGGGATTTCCACTATGGCTCAGGACCCATTGTGGTAGGACACACAATAACTGTCATGTGTTGCTCTGAAGAATTTCTGTCCTTAAAAAAGGATGGCAGATAAAAGGCAAAGAGGGCACAGAGAAGGGATGGGTTTCCAACATCACACTGCAGCAGCTACGGAGTTTCGGCACAAATGCAGGTCTCTGATATTATTGTCTGGACCTCCATGTGCTGGACCATTCTGCCACCCTGATGTCAAAATCCCCGTGGGAGACCAGCCCCACATGTCTAATTTCTCTTTAGATTTTTTGCAGGGTGTTGTGACTTCAATTTCATACCCACGTTGTTTTTCACTTGATTGATATTCCCAAGAGTGACCTTTGGCTGACCAAGGTGACAAATACTTCTTCAACTGGTTGGGAGGGCTAGAGCCCCAGCGTTTCAACATGAGCTCTCTGGTTTGGAATGCCAGCTCCCTTTTGTGTGAGGCTTGTTGAGCAATTTAAAAACCGTTCATTAATCCAGTGAAAATGATTAAAAACACAAACAAAAAAGCCCCATGACAGCATGTAGCTGGCAGGAACACTTTGGTCATTAATGTAGCAGTAGATTGTCCTTATTCACAGTGAATGTCCATTTTTCCAGGACACCAGCTGTGCACCTAGATATTTTTTTTTTTGACAGTGTTAATAACTTACATGGTCAGGAAGTTAGTTCATGGTCAAGGAATTGTGAAAAGCTGGGGCTTCTGGAAGTTTGCCACCTACTTGGGATTCTGCAGAGTTTGAATTGCACGTCCTTAAGCATGGGCCTTTGTGTGTTACTGAGACCCACAAAATGCCAAGAAAACCTCTTACCCTAAAGGCAGAATTTGACTCTAACAACACAAACTCCAAGGGCCCCAGCATGTAGATGACAGAAGAACACATCTTTCTGAAAGCTCAGCTCCAAGATGTTACTAAACTTTGAGCAAGGAAGTGTTCTTTTAAAGAGACTAGAGTGCCTCTTTAAAATGATGCTGACATTTTAGCCTTCAAAATTTTCCCAGTGACAGGCCTTCTATTTTTCTTTTAATGCACACCAGAGGGGATTTCTTCCTCTTCGAGAATGACCTACCTTTACAGATCAAACATGCTCCAAAAGAAACTAACCATGTCATCCCAAACAATCTGCCAGAGCTAGAGTGCAGGTTCAAAGTTTTAGTGCGCTATCTCCTGTTTCCTACTACAAGAGCTTAGCATAAACATTTAAGAAATATTTCCCTATCCTGCTCCTCCCCCATTCCCAAAGCAAATAAATTCATTCTGAGTCCTGTACATGCACATGCACACACGTATATCTTCAAATCTTTCAGGTCATCCTCTCATGTGCCATCATTTCATATACAGGGATGGATAGGCACTGAAATTCTCAAGCTGGAGATCTAATGTTAGAAATCTCTGCTTCACTCCTGTAAGCAGTGCTTCAGAGTTCGGTGCCTGAGCACCATTTATCTGACTCTTCAACAGCATCAGACATTCACACAAAAATCTGTATGCCTTTATTTATAGGCTGCAGTCATTCTCACTTCAGATTGTAATGATACAAATACGACCAAGTTGGTTTTGCAGGCTACACCCAGAGCCTTGCAGATTCTGTGTTAACATGTGTTCTCAGCACTTCCACAGGTCAACCAATTTTGCCACACATTATATAATTTCTCCCACCACACTATACTTAGGAATTTTGGCTCTGTTGTTAAAACAGAAGGAAGGAGGCTAGTATTAGTGGAGTAGCTGTGGCAGAAGCAAAGTAGTTGCAAATAACCTCTGCCAAAACAGAAGCAACTAAGATGGAAGCAAACAAAACTGTGTTATTTCCCATCAGCTGGAATCAAGATGTGCCCATGAACAACAGTTTCCCGCCAGAGCTACCACGCACACCTTTCTCCCTTACTAATTATAATCATTAAATCATTCCCTTCTATAGATGTCTCTGATCACTGTAATACCAGCGGAATCAAACGCTTTGCCTTTAAGAATACTTCCTGTAAGAGCTTTTTTTTGGTTTTACGTATGCCATCAGCGCTTTCTGCATCTAGCTTGTTCTTTTTGTTGTCATCTTTGATTAGGCCTTCATCATTCGCTCAATGCTTACTGCTACCACTATGCTCAAATTGGCAGGTCTGCTCAGTGACTGAAGTATAATTTCCTGTACCTTTTTCACAGCCTTTACACCTGTAAGGACAAAACATGGCATTAGAGCAGAGTACACTTAAAGCAGAGCAAATTTAGAAACATAAGTGAAAAATGCCCACTCACATATTGCGTTCAAATAACATTAGGTTATTTTGCTTCATCGTGTAAAATAAACTTTTAAGACTCACTTCGAGAAACAAAAACGACCCCTAAGTTAATCATGACAGCAAAACATTTCCCTGTCATGGAAATCCTTGCCTGAGTTCTTCTTAATTCAACATTTGGCTATCAATCTCACCCTGAAAGCGATGGGAGAGCAATGGGATTTTACTCTGTTCAGGTAAGTTCCTGAGAGCTTAAACTGGTTTATCCCTGAAGGGCTATATATCAATGCAGCAAAGAAAGAATTACAGTAAACAAATTTATCAGTTTAATTGCCCGGGCAGAGTTTCACAGTTAGGTTATCACTTAAGCTATTCCATTTTGCAGTAACTTAATTCCTAATTGGTATATGGCCTAACCTAACCTTACTTTGCTCATGGTTATACGATGCTGCAGTATACAAACATAACAATGGGAGAATTCTCCTCAGAGATGAAGAATCAGAACTATAGAGTGGTTTGAGTTGGAAAGGACCTTAAAAATCATTGAGCTCCAACCCCCCTGCCATGGGCAGGGACACCTCCCACTAGGCCAGGTTGCTCAGATCCCATCCAGCCTGGCCTTGCACACCTCCAGGGATGGGGCATCCACAGCTTCTCTGGGCAATAGCCTAACAAAGTTCCCATGTTACTAACCTATTTCCCAACCAACCAACCAACCAAAGCACACTGCTGGTATCATATATGGTAGATTGTTTGCCTGTCTTTTTTAAGGGTATAATTTCAGGTTAGAATTCTGATCAGAGAGAGAAACTCATTTTACATTTTCGTATTGGGCTGGATTTTCACCAATATTTATATGAACCAGCCACTTTGACTTGAAACTTGTTACACATTTTTCTAAAGCATGAGTCTCTTAAGAATGTGCAGCCTGAGCTTCAGACCTTACCTTCCCTCTGGTGCATCTTGATCTTGGCTTTGTCCTTCCTCATCTTCATTTTGGGAAGGAGCTGGTGGTTCCTCAACTTCTTTTTCACTCTTATCAGCATTTCCCTCTCCTTCATTCTTCCTCTCTTCTTGCCTTTCATTTCCAGACACCTGATGTTCCTCCTTCCTCTCCCCATCTCCTGGGGATTCACTCTCTGTCTCCTGCCCAGTTATCCTTTGACAAGCATCATCAACAGCACCTTCGTCTTGCTGCTTTTCTGTAGTGAAGGATTTCTGAATAGAGCTTTTCCTTTCTTTGCAACAGTTTTCAAAAGCCAAACTTTCCCCTTTCTCCTCTGGCCCTTCAGTATGAAATGTGGGAGGATTTGTTTGAAGCAGAACACAGCTTTCTGTCTCAGCATTTTCCTTGTTGAGCTTATCAACTTCTTCCTGGGAGCAAGACTGGCTCTTCTGGATGGACCCCTCTGTAAGTAAACAGATGACCAGGGAATCTGTCAGTAATTCTGTGAAAGACAGTAATAATAAAGTAGGGTTGTGTACTTAGCATAACTTCTGTTGCATTTTGAACTAGGCACTTGCTTTCCTCTCCCACTTTCAAGGCCAGTGAAAGTGTGTCCAAAGCAAAAGCAGAATACTTCTTTAAAACTGGATATCATGGGTCACACACTCTTCCTTTCAGACACAGCAGTGGAAAATGTTTTCCTCATTCAAATTTATTGTCAGCCAAGTCAAGGTTAATAAACTCCTAACAACCTCAATAACAAGGTTAATAAAAGTGCAAAGCGCTTTTTTGAGTAGCATGCCACCATGTGCACAGGCATGTGACAGGTAGGTTAATGTTGCTTGGAAAATTCTTACTTATGCTGATGAACACAAATGTGACCCAATCAACCTCACTGGAGCTGCTCAGGAGAGTAGTGGCTATTTCTGTGCACTTGTACCCTTAGGAAATAGAAACTGATCAGAAAAAAAAACATTCTAACCTGTGGAATCTGGTGGCTTCTTCTCTTTTGTTCCCGTCTTGTTCAAGTGTAACTTTTCCTTGAGGAGCTGTGGAGGAGGCAATTGATGGATTAGTCAGTGTTCACATTGCACTATTCCTCATGAAACTGCAGCCTTATTTTTCTTGGTCAAATGCAAGTACTCTGTGTTCTAACTCATGCTTTTCCTATCAATAACGGTCCTTATTTTACTCACTACTAAGCTGATCAGTTGGTACCATTGTAAAGTAAGAATCATAAAATGATCACAGAATCATAGAATGGTTAGAGTTGGAAGGGACCTTAAAGATCATCCAGTTCAAACCCCCTGCCATGGGCAGGGATACCTCCTGGCTCAGGATCCCATCCAGCCTGGCCTTGAACATCTCCAGGG
This sequence comes from Thinocorus orbignyianus, assembly GCA_013400375.1. NCBI lineage: Eukaryota > Metazoa > Chordata > Aves > Ciconiiformes > Thinocoridae > Thinocorus > Thinocorus orbignyianus. The sequence continues at coordinate 582,508 of VXBW01004602.1, forward strand.
ATGGGGCAGCCACAACTTCTTTGGGCAACCTGTTCCAGTGCCTCACCACCCTCACAGTAATGAATTTCTTCCTAATATCTGATCCAAATCTCCCCTCTTTCAATTTAAAACCATTACCCTTTGTCCTATTGCTACACTCCCTGACAAGAGAAATTATCTCATTTGTAATCGACATCAGTGTTGGCATAAACAGGAAAGATCAGGATGCAGCCTTAGCGACTGAAAGAAAAAAACCATCCAGAAATGAGTTGCTGCACTGCACTAGCTTTTGCTGTTAAAAACTAGGCTAGTTAAACCAAAGCTAGTAATATTTAATATTCTAGTAAAATGTTGAGTAACAGTCTTACTGACAGATTTCAAAAAGTTCTTTGCTGTTAACCAACATCTGGTAACAGCATTTTTAATGATGCAATAATTTATAACAGGCTGACCAAAACAGTTACCAGGAATCAGAGCGTATAAACCATAATGTCAGCTTGGTAGCTTTCTTTTATCTACATTTTACAATGTTACAGTGACATCTAGAGGTGCTTTATACCAAGCCAGTTCCTCATAAAAACGCTGCTATTACTGTGAGCTTTATGGCTATTTACTCATATTCCTGTGCCGTTGGCTCAGTGTGGTTTTTCATTGCTCACTCCTCGACTTGTAGAAGGACGGTAACCACAGTAAACCACGGTGTCTGCTGCTAGTCTGCTCTCCTGTTCCACCTGCCTTCTTCCTCTCAAAGTACTACGAAACTGGCACTATCAGTATTAGCAACAGATGCACAGGGTATGACAAATGCATATACCTCCAAATATTTTCCAGGGAGACTATTTTTTGGTCTTAGAGCTAACAGCCCAAGCAGTGTAATACCTATTTCAACAAAATATACAGGGCCAGGCACTTAATTTTGAGTGTCTTAATCCCACAAGCAGTCCCCCAGCTTACTGATATCGTGCTCTGTGCGTGAATTAATTCTATGGCTAAACATCTGCTCTGGTAAGCCCTCTGCATCTTTTATGCTTTTTTTCTTGTTTCTTTGTTTTAATTTCATCAGGCTACATAGAAAACAGGCATGAAATTAAAGCAATGTGTATCCACTATAAACAGGGTTCAAGGGAAAAGAAAATTCCATGAGGAAAAAAAAAAAAAAAAAGTTGAGAAAAATGGGATGAAACTGCATTGAAAGGATTTCAGCAGGACTTGTTCAGAAAATCTTGATCTGTAAGGGACAAAGAAGCTGTAACATGAGCATAAGAACTGAAACTGACAACTTTTTTGGATGAATTGGTCCCAGGAAGTTGCAAGCCACAAAATGAAAAAGGCCTAAATACATAAGTACCCTTGAAATATAAATTGGAGCCTTATTCACACAGAACCTAAATATAAATGTCACGATTCCAGATGAATCACAGAGCATCAACCAATGCTTATTCTGGTTTTTTAATGGTGAAAAGCACTAAGAGAAGTAGGGAAAAGCTTCAGACTTATTCATTCTGCAATGTGACTGCAATTAGTAATGCAATCAGATTCCTGTAAGTATGTCAACCACACCACACTGCTGAGGACATCTAACTCTGATCAAATACAGTCAGCTGAGCAAATAAGCACAAGAAACAGCCTCCAAGTTCTTTGATGCATGGGGCCAGATTTCACTTCTGCATTCAGGATTAATTGCAGGCGCACACTACTTCCTACCAAATATTGCTGTAGTTTGCAGGTGTGAAATACAGAAGCCAGCTTTTGAAAATCTGGTGGAACACTGAACGATGCTAAATATCTGAAACTGCCAGAGTGTTACATAAATTACTACAATGTTTATTTAAGCATCATTACATGATCTCTTACATTTTAACAGGAGATGAGGAGCGCACACTAATTTAAATGAGAAAAAAAAAAGGGGGGAAAAAAAAGAATACAAACAAAACATTTACTGGTATCCTTCAGAATCAATAAATACAGCTATTTGCAATAAATACAGGGTCAGTAGCACACTAGAATAAGAAATACAAATATAAAAACTAGTAGTGGACTATTTGTAGACACATGAGTAGTCTATACATGAGCATCTCAGATTTCTCCATGTTTTGCTATTTGTAGAAATATCTGGCTTCAATTTGTCAAATCTTGACCTGGTGATAAAAACACAAACTTCCACTCATTATTTCTTCCCTTTAAAGGGTGCAATTGAGACAGGTTCTCTGGAGCTGATGGAAGTCACCACAACCCTCCCCACCAGCTGCACACCATGAGAGGCACAAAGATCTCCCTATAGTTTGTTGGGGATACGTGCCCCCACAATGTCCAACCACAGTCAGCCGAGCCAGCTCCAAGAGCCTACAGGTTGTGAGAACCCAAGGCCATCACGCTCCTCTCAAAATCTCATCTGAAAGGTGTGGTGGTTTGTTAATCCCACTCAAGTGTGATTTGTCCATCCTACTCCAGGACTCTTCATAACACTCTTCTTCCTTCAGTCTGTTAGCAGTGTTTTCTTGGGGTCTTTTTAACTTGATTCCTAATGGGATTTTATTTATTTATGGATTATTCTTCCTGAACTTTGCTGACATGTGACTTTTCCCAGCCTGTAATTTCTCAAATTATAGGAACAAGTATTTCTTAGTAGAAACTATGTCTCCACCTCATCTTTCCCCTTTCTTTAAGGACCTGAATATGCACAATAAGGTTAATGGCACTACAGTCATTTTCCTGACTCATACAAACCAAAAGCTTTCAAATAAGTTTTCATTTTAATTCCACAAAAAGGTAAATATAAAAGGTTGCATTGTCACCCTGCAAAATATACCAAAGCAAAAAGGCGTCTACCTACACAAGTTGGTATTGTGTTTTCAAAAGTACATTTTCCAGACTTATTCTTTCACGCAGAGTATTGCTAGACCCTAAGTAATAGATAAAGAATAAAAGCCCACACAATGGTAATAGAATAACAGGAGATAATCCAGAGGCTAAAACTTCAGTATAGATCAATGGAAAAAACCTCACTTTCAGAAATTACTTAAAATTTCTTTAGAAACCTGCAGGAATTAAGGAATAATATATAAAAATATAAAATATTTTAACAGAAATTTCAAATGCAGCGAGAAATTAATGTTTTTTATAGACATCTGACTCCTTTTTAATGAGCTGTACTTAGTTAAATTCCTTCTTTATATTGCAGCAGTCCTACCCTTGGAATGTTTTCTTAGCTAACTTTCAAATTCTTTTTATTCACCTAATAAAACTCTTTGATTTTTTTTTCCTACTCCAAAAATTTTGTAATGAATGGCCTCATGAAGCAGTCCCAACCTTTTAGTTAAAGGTCCTTTATCACCCCGTCACATTTCCTTTGATGTCAGGACACTCTTCTTAACTTCAATCAGCAGATATCTAGACACAAAAATTTAAATATGCCTAAATCACACTTCGTACACAGTGTCTCTTTCTTGTGTTCTTAAGACACTTTGCAGAGTTTTACTATGGCAAGATATGTTGGTTTTGTGTAAGAGCTGACCACCATTCATTTATCAACATGATTAAGTTACTTGGGCTTTGTGATTAATCCAGTTCACTAACAGCCAGAAATCAGCCACGGGCTTAGCCACCTGAGCACAGGACTGTGGAAGCTCCCCATGACTCTCCATTGAATGCATCACATACAGCAGAGTCCTCAGGGCAACAGCATGCCTGGTGATGCCTCCTGTGCTATCCCCCAAAGCTGGACTCCATCTCTTCCTTCCCTTTTTTGTTCCTCTTCAACACACACCCTTTTTTCCCCCCAGCAATAGAAAATAGTCAGTGAATGTATTTCTGATACAAACTTATAAATAATACAAAATGTACACAAGGGAATTCTGTCTTTACTGGCAGGCAGTACATTGCTTCTGTGTCATTATTTTTCACTATACTACACAAACTGTTGGCACCTTCAATAACTGTTTGACTCTTCAATGATCTTTGTAGAGCTCCTTGAACTAGATTAAGAAACCATTCTTGTATAGAAACTAAACTTGAGTCACAAGAAGCTTTTAATAATAACCTCTGAGCCACGAGGATTGTGATTCCCTCACTAGGGGGAAGGCAGTGTGTGTTAGACACCCTGCATTTAGCTGCAATGGCACTCTCCTACTGGAGCAGGCATTCAAGCATGGTTCCCTTAAGGCTGGCAGATGTATCTGACCTCTGACAGGGGTTGGGAGGAGATCTCACCTGAAAACTGACTACACGGCTACGATATCTGATGACAAAAGGTGGATTTTAGATGACTGGAGTAGGCAATGACCTCTTGCCTGTGCAAATCCCTCCTAGTCACCACTTAGAGGAATCTCCTGCTTTTACAGGACTGCTCTCTGATGACCTGAATGGTCTTGCTTGCTTGTCCATCTTTACCATGAGGTCTCTCTAGTTTTGCAGAGGAATTGCAATGGATTCCTAAACCAGTCAGTGTAACACACAGGTGTTAATGTCACGCCCATAAGCCATCTGAGGTGGTGTCCAGGTAGTTCGAAATCAGCTATACCTGCTTTCATTCCACATGTTCCTCGGAGTTGTAGAGAGAGCAAAACTACACCAACAGTGCCCAGGGCAAGCTCCTACCCAGTGAACATCGTAGAGCAGACAGCAACTAAATGAAAGCAAAATTAAACAGCAATCTGAATTAGAAGAGCACGAAATACCTCCTTATGGCTGTCAGTGAGCGAGAAAAAGGGGCAAAACAAGATGAAAATATTTTGTCTGAAGAAAACGCTCCAGTTTCATAGACAAAGTCAAAGAGAGAATTATAACTCTCGTATATTATAGCTCACTCAGAAACTGGAATACCTCTACCAAGAATACATTTAAGTAAAGGCATCAGTCCTGAGTGGAAAAGCATTCCCAAGTATAACAGCAGACGAAGACAGTGAACTAGCTGCATTGCCCAAGCAGTAGACAAACCATCTGCTGAAATTCTGCAGAAAGCCTCTACCCTTAAAATCACCAAGGACAGCAGAAAATCTTGCAAACAGATGGGAAAAAAAAAAAAAAAAAAAAAAAAAAAAAAAAAAAAAAAATTAAAAAATTCCTGCCTATTTGGCTGGAATATGAAAAATTTACAGAACGTGGCCAGTCTAAAGAAAATCTAAACAACGCCTAAGGGACCTGTTGGTACTTGTAGGCAAAATGAAGGAATCAGAAGAACGGTTACAGGCTGAGGCTGAATGGATCTTAAAACACAACGTGGCAAACAGCAGTTTCATTGCAGACCCCTCCAAAAGCAGCCAGTGAGTTGTGATTGCAGTGTGATACCTGCACGGGGGGAACAGAGGGTTCAAACACAAAGCACAGCTCCCGCTGTTGGGGTGTTTCTAGTGCGGGAAACAGCCTCAAACTGCTCGTAAGTTATGAGCCCTATGGCAAAACCTGCAGAAACAGCAGGAGATTGAGGTTACAGCAACCTGCAGGCAACTGCAGAAAGTTCAACACCGCTTTACGATGGCAACAAAAGGGATTTTCTGACTCTCCAGGTGAGTATTCACAGGTTAATAGTATAGAATCTCTAAACTGTTTAATTTGGAGGAAATAAGTGAAGTATTATTTTACTCTCTTTCTTTATAGGTGGAAGGAATAAGACTGAAAAGGAGTTACAGAGTCATTTTGCAACAGGATTATCACGGACTACTTAAAAAGGTGAATTTGAGGAAAACCTCAGGACTTTTAAAGACCCTTACTGTAGAACTGCTGATTTCCCTGGGTGGTAGTAGTGAGAAAATAACTTAAAACGACAAGTAATACATGTTACTCCTCTCAGCCATGTGGTGACAGGGTCACGCTGCACTCTGTGGAAAACGGCTGGGAGATATTTGGCAGCACTGACAAAGCCTGAAGTGTCTGCAGGCTACACAATATTGTAACTCCAACCCAAAGCAGAAATAAACTAACTTCCTGTATGAGGCAGCGGAGGTATTTCAGGATGGCAGTAAAAGGCAGGAAAGCAGAAACTTTGCTTCAGAGGAGAACAATCTCTGTATTTTGCAGAACACAGAAAGTCCCTGTGGAGCCTATGATCTGGAAACTGTTCCAGCTGCTGCTGAAACCAGAAGAGAGATTACACACCCAGCTGCTTATCACCCCACCTTTACCTCTCTCCCATTCCTCCATTCTGTCCCTGTTGCTCTGTCTTTTCCGCTGCTCTCTACTTTATCCAGTTCTGTAAAATGAGCTAGGTAGGAAAAATTAAAAAACACTCCTACAATTAAAAAAGGAAAGAGCAGTTCCTCTCTAAAGAGGGACAAGAGGAAACGGCCTCAAGTTGCACTGGGGAGGTTTACATTAGACATTAGGAAAATTTTTTTTACACTGAAAGTGTCATCAAACATTGAAACAGCCTGGCCAGGGAAGTGGTGGAATCATCATCCCTGGAGGTATTTAAAGGATGGGTAGACACAGTGCTCAGTGTTATGTTTTAGTGATATTTTTTGTCAGTGTCAGGTTGATAGTTGGACTCGATGATCTGAAAGGTCCTTAGACAATTCTATCATTCTATGAGGGAAGGATGGGAAGGCAGGTAATAAAGCCGTATGTAAACACAATCCACTGCCATATCCAGATGTATCCACAGCCACCTATTGCACCACCTACTAGTAACTAAGAAAGACCAGATTATTTTGCAGAATCAGGTTTGGGACAACCAAGTATTTGTCAGACAGCTCAGCCTTTAGAACGAAGAGGTGGTATTTGCTCATATCTAGGGCAGGGCAGATGACGAATAGCCACATAATCCAAAACACCTGATCATCTCCAGGAGTGCACAAAAGTGGATACTGTATTTCCAAATTAGCTGTAGTGAATGGATCGCCTTGCTCACAGCAGTATGGAAACAGAATAAGACTCTGTACATCTAAAGTGATTGAAGGGTTGCTCAGTGTTGCCACACAGAGCTCAGCTAGGATAAAAGAGATGTTGGTCTAACTGCCTGACAGCCAGAATTTCTGCAGCATCAGCATTGTTCAAAATTGTCATCAGGTAGGGACTAGAGTCAGTAGTAAGTAATAACTGTGTTTAAAGAAGCAAGGATTAGTTTCTGCATAATTAGGTAGATTTGTTCATTGCTATACCACCAGCCAGCAGTGGTACGTTTGAAGTGTAAAACTCTGGAAGGGTGAAATCCCCTATTTCTCTATTTCTTTGCTTTTCTTTTTGCTTTTGTCACAACAATTCAAAGCCTCACTTATAAATCCAGTTGGAATACGTAGCAGCCAGAGGCACATGCAGCCAACTTCACAGTATCTCATGGACCAGTCTTTTCACTAACTTGCTCAGAGATGCTGTTCTTAACCCCTCAGGCAGAAGAGAGTCTGTCCTGAACAGTGGTAAATACTGGCTCCTGCTAAACTGACAGCCAAGTTTGGCAGTCTCTGCTGAAGGATATCATACCATGTTTTATTCTTAATGCAGGGCTGAATTCAAGTCTGTTTTTACTTAAACCCAAGATGACTAAGTGTTTACTAAAGCCAGCTGTTGTTCACAGGATAGCTTGATAATTTTATGATGGTGCTTTACTAATAAATCAGAAGCACAGAGGAAGGTAATGACAAGCTAACATATGTATGCTATCTCATAAAACAAACAAAATATTAACAACGTAATAACATCACCAGTGTGATTCCAGATATGCTTGTGCCGACTTGCCTAAGCCCTCCTGCTACTAAATTCACTCAACATTGCTGAAAGTCTGCCTAAACAACAATGAATCAGTAAGGTGAATACAAAAGGAGCTGCTGTGGGAAAAAAGCAGAGACTCCGCTCATCCCTCTCCTGTTTGGGACTTTGTCAGTAGGATGTCTCTGTTTCCCATCATGTTCAAGCCCCTTACAGTCCCCTTCCAGGCCCTTCATAGCTCTGAACTTCATAGCACTGGGCACCTGCATCTCTGCTGTCCTGGCTCCCCTCTGGTCTTTTGGGAGCATGACCTCCTCCTCTGACCTGCACCCTCCACTGCAGCCACCAGCTCCCATAAACTCAACAGCAAAGCCCACACGGTCCCCTCCTTTCCCTTACCCTGCATTTTTAGAACAGAAAGCCTCACATCTGCTCAGTCCTCCTCCTCCTCACATCCCAGACCTGATTAAGTTTATATATATAATAGAGGTGAATATGTATTTCTACCAAAACATGTAGACCTCTACCACAAATCACAGCGATTGCAGCACTGCAGAGATGACCTGAGGTTCTCACTATGATGGGACTTTTACAACAGATGTTTTCATTGATGTTTTGAAAAGTAAAAGAAGCCCTAAAGCCAAATGCCCCAAATAAGTGATCTTTTATCATCAAAGTAATGGTATAAAAGAATAAAACTTGTCTATTTTGAAACTCCTTCATTGAAACCAGTGTAATCTGGTGTTCAAGAAAAGCCTGTAAAAAACACTTCTGCTTTCGGTCTCCTTTAGCAGGGCAGTAACTGTTCCTTTCAGCTAATGATGCTCTGGAAACAAGGCTCCACATTTTATATCCTTACATAGAGTCTAGAGACAGAGCAGCCAGTTCACCTGACAAAGCTTTACAAGATCCTCGTCTGCCACTACTCAGCAATGATGGCTATTTTTATAGTTTCCTACAATGACTTGTCTACCTGAGATGTGGGACTACCTAAGAGTAACCAAGCTGAAAAGCACCTGGTTTGCTGACCAGACCCATCTGAGTAATATTGGGTGCTTCTTTTTTCAAGGAATACCATATCCAATAATACCTTCATGTGATGTTTTTCTTGCATAAAAACTTTAGAAAAACAAACTCAAGAATTACTCTTAAAACGTATCAAAAAGTAAAGTCTGTACATGACCTTTTCTGAGGGGAAAAAAAAGGCAGAAAAGAAGATGAAATGCAACTTTTTTGGTTCACTGCAGGTTAACTGAATATCAACACACTTTGCCAGAAGGAATTCCTTAATTTTCTAATGCTATTGGGCTTCCTTACCAAAGAAAGAATAGTTAAACTGCCTTCCAAAAGCTTATTATAATCAATGGAACCTTTCAAGAGATTTTTATGATCTTTTAATCTGACCTGTAAAGAACACGATGAAACTCCCGTTACGGTGACACAGGCATTTTTTTCCCCCGAGGAAGTTTACACAAGCCCCAGCTCCAGTTACCGTAACTCTACCTCAGATCCCAGTTTAGAAGTCCTCCCTCCCCACTGATGTCAGCAGAAATACCAGATTGGAACAGCACACTTAAGTTGTTTTTTGAAATAAAGGACACACATGCAGACATGCCCTGACCCAGGAAGGATTTTTACCAGTTTCACTAAGCTCTACACCCCACTCTCTATAACACGACTACTGCAACTTGATTCCCACACATAATTTGAAATCCAGAGAAGAGGATAGTAAAATGTATGGCCAGGACCCAAGCCTCCTGAAGTCTATGTCAATCTTTGTCACCCATGACAGTGACCTCTAGTTATATTTTACAACTGCAAAGAAATATTTCGGAAGAAATGAAGGTATTTATCACTCAGTAGATTTTCTATTGAAAATCTTTTCCATTGAAACTTTCTCAGTTTGTTCTAATACCTCTCATTTTTAGAGCATATTGGTTGTTCTCTCTTAAAAGTTAATGAAATTAAAAAACCAAGCATATTGCAGAATATGTCCATAGCTTGCAATGATTCCTGACAAGAGGAAACACAAACCTGGGCTCACCTTTTCATTTTTCTTCTTGAGCAGGTCAGCAGCTGTTGTCTCCGAAAAAACGTGCATCCTAAAAAGATGTCCAGTTTCTTTTGTATAATCACCTGCCTTGCAAAGTTTACGTTTTTGAACATGGTGTTTTACACCTGAATTATGAATTACTAACGTTTTAACCTTCTCAATCACAGGCCCTACAAGCTTCTGTAGTCCAGAAACACTTTGTTCCAGTCCATCTAGTCTTTTAACCTGCCGGTCCGCATTCCTGTTTATATCAGAAAGAGATTTTTGCATTTTAAGGCAAAGCCTCTTCATTTCATTACTTCCCAGACTTTTGTTTCTTTCCATCCTTGGTCCAGGTTCAGATCTTTCTGCCTTTACAATCTCAATGTCTTTTTCAATGCAACAGATTTCTTGAGAAACGCTGTTAAGCTTCTTAAGGACATTGTCTTGCAGAGTCAACAGCTTATCTATTTTCTGTTCAAGGGAGGCAAACTTCATATCCATGATGTTAAAACTTTCAGATGTGCTGACATCACTGCTTGCAACATGAAGAATCTGGGGAAGATCCATTCCATTATCAGGCCCTTGGTTTTGCAAAGTGTTTGGATCGAATATTTTGGCCAAGTTGTTGACCACAGTCGTAGAAGAGCTCTGCCTGCTGGATGTGGTCATTTTGCTGGTATGGGTAGGGGAAGGAAATGCTCTGATGATCAGCTGCTTGAGGACAATATCAGTTGCAAAGGTTTCCCATCCAGACTGCTCAGATATACAGCCAAGTTTGGCAACTCCAGCTCAACTAATTTATAAACTACCCTCATATATTTGACTAAAACAAAGGAAAGAGACATCCAAATTATTTAGGAAGAAAAATGCCTTTGATCAATTCTTTATATATATAAATACATATATATATATATATATATATTTCCAAATTAAGTGAATATAGAGATGCGTATCCTAAATGCACTCGGTTCAGTGACACCAGCCCTAAGCAGGGACTAGAACTATTTGCACTCCAAAGGAATTTGACAGCAAAAAGGCTACGTGATATGTGAGAAGCCTCTAAGGGTAGAGACATTTTGGCAGTAATACTGTTGCTTTTCAAAAGTCTAGTATGTAATGTGATCCCTGCTCTGAAGAGAATAAGGGTTCTTACCGGGACCTTAAACAAGGCTGCTTGAAATTACTATATCTTAAGGTGAGCTTTTCGGATGAAAACCTCTACTGCTTGGAAAACCTCCCGTCAGGCAGGAAGTCAACAAAGTTGTTAAAAACCCAAATACATTAAAGAAGGTAAAAGAAGTAGGAGATGCAGATATTTGAAAAAAATCAGCAGCCCTTTCTCTACCCTGTATTTCAGCTACCACATAGCTAGATGTTTAATACACAAGCAATTCTCTCCTTAGCCAGAACCTTAATTTACTTCTGTATGTACTGAGACTGTGATGATTTACCACAAATGAAGCAGCTTTCATGTTTTAGTATGATCTGGTCATAAAAATTCCAAAAGACAAAGTCTGATAGAGAGACTCAGTTCTTTGCTTTGTTTGCCTACCAATAAGTCTCAAACTCAGTAATGAGTATTCTTAGCTCAAACAGCTATTTTATAATTTGCTTTTGCAAAAGATCCTAATTTCTTTCAGAATTATAACATTGAAAGAAGAAACATCATGACTGGGAACAGGATTCCCTAGATACATCTAGGTTTGAATTGCTGACTATGTTTCATGTTGGTTAGAAAATTATAATCAGAAATAAAAGGAAATAATAAACCCAGAACTTCTCGTCTCAAGTCAACTATATTCCACACGAGCAAGAAGCTAATTAGTATGGATCACCTTGATGGAGAAAGGCTGCCTCAGAAATACAAAGAAAGGGCTACCTTGGGCAAATGACTGTCATAGATTGACTACACATGGGTCAATCTGCACTTGTGCCATACCTCTTAAAGAAATCAACATGTAAAGTCAGCCAGCTGGTTGGAAAACTGCCAGACTGCTGCCCTACTCAAAGGATTAAGAGCTTCTTTTGTGCTCCCGGGGAATTCTTTCTTTTGCCAACATCAGTTTCTCCATCCTTTAAATGGGGAGAGTAGGGGATAATTAGGCAAAGCTTATAGCAAGTTCTGAATACCCAACGCAGTAAATAGCGTTTCAGAATTGCATCTGTTCACTAAATAAAGAGTATGAGAGATCTTTTCTTTATGTTCAGGTGCCAAAGATGTCTTTTAGAGTCACGGAGTCACAGCTGAAGTTTTCAAAAGTTTCCAAAGGCATTCTCCCACAATCATTTATAAATCAGCATGTAGTCAGTGTTGATAAGCCAATTCAGGAGCTCGTTCTCTGTTTACCACAGGTTAATAAAGGAGAAAAGTTCCTAGGTACATTTGCCACCTTCTGACAGCAGCATTTATCGTGAGTGAAAGGTGAACTGTGTCCACGCATGACACTAAAACATGGATTGAAATCTCCTCTGTCTCTTCCTTACATAACAGACATTACCAAGAGGTGACCACCATGTGTTATTGTGCATAGCATATTCACTGAGCGGATTGAGAAGGTTAAATGATTTTAAAATAGGGAACAGGATAGGTTAAAAAAGAGATGTGGAGTTTAGGGAGTTTCCCTGTTTCATGGAAAGAATAATATACAGGACAGCAGTTAAAAAAGAAAAGAATACCAGAGCAAAGAACATCACATTAATTCCAGCAGAGAGTAGTTATGCTTGAATCCCTTTGCCTTCTTCCTCTCATCTCTGTTAGAAACATAAACTAAACCCTCCTGACAGTTTCCCACCTGCAGAAGCTCCTGTTAGACACAAACTTCCAGGAGAGGTGTTTGTGCATCTGTAAAAAGGCCAGGTTTGAAGAGCCATTCTTCTTGGATGAAACATCCCTGCAGGAGTTCACAGTGAGCTTTCCTTCTGCACAAAAAAAAGAAAAAAGGTGTCCCCCCTACACCCTCTGCACACCAAAAAAAAGGTTAAAGGGTTTTTATTATCAGTAGACTGTGCCACCCATCCAGCTAGGGCTCCTGCCCTGGGGGATCTCATAGCCAAAGCCTGACAGCCACAAGGATCCTCTCCAAAAGGAAAGTTATTTTGTATAAGCAAGGAAATTATTAAAAAAAAAATTTAAAAAAAGAACATATAGATAGTAATGGCAAAATCATGTGTTATATTAATGTGCAAAGCCACATATGTTAAACATTTAAATATCTCCTAACAGTTGCCCAGGGAAACGTTATGTGAAATACCTCAAACCAATACTATAAACACTAATAAAAATGTCAAGCTCTGTGAGGCAAGATCCTATTATCAAGTATCATCTGTTAAGTCCTATTTATATCATGACATACAAAAATGCCAGACACTTTTTAAATGTAGAAAGAAAACTATAAAAATGCTTCATTAAAAACTTATCAGTATGTGTTAGCAGCTCTGTCTGAAGCTGAAATGAACTGGAAGAGAGGAGTGCTGTGGAGTGGCTACAAAAGAGGAATTAACTAAAGAAAGCGAACATCAGCTTGCTTTCTGGGCTCAGGAGGCTCTTGCCAGTAATTTCTTCACAGCTGGAAACCCGTGATCCCTGCCTCATGCTCTGTAAACTGGAAATAATCTTAGATATTCAGATACCTTTCAAGAGTTCAGTGAGAATTAATTACTTAAGGGAAATTATTATTTAAAGTATTTGAACATTTCTTTCTCTGTGTGGTGAATTATTACCATAGATATGCTTTGGAATTGAATAATATGTAAATAATTTGAGTTGTTTTTAATAACCAAACACCTAAATGTACTTTTCCTAGTCACTGAAAGAATCTCTTTGCAAATGTACCAATCATTAACATACAAAGTCAGCCCATATAATACCTTTCTAATTTTCATCTCACAAATTTTACTGATGACTGTTCACTGGATTTGCCCAGCACCAAATGTGCTAACAACCTCTCTCTGTTGAAGATTAAAGGTGTGAGCTGCAGCAATGCTTACCCTTCATGAATGGAAACCAAAGAAACACAACAGACCAAAATACTGTAGAGAGAAAGCAATTCCACTAGTTTTGAAGATTACACAATTCCCTATGTGCCTAATATTGCCTAATAGGGTGAGACACTGGAACAGGATGCCAGAAGAAGTTGTGGAAACCCCATCCATGGAAGTGTGTTCAAGACCAGGCTGGATGGGGCTTTGAAGAAATTGGTCCAGTGGAAGGTGTCCCTGCCCATGGCAGGGGGATTGGAACTCGATGATCTTTAAGGTCCCTTCCAACTCTAACCATTCTATGATTTTAATACTGTATTTCAGAATATTAATATCAGACCCCTGTACCATGGCAGTGACAATATTAGCCCAAAGGCTGACATTGGAGCCTAAAAATTTTGTACACAGGTGTATCAAACACCTGCACTATACAATATAGTTCTAATCAACTGTGAATATGGACAGTATTAACAATCTGCCAAAGTTTTATTTCTTCCATACAGTTGCTGTTCCATTAGTGTTGAATTCCTTTAAGTAGGGTTTATATAAAAAATTAACCCATATTTCTTTTTTATTTTGAGTTCAGTTGAAAAAGACCTTAAAGCTGTATATGTAATTTTCAAAGTAGAGAGGCATCTAAAATTTGGAAAAAAAATAGCAAGTAGCAACGGATAAGTTGCCACTACTGTGACTTTCACGTTTTTAACATGTCTGCAGACATGATGCAATGAGTCTGTAAGACCATACTTTTTACAGACAGAGATAAAGGGGCTAAAGGTGAAGACCGGACAGGCTAGAGAAGTAATATCTTCCTTTTTCTTTCTCTCTTGAGCTCACACTGTGGTCAGTGTTATTTTTTCTGCACACATAAATATGGAAAGCTGGCTAGCAGTAGGGAATTACCACAGACAAGTCTCTTTGCTAGCCCAGCTCCATTAGCTGTCTGCTCCTGAACAGCTACCCTCCAGTTCAGGGATGCCCAGACCAAGCTTTTAGCACGTTCTGACCCAAGGCCTGTGATGGACAGGAGGACCTCAAGTTCCACAGCACGTGGGTGTCAGTCTCATAGGCACTAGAGAAAAACATCTTTAAAGAAATTATCAGAGTTCCAAACATCCAAACAGTCTCTAACATACAAGAACATAATACTTTATTTTCAAATTTAATTTCACACGACAAATTACCAGTGCAAATAAAGTTCACTTTCTGTTTAAATAAGTTGTTCCCTTAGTTTTCACCAATACTTGGTCCTCTCATCATACTGCTAAGATTTTAACTACCCTGCCTTACCTTATCTTCTTCTACTGGACCCACATTAAAAGGAGTTTTCATCCCCCTCCCTGCTTTTTTAGCTAGAGTTTTTTCAATTTAGTTCAGCTCAGTTCTTCATATTTCCTAACCATTAAAGGCCCAGACAGAGCACCTCGTAAATTTATGGCTGCTGGCATCAAACATTACAAACAAGAGCACAAGTAGAAATGTTTGGATCGGAGAGTTTTTATTCCAACTTTCTTGGGCACTAAGCCATGTACTGGGATATGCTGCATTTTGTGAAAGGTTTCTATCACTGACCCTTATCTGGAGATCACAGCACCGTGTTTATCAATTGTGAGAGGTTCTAGACAAGGTATCTCCAAAACTCCCAAGTCCAGTTCGATATTTTACTGCTATGGAGGCTTGGGGTGTTTTTCCCCCAGGAATAACGTGGGGATGCAGTTTGCAGCACGTGTATGACGCACGCTCCACATTCCAGCCATTGCTCACTCATACGTGTAAGCAGCATGTGTTCTCCTGACATTTCTGTACCTACGTCCTGGTAAGGATCAGGTTTGCACAGAGTATGTAGTTAAGGACAGGGAGTGTGAACAATTAGCTTGGACTTGCAAATGGTAATTTAGACTGAGCTACTGTGACCTCCACCTCCGGGGGGAAAAAAAAAGACGTTATAAACCAACCTCCCTCAATCACTCTGAGGTGCATTACATGAAATTTTATGTAATGTAGGTAAAAGTGGATAGGGCAGGATGCATTTCAAATTATATCCATACTGAATCTCCCTGCACATTTATTACTAAAATAGTGGGAAGGTCTGGAGGCAAGTCAGCTGTCTTTATGCAGCTAAAAGACAATGTGGAGTAAATACAGTTCTTGAATTTATATGAAAGTTTCTCACATACCTTTAGTTTATTCTTAAAAACTCCCACTGCTGGAGCTTCCACAAATTTTCTAGTGGAGAGCTGACAATTTTTCTCTCTTAGAAAGTTTTTCCAAAGCATAATATAAATTTCCATCAGCACAACTGAATTTGGCTTCTTCTTGTCCTACCCATGGATGACAAGAACAGTTTATTCTCTTCTCCTTTGCAGATACCTTTTATGTATTTGAAGTTTATTTTTGCATCTCCCCCTCAGTGTTCTCTCAAGTACATAGTTATATTGGGCACAAAAATATATTACAATTGTCTAGAAGTTATCAGTATAGAGAAAAAAAATAAATTCCTTTGCTAAAACAGTACAAGTCAACATGTTATGCTATATTGCCCAGAAAACAATGTAAGATTTGGCTTCCCTTTGAACATATTGATTTCCTCTTCTACTTAAAAGAATTCTAAAATCCCTAAAATAAAATCTTATGACAGATAAAAGAAAAATATTAATTCATAAACGTACATCAGGAGTCAACTTTTCAGAAGCTCAGATAACAAAATTCTTATCTACTGGTTTATATTTTAATTCATAGAATCGTTAGAGGTGGAAGGGACCTTAAAGATCATCAAATTCCAACCTGCTTGTCCTGGGCAGGGACAATTTATTTATTTAAATTATGAACTTTGTAAGGTTATCCTTACTTACTACTCTCACTTTTCTGCTGACATTTTATTTATTTTCATTCCTTTCAGTGTCTACTTTCTGCCTTATATATATCTCTGCCCTATATAGCTGGAACTTCCCGTGTTCCTCTTCCTTCCTTAAAACTCAATTCTCTCCAGCAACCTTAACCACTCTCTTGCCTTGAGCTTTTATTCTGCAGCTGATCTTTATTCATTCACTTAATGAAAACTCAGTCATAAACTAAAAAAGGGTAGGGAATCTACATTGGCCCATTTTTATGAAATTCTAGGTCAAATTTATCATTCTAATGCTGTCTCTTTTACAAATTAGCAAAAAAAACCCCAATCTTTTTATGAAACACTGATCAAGGGAGATGCAGGTTTTGTTCTCTGGCCAGAGAGAAGCACATTTTTTGGATGGACTGGCCATAAGACCTAGCAGAGAAGTTCCAATAATATCTTTTATATCTCGATCATCAATTGTGTTTTATTATGTTTTACAGATAAATTATGTCTCTATATTCCTCCCCATTGTGACAGTGGCCATAAACGGCAGACATCCCCAGCAAAGGTGTCTACCTCTTCTAATCATTTGCAAAGAAGGTGTTTTGACAAAGATCTTTGTATCTTTGACAGAATATTTCTGTAGAAATCTCAGTAAGAATCAAATTTCAGTAAGCCTCAAAGAAGAAACAACTTTAAAACTTTGGGAACAAGACAGCCCCAATCTAAAATATTTGAGTATTGCTATATTCTAGCCACAAAGCAGAAAAAGTACCGCATACGGTACTGCACAAGTGAGAGCTAAGGCATGCCTGCTCTTTCTCTAGTACACAACAACAGCTCCCCGAGAAACAATATAAGCTTACAGCTGCTCTGAAACAAATTAGAAAGCAAGCATGAAAGCTATGAACCAGATTCAGAAAGTCATGCTGTTTACTGAAAGTTCACAGACATCCATGATGGTAGAACAGGAAAACCATTCTTTTCCCCCTCCCGTCCTCCCTCTCACCCCTCTCAAACAAAAAAAGATACATCAACATGGATCAGGGAATTTATTAAAAATTATACATTTACACATTCAGCAGTCACATCGGACTCTTTCACCGTAGGAGCTGAAATAACTGTATGTCTAAGATTAAGTGACATACTGTGTCAGAAGTGATATACCTTTATGGTTCCCCTGGGGTCTGCCCAAAACATTAGTCTGGAACTCTGCTTAAGGTCAGAAAATCAAACAGCTTCACACAGGGCAGGAGTGTACAGCAAGAAAAGTCTGGCACTGAACTTCATGAGGTAGGACTAGGGAATTTACTGCTCCACAGGGCTCTCTGCATATAACTACTCTACGACCTGTTAATTAATAATGAATTCTG
This sequence comes from Thinocorus orbignyianus, assembly GCA_013400375.1. Lineage (NCBI taxonomy): Eukaryota > Metazoa > Chordata > Aves > Ciconiiformes > Thinocoridae > Thinocorus > Thinocorus orbignyianus. The sequence continues at coordinate 600,344 of VXBW01004602.1, forward strand.
ACTTCCTTTACTATAATGACCCAGGTAACAAAGTATCCTGGAGACACTCTAGTGATAAATCACGAGAGCAAGTCCCAGAAACAAACAGAGCGATCCTGGTTACAGTTCAGTGATCAATCTGTAGATGGCCTTTTATAAATACTACCATCTTCAAATTTTGAGCTTCTCTGTAATTGTTCATATGATACGTTAATTGAGCTGTATATCTCTGTAGAAAATATCTAGATCTCTGAAGACAAAAGCCATAATGGGAGACACTACCCATGTTCTGCAGGAGATACTCCTTATACTCTGGAGCTCTGCAGATCTCTTTCGCATGGAAAAGCGTTTGACCAAGAGAGGTAATCCACCACAACTTGCACAGGTCAAGCACAACTCCTTCACACGTGGTGTCCCACTGTTAATGGGATTCTTGGGGTGAGTAAGAACTGCAGAGCACATAGAAAGGCCACCATAATCAGCATCCATCTGCTTAACAGCTGAAGCTCAAGTTCAAAGCACTGCACCGTCAAAGTGCACGATGTTCTTTCACTGAGGGTTGGTCTCCACTATCATCATCTCCTGCTGTCAAGATATCGCATCAAGGGTCTCACCTCTGCTTAGCTGTCCCCATTTAACTATACTAGAACCAAAACAAACCTCAAAAACCACTTTCTTAAGTCTGAAAAATACTATGTGATAAATTACCCATTAATAGCCTAAAACGCTATTTCCAGGAAGCCTGTTTAAAGGAAAATTCCTGACTTTCTGAGGCTAAAGCAGAGGTGTCATAACTCTGAAACAGAGCAATGAAAGAAGTACTGTCTCCAGGTGCAGCAGGAGCTGTACCTCATTTCATCTGCTGGGTAGACTGGTTAAAATCTTTGGTTGCAATCCAAAACTTTCTGGCAGCTAGCATCCTGTATTAAAATTTATAAACCACGAAAGGCCTTTTCTTACAAAAAAGCTAATTCAGGATGGATAGGCTGAAAAGACTTGAAAGGGACAGTCATCAGAAGTGGTTATATGGAAAATTGGATGTAAGTAACACCTTTTGCTCCATCAGAACATACTAAAAATACAGCAAATGTAATTTCAGTGAGAAAGGGAAACTGTATTGATTAAAAGTTCTTTAAAAGAGTTGTGGACAAGAGCCCCCAAGCCGCCTTGAACTGTTGTGAGGTACAAGTTTTACAAAGGATGCATTATCTTCTCAGGAAGAATCATAGCGGTAGCTCAGCTTCCCTCAAGCTGCAAAACTTACCTACTGCCCAGCCCACAGTACTAGAGCCCTGGTCAAAAACAATGGACATTGTCTCTGGTGGCTACCCATCCAACAGGCAGTATCAACACAAAGAACAGTCGAGATCCATGCGTGTCTCGGACTGTCACTCTGGGATCAGTTAGCTTTGGAAAATTAATGTGTATAAAGCAAAGGCAACTATCTCCAAATTCATTATGGGTTAACCTATTTCCTCTGCTGTAAGAACACTGCAAAGATAGCAACACCCAGGCCAGGGAAGGTCCCAGTGTGGTAACAAGGGGAATGGAGTGTTCCTTTGCTCAGTTACCACCGATTCATTTTCGCCTGTGGTGGTTTGCTCCCTGCTGCCTTCTACTGTGGGACAGGAGAAATGGGAAGAAGGGTTTGGTGATTCTTGCTTGCTTGTTTTTCTAAAACACCAGTAAACACTCTCCACAACTACTATTAGCCCATGTCTGCATCATATGCCCATTAAAAAATTATTTTATCCTGCTTCACTTTTAAGGCACTGCACAAAACCCAGGAATCCACTCATTCTGCAGGTGAGCCAGGGCGTTGGTTATTTATCCAGGCAGGCTCTGCTGAAGCAAACATTTTTTTACCAGTATGACTGCTACTAGAGTTGGAATTAAACAGACTTTAAGTAAATCAGTGCAAAAAACTGCACGCAAAAAATACCTTGATGCATCTCTCCTTCTACTTGAAAGTCTAATGTCAAAAAAAGTTGAATAAATGACAAACATATTGAGTGTGAATGTCAGAATCCAGGACTGTGTAGAAGAAGAGAAAGCACCATGAAGTGCATATAAACCCAGTGTTTTTAGGGAAGAGGCAATTTGAGCTGATTTTATTTATAGGGCTTGCTAATTCTGGTGAATATTTATTGATAATTTAATAGATTGTAACTTGCGCCTGGCAAGCTACTACAGCATACCTTTATGCCCTTGGGATGAAAAATTCAACAGAAGGGAGTTAGGTAAATATACCTTTTGAGCTATATTAAAAAGTTCAAAAAAACAGGAAGTACTACATTTTGATCTGTTTGGTTTATACCAATACATATAGCCCATTCTGCTCATTTTTCTATGATAAACTGAATGAACAGGCAGCAAATAAAGGTCAGAGAAATCTTCCTCCTCATCTTCCTGCCCTGCCCAGGATGCACATGCTAATACCATTTTGTGTTGGTGGATATTCTCAGTGACAGAAATGCCTTTTAGCTTCATGTCTTCTCTTGTAGCTATTTTCTTCCACCTAGATCACTCATCCAAGATAAAACACGGCAAGTTCTCAGCCTTATAGCTGAACTTTGAAAGCCATCACAATCACCACCTATTTTTGTCTCCTTTAACCCCCACATATTCCAACTAAATTATAATTCCAGATGCCCAGCCACCTGACTGAAAAGTTTAGCCATATTCCATGCCCAGTCAATGACATTTGGGAAATGAACAGTATCAACAGCCACTACAAAGATCCTGTGTGGCACTTCTTCAGTTTCCAATAAGCTGATAAAAGGTGATATGGTAGCTAGCAAGACACTAATATATCATACAAGCTGAGATTCGTCAAATATCTTCTATAATAAAACCTTCTTTCTTTTAATTTGTTAAACTTTAATAGTTCAGCTTGAAACTTCCAAAAATTAACATAAGTATTGGCCTTAATATTGTGCAAAATTTCAAATTAAATTATTTAAAAAAAAATAAAAAGAAGAAACTTAAAATGTTCTTTGTGTGTGCTAAATGTATTGTTATCATTTCTTACACAAAAGCTGGGGAGGGGGCTCGTGGTGGTAGTTACTTGCCTTTGCTAACTGAATAAAAAAAAATGCTCAGATCTCACCAACTTCTAAGACTCTTATGCCAGAGATTTCATAGACTCTCTTCACAGCTACATGCAAGCTGCATGGAGCTCACTTTCCTGGAAGCCATCAAGTCCAGGGAGGACTTTCTTTGCAGATACAGAGAGTTTATCTTGCAGATGCTTCTCCCACCTTCAAGAACCTGTAGCAGCATTGGCAGATGTACCCAAGCACACTGATATTTTTTCTCTTCTGCTTTCACTTTTCCCTGTGACACCATTCAGGCAGTTTAGAATTGGCAAAGAACCTCTTTAAAGAGAGCAGAGTAACACAAGAAAGGATGCAGTCAATGGGAAGAAACAAAAGTCCCAAGAATCAAGTTGCTGCAAACAGCCTCCTGTTCACCACCCAGAAGAGTCCCAAAAAAGTAGTACGTAACCAGATGTTAGGAGTCCATAATAACTGGGGAGTAACTCTGAGTCTGCATACTTGCCATTTTTCGGCTTCTCAATGCTTTTCTTGGGAAGCAGTGTCCCTTAAGGCAGTCCCAGAGTAAAATAACAGCTGCACCATTCAGTAAAGAAGATGAGCTAAGTTTTTTATTTCATAGAAATGCTGCAAGGAAACTGCTTTCAGAGGACAGTTTGGGCATCTGATGAGCACAATGACCCAAAAGACACACAGCTGGATTATAGCACCTGTAACTCAAACTCTATTTCCCTACCTTAACGTGCAGGCTAAGTAAAAACACGTAACATTTAAAGTGCTTGGCATTTAGGCCAACTGGCTAGGCAAAAAGAGCATTTCCTTTGGCCAGCTGTAGTTTTTCCCTGACAGAAGTTTCTTTTCATAGAAATTTATCAACATGTAATGCTGGATAAGTCCCCAGTTTGAATAAACAATAAAGTACATCAGTGTTACAGAAGCTGGCTAAATAAAACAGTCTGGCATTACCGATTCATTAATATTCCACTACTGAAACAGTGTGTTTCAGCCTGAAAATGCTGAGGAATTACTTTTTTTTTATTTCCTTTTAGGAAAAAAAATATGTTATTAGTGCTACGCTGCCTGCTGAGCAGCCTCATCTCCCTACTACATCATATCATTTACACTACTGCAGTCCTACCTCTTAAACCTCTGCTTTTGTGCAACTATCAAGAGTTTTCTGGTTTTGTTTTATTTTCCCAGAAAGTGTGAGGCAGCCTTTTAGTAGACTTTAAAGAACTCCAGTAGTCAGCATTATTAAACTAGGGTCCAGAATGAAAGACTCGTGTTAATGGAATGGCTTAAGAACAGCTTAAACTAGCTCACAACTGTCCAAAGCCAAGTACTTTTTGCCAGTGAGTACAGAAGAACCAAACCAATGGGCTCAATTTGTCTGCTGGAGCTCAACAGTTTTATCACCTCTTTGCCAAAATGAACACATTGTGATTTCCATTGTGCTCCAAATTAAATTTCAGTTAGAGTGCACACCTGCAGGCTACTGAAGCGGAGGCTTTAAGTCTTTGGTAAGTCCTTGCTGCAGGATTCAGCGTTAGTTTTATGAGGAGGATTTTAAGCCAAAGACACCAGAACCAAAGTGTGATCCATTTAGGAAGAAAGTTCCACACAGGCAGCAAGAACAAATGCAAAGCAACTTTTGCCCAAAGTAGTCATGTCTCAGTGTGCTTCACCATCTCATACCGTTATGTGCATCCAGAAGCATTTCTAACTGCTCTTTGGTAAGTCTTCAGGAAAAAGTTTTGCCTGATGTTCCCATTTACTTATGAACTTCTGAAGGTCTGCTTGAATGTCCAGGGGAAAACAACTGCACTGCTAAGTTATTGGAGTGGGAACCCTTCAGGAGCTGAAGAGAAAACTGGCCATCCTGGGAACAACTCACGCAGGACACCAGCTGCATGCACTGGTGAACAGGCCAAGCTTTTTTATGAAGCAAGTGGTCAGAGCAAGAATTGCCCTCAGGAGAGCCTCAGTGCTATCCTAGAAACCTGTCCAGAAAAAAAAGGAAGATGGGGGAAAAGTTTGTATCCTTACCTTTCCCACTCACCCTATGTAGTTGGTCTAATTATGAATTGTTTTGCTCAGGGGGAGGTGATGATGTCTAGACAGCCAGATCTGCTGGCACCCGTAATTTCCCTGCATTGCTGCAAGAGGAGGACTATAGGCTATCTCTAACTTAGCATTTTTAAAATGCAAAGAAACAGAAAACAGAAAAGTTAGGACTCTGGCTGCATTGTACAGCTAGCCACAGTGACCATTCTGAGTTATGCAGTACTATAACATTTAATAAACCCTCAAAAATAGAAAACACTGACTTGAAAAAAACATCAGGATTAATAAACACAGCTATGTGATATAAGAAAACTAACATTCTCTAGGAGACAGATATTTTGCATTTCTTGATATGTTTTCAGGCTAAATTGTTACATTTTTTCATTATTAATAAAAGTAAACATACTATTGCTTAAAATAAGTTTGTTGTATTTATATTAATGAAAGATGAGTTCAGGATTCCTGAGTGTCTAGTGACTCTGCTCCTGGGACAGGGAAACACGAGAAGAGCAGTCTTGTTATGAAACAAACTCTCCTCTTACCTCAAAGGCCCTCTCCTCTCTTCCCCTGACCTATCCTCATCTGCTTACTTCTTCTATTTACAGAACTCCATTAACATTACTCGCTCCAATTTGATCACAAGTTTTTGGGCTTCATACAGAAACCTTCTGGCTGATTTCCATGGCCTCTGCCTTGTGGAAGGGCAGAGAGGAGGATCAAAATTGTCCCTTCACACTTCATGCAGACGGTGGAAGCTTATGTTATATGCTGTTTTGGTTTCTTCCTTTTAAAATCTGTAACACCTTTGGGATCACAGACTTAAGTCATACAATTTTTCTCTTTACAATTTGAAGGGTAGGCTCAAGTAGATAAAGCTGTCTGGCTTTCCTCTCCTCTTCAGCAGGATAGCCAGCAATTACTACTAATACGGTGGTTCAAGCTGGACATAAACACAAGTTACAGAATGTCTAAAACCAATAAATCTACATCTACTCATGTAAAAAATGCATAGCTTAAGGTAGGCATCCTCTACAGTCAAGGGAAAGAAACAGCAAGCAATGTCTACAGAACAGTTCAATCCCTTAGAGCAATGGAAGACAAATGGGAAGACGTGTTCCAGGTGGTACTGCTCTCCTTCCTGACTAAAAGAGGAGACCAGCTTTGATTAGACACCTAACTTTTCAACGGCTATGGGCAAGGAGAACTAATCTTACCATACAACCCCACTTTGAACATGGCTACAACTATGCTTAGAAAATACTCCATCATCATCACAGAAACTTGAATTACAGCTTTCAGCACTGTTTAAATTCTATCTACCCTTGTCCTCAGTAAGAGCCAGTCCTGAAACCCTGTTCCTTCAGTACCATTGGTGTATGACAAAAAACAATAAACCAGCCTATTCTTGTCCCAAAATATTATACAGTGAGTCTTTGATTTTGTAAGAAGACATGGCAGATGGTATTTTCATCCTAACCCCTATCAATGTATCTCTAACCTTGCTCAGAGAAACGGCATCAGCAAGAATCATGGATTAGACCTTGTCCTGAGGGTATGAAATATATGAGGACTGATCACAAATCACAAACTATTTCCTCTGCCTGCCTACACTACACAGATGAGCATTGCGAAAGGGATTATTCCTCTTAAAATATCTGACACTCACTCTTCTGAAAGGCAGTTTTTACAAGCTGGAAAAAATCCACGCTCCTTGGAAAGGCAGAGCAATTTCACACAGCAAACTCACTTTGCAATTAGGCCGTGCTGTTCCACTTCTTGTTAGTCTGCTCAGCTGGTTTTACGGTCTCATAAAACAGTTCATTCTTCTCTCTCACTTGCTCTCTTTTTTCTTTTTGTATTTTTCTTAAGAAGCATGCTGCTTCTAACTAATGCTTTGGCCTTAATCTCACTACTCACTGAAAAGTCACACATAGACCTGTAAGTAGTATCATGGCTCTAGAAAATCCATGATTGCTGTCACAAAACGAGTGAGGAATGACTGACTGCCATTTCTCCCAGTGCAAAAGGATGGGGACACTCAATAGAAGTATTGCACATCAGTTTCAAATGAGAAACAGCAGATTCTCTAATTACACTAATTATTTGTTGTAAAGCTTACTGCCACAGGATACTGCGGGGGCGATGGGGCAAATGGAGAGATAAAAAAAAAAGTTACTAGACAAAATTACAAAGGATAGCTTCAGCAGCAGCAACAGTGAATACGTGACTTCTGGCCACAGGTTGCTGTCTGCTTGTGTGGAGCAAGATCCTTCTCACTGGGGAAGGATCTCACCTCATGTTCCCTGATTTTAGATAGTGCCACTACCCACCTGCAGCTGGAATGCTGGCCAACCTCTAAATTCAGAGTATTCATATGAAAACCCCTGCTTAATTTTTTGTTATCCTTTCTTTCTGCCACTAAAACTTAGGGGAGATATTCATTACTTGAAGGTCTGTCCTACCTAACAGCACGAAGATTTTGGGCTATTTGGCTTCTCTCCTATCCTGCTTGCATCTGGAAACATTTGGAAACCTTGCTGTGACCTCACTCATGTTTCAATTTCGTGACTGCTACATTTTTTTTTACCTAAATTTTTCATCTGACACTATGGAAAATGAATTGTGATTACCAGGAGCACAATCTCTATTCCCTGACCAATTCATATGATCCAGTGTGAGAATTAAAAATAGTTGTCACTGGATGTAACCAAAGAGTTTTGAAACAAAACACTGGAATGTGTTGGAAAATGATGGCTCATGAAAACAGAAGACATTGATGGACACGTGAGGATGTTCTTCCAAATTAAATTTACTGGGGAAGGAGGCAAAGCAACGCTTTACTGTGTATTTTTCATTTCAGTGCAGTTTTGCTTATTGCAGTCCTCTCTTCAGGGGTACAAAAGGATGACAATGAAACTGAAAACCTTACGAAATAAGTCAGATTATACATTTCTTTGCAAGTTAATTTCAACCAGCTTGCTTAGTCAAAGGCTTTGTTAGCTTCTGGAAACCTACTGAGTGAACTGAAGCCTACTAATTGTGAAACAGAATCAACTAAATTTGACATAAAAAGACAATTTTAAATGAACTTGGGGAATTTACATGAATTTGGTTTTGTTTCAAATGCTAGCCTGTGTTGAGGCAGACCATGCCGAGTTAAGGTGGAGCATGAAGCTCTGACAACAGATATAACTGTTCAGATCAGCACTTAAAAAAAAATATTTCTTCTTTCTTTTCTCCTTTTACCCCTGCACCACTACTTCCTATTTTCCTTAAACAATATGGTTTCTTATCATATTTCAGTCACAGTATCTTCAGAGTACAGAGAAATCCTTCAATTCTTCATTTTTGCTGTACTAGCTGTCTCAAATTTACTTTCAGTGGTAAACATGCCACAATGGGGAACATCACCATATATCAAGTAGCTGTGATCAGGCAGATCAGGTACCAGTAATTTTCCTAATGGAGATCTAGTGTCAGAGATCAAGCACGAAGGATCAGATATCTGCATTGCCACCATCCAGAATCAAGTGTCATGGATCAGGACTCTAACTGCAAGGAATGAAGTGTCACGTGTGGCAGAGAGGGGAGCAGATACCGCCCCAGACCTCAGCCAGGGGACTATATCTCTGTAGCTTCATCACTGGGTATTGAGGACTGATGCAGCAAAGGCAAAGGAGCTTAAATGATGGTTCTCTCAGGTGAGCCCAATGCCTCTTTGCCAAACATTGATGTGACCACATGGGCATTTCTGGGCAAGCAGTACCTGTAATATTGCATGTGCAATAATCTTTTAATCTTTTTAGATGCTGCTTGTCATGCATTTGACTTGCTGCTCAATATATGAACACTCACATGTTTAAGGAACGTGCCCTGAATGCATGCAGTGAAAAGGGAACATCCCAAACAGGAGCATAGCAACGCTCCTGAAGGGAGCTGAAGGGGCAGGACTTCTTGCAATGGTCCATTTTGAATCCCAAGGACCTGCCATTGCCCTCTACTCCTCTTGAACACATTTTCAATATCTCCAGTGCTTTCAGAGTTAGCTGAAACTGGGAACTCTAGTAGAACATCAAGAAAAAGAAAAAAAAAAAAAAAGAATTGGAAGAAGAAATCTAAGATTCTTTTTTAATACTCAAAAAAAATTTAAAATATTTCTTCTCATTTCGTTCATGTTTCAGGTTCTTGAGAACAAGAGAAAATTTCGGGGAACTGTGATCAATTCTCTGCTTGTACCTATTTTCTGTACATCCTCATAAGGAAGTTACCTAGTAATTTTCTGACTCAGTTTCTCTATTTTTCAAACAGGGATAATAAGACATCATTCAGAGGAGTCATAAGATGTTATGAGAGCTTTGAGACTGGAAGGAGGCATCAGGCCATGAAAACGCAAAGAACTGTTATGTTGAAAGCTATCCATAGGAGCACCTGTAACAGTCATGGATGTTACCAGAGTTGGAGTGGAACAGATACGCATCACACTGAGAGAAAGAAAAATTCTGCCTCTGAGTAATTATAGTTAAAGTAAGCAAACTATTTTAACCTTTCAACTTCCTGAAGGAGTGCTTAAGATTGCTTACTGCTACAGGAAAAACAACACACAGAGACAAAGCCATAAATAACAGCTGAAGAGACGTGATTTCTTGAAACGGTCCAACTTGAACATCAAGGACCCGTTAGCCACCTGCTCCTCTTGAACACATTATCACTGCGCTCAGGTCACTGTTCAGAACCATTCTGTACAAAGCTGTTGACTCTCGTGACCTGAGTGTTTAGACATGATGGAATGCTCGTCAGCAGCACGATCCCTGCCTCACACTTGGTCCATGCAGAGCATCTCTTAGGCCCTCAAAGTATGAAGAAACTTTCAAAGAATTGTTGACTTAATCCCTGTGGTAACACCGTAAATGTGAAGATAAAGTAGGAAGTTGCTGGTAGGCTCTGAATTCATAACCATTTCAGTGCAACAACATGCATTTACCTGCTTAAACAGACTAATCCCGATCAAGCCAAAATTTCACTGGACAGGGGACAGTGAGGGAGCACTACACACACAAAACAAATTACACAAATCTTGAATACCTTATTCCATTGTGGTATACAGTTTATGCACCCCAGAGATTTACAGGTGGACTTTAATATGAATAAACACAGGAATTTGCTTTTTTGAGATTTCTCGGGCTTTCAAGTCTCATTAGAAGGTAAATCTGATTGCAAAGTAAAAGGTTTCAGGCTGCCTCACTAGCGCTGCAGTTCCCCTCGCAGCACCTCGAGTTAGTCTGCTCAAGCTCACAACAGACTATTTGAGTACAATTGTTTTAAAATTTAGTTTATTTTTTAAATACTCAACAAAAGAATCCGAGCCAAAAGAAATACAAGGAGAAAGAGTCAGGTAGATTGAAACAAAAATAATAATAATAAATACATTCAGCTCTTTCACCCTCCCCCCTCTTCCCACCTTACCTCCCCAATCTATAGGCAGTTACAATAATAATTAAAAACCTGAAACCCTGCAAATGTCTTTAAACTGGGAAGTGTTTCAGTGGCTTGCATCCTGGCTTTCCTTCCCAAGGAGAGATTGATGAAAGTCTCAGAGAAGGGCATCAGAAAATTGATACTGTTCACTCCTTATCTAGACATTGATCATCTGGAGGCACAATTTTATTTTTTTTTTATTCTGCTTCATCTTGAGCTGGGAAATAAGGTCGATGAATGCAAGCAGTTTTAATATTTTTTAATTTGTTTTAATGTTAATACACAGTCACAGATCTGTAGATTTTAGGATAGGCTGAGCAGTTTATAGTTGGGGATGCCAATTAGCTTGCATTAGTTCCTAAAGATTAGCTTGTGATTGTCAAGAATTCCTTAGAAAACAGCTCACTGTCATGATGCCTACCAGTGCTAAACCAAAAAAGGGAACACTGTTGTCCTCAGGAAGCACTCCTGGAAAGTACTGACACTAGTAAGTTCACATAGAACATCCAAAATTATGGTTTGACTCTGTGAGACATTTTGATAGTGCTTGGTATTAAGCCCGTGGTATACGAGCCATCTGTAAATCCCACCTATTATTAGCAGGGATAAAGGAATATGCCTGGAGCCATTTAAAGAGCAGAAACAATTGGAAAGATGTGGACTTGTTATAGTTAACATTCTTATCGCTGAACACCATGTTCAGAAAGTCTCCTAAGCCCAGAAGACTCATCACCATCTGCAGGTACTTCAGTTCCCACCTAGCTTTGATACAGATGGTTTATAAACCAGAACAGAGGAGCCAGCTACAGCCCTCACACTCCTACAATTTGTGTCGCAGGTTGGAACCTTTGTCACCCCAACACCTGCTGTGCTGCTGACAACGACAGTCTTCTAACTTTTCAAGCTGGTCTGACACCATCAGCATCTCTTCAGAGGTCCACAACCTCTCAGAGGGACATGAAACCTGATGTCTGTGTTCCACTGCCCAGAGATTACTGGCAAAACCTTACAGGGTGAGCAGCACATGTCTGTCACCGCAGAACCAGCCAGGCTACGTCTATCACCAGTTCTTCACCTCCACTCCAATGTGAGTCCTGTTCTTCTATTGGCCTGGAAAATCAGACGAATGAGCTATTCTTATACATGTTTATTCCCCAGCTATTAGAAATATGCACTCAATTTCCAGACATTTGCAGAGTTCACAAGGAGCAGACTACCAAAAGATCCTTAGGAAGTTAACTAGCTCCTTGCCAGCAAGGCATCCAAGCTCCCTGTCTCTTAGGACTTGAATCCTCCCACTCACAAGCATAGCTGCCTCCTTGCAGCAGACTAGGAAAAGCAGAAACGTGGTCAAAACACCCCTTTTTCTTTTACAAGGACAACAAGAATCATTCAGTCTCAGGCACTGTGGTCATGGCAAAGGTATGGAAAGCCTCTCTAAAGGTAATTCAACAGCACCCAACTTACCCCTTTGGGAAAGATTTCTGCCAGACCCAGCCCGAGCACAGTTTGCAGAAGAATATTTCATGCTTTATCTTTCAGTGGGCGGCTGTGCTGTGCTGTTTAATTGCTTAGTTTGTTTTCCAAATTTTAGCCCATGTCAAACAACTCGGGGTACTCCATTCCGACAGTGTCTCAAATATCATCACAAAGAAAGTCCATGAGAATTTCAGACCTGCTATAATCAGCAAAACCAGGGTCAGAAAGTCAGCAAACAACACTTCTTTTGCAAATTCTGAAACCTGATCTTCATACCTGTTTTTATTTTTATTTTTTCTATTTCTCTATCTAGATATTCCCATAAAAAGACAACTCTCAAGCTTGTTGGGAACTCAGAATATGTCCACTCAAGTCACGCACATATGAATTTACATGCACAGCAGCTGGCCGAAGTCTGATGATTTCTGATCCCTTGCACATATACCACAGAGTGCATTTACTTGGTATACAATGTGTAAAAGAATGAAAATCATCTGGGAAAGGCAAGTGATTCCTGTATCATATTAACCCCAAAACATTTCCTCCCCACCCCTATAAAGCCACAAATGACCTGACATCTTGACTGCTCTTTGCAAAATCCAGCTCTATTTTCATTCCTGAAGATAGCTCTCTCTTTTCTACAGGGAAAGGTCAATAATGCTAAGAAATCAAAGTAAAGAAAACCAACCACTTGACAGCAATCAGGCTAATCTCTGCTGCCCACAGTACAAGTCAGTGGAGGCAAAGACAAATATTCTTCTAATAAAAATTGCTATGAACAACTCCAAAGCATAAAGGTATATTCTGCCTTGTAGAACATGGAAATACCTTGACTCCACCCTAAATGCCATATTCCAGAATTAACAATTCCAAAAATCTATTTTTTCGTACTACTTGTGGGGTCTGGGCTAAAAGGATGGCTAAACCATTGCAGAACCAACCCTTAACGCAAAAGAGTGAAGAAGCCAAATTAAGTGAAATGGAAAAGTGCTCAATGAACATCATATGAGAGACTTTGTAAATATGTGGGAAAGCCAGAAAGGCAGATGTGGAAGGAGCTGAAAGAAATTACGAGATCTGAGAAGACTACAGAAAATAAGATTTCTGGGGGGTAGGAAGACCAGAATTGATCTCACACTATCATACTAGGAAACACATAATCAGCAAAGCCTCATATACAATATGGTTCCAGTATGACTTATTGGCAACTACTGTTTATCCACAAATCAAGAATATCCTGAGAGGAGAAAGAGCAGAAAGAAGAAAAATCCAAGGGTTTTGTTTTGTTTTGTTTTGTTTTTTTAAATCAACAGAACAAAATAAAAATGGTTCAAACCATGATAAATACAATTTGAATGCAATATGCTTTCTAGGACTGAAATCTGCGTCACCTAAACCCTCTGATGAATGACTTTCAGAAAACGTTGGGATATTAGCTGTGTCGCTCTTCCAGAAAGGTTTTTGACCACTGGAGGTCACTGTAAACTGTTATTAGCCCCTCAAAAGAGAAGTATCACACTGTGCGTACGATCCACATTTTGGGTTGAGTCAGAACTGACATACGACTTGCGAAGTATTTGGAAAGTATCTGCAACTACTAGGTGAAGACTTCTCTTTGCTGGAGACAGACTTATTCTTGTTCCAACTGACTCCAAGCAGAGCCATTGGTAGATGCTGAGAGTTTAGACACGTGTCTGTGCACACACAGGGACCAGCTTTGCATTTGTCAGCCTGGCCCCCTCACCGGTCTTGCAGGCACCTCCTGAACACCAGCAAACTAACAACAGGTAAGGTGACGGGGACACAAATCGGAGACCTACTATTGCTGCTCGTAAAGTAATGGGGTTTGCTTTTTTTAGAAAACAAATGAAGGATTATCTGCATTAGGATCTCTAAAAATGACAAATGTTTAGCAGCAGTTCCTAATAAAAACATAAGCCTGCTAGGTTTGAAGGATCCATACATCACAGTTCGTATGAATGCAACTTTCTTCTCTCTTTTCATTGCATTCAGACAACCATTATTGGGAACAATCTTTCAAAGAATTCCTAGTCCACCCCACTCAATCAGATAGCAGTGCATATATACTATATACATTACAGATCCTAAACTGATGCTCAGACAGGAACTTGGACTAACATCCCTTTACTGTCTCCCATATTTTAGGAGTTCTACTGACATGAATATCAGAAGGAACAGCTGATGTGCACAAAACAGAGGTCCTGGAAGCACTGGAAAAGAATAAAGAGAAACGTGCCCAGCTAGATCCCAATGATTTTAAATAAATAAATAAATAAATAAAAATCTAGCTTCATAAACCACAGAATTTACAGTTCAGGGGTACAAATGACACTCCCATTTGACCACAATTCTGATAACAAAACAGTGGCAACTGGCTAAGCTTTATCTGAAATGGACATTTTATTTACTAAAATTGCACTTTTGGGTGGGTAGAGGGAATCATCCTAATGCTGGCTTCTTTATTTTTCTGCTCAGTGAAACACAGAGGACCAGTTCTTGGCTTTTGTCAACCATAATAATCCCAAAGGAGTTTGGTCTGGTTTGATCTAAATGGAAAATTTCAGTAAAAGGGAAGCTATCTGGATCTCTGACAATTTAACTATAAAATTAAAAAGGGGCCAGCTTTTCTTTGCTCCTCCAATTTATCTTTAGTTTTCCCTTTATTATTTTGTACTTTAACCTATTTCAAGGAATTAGCAACAGAGGGCTTGTCACACAACCCACGGTACACCAAAATCCTAACAAAAACCAAACCCTGCAGAATGAAGCTTGAAAATACCCTCTGATGTGACGAAAACATTCTACTGGTTAAGCAAGGGCTAGCTACAAACACATGTGCAATGAACAAAAACTTCACTGCTTTGTTGTGCCATTCTCACTTTGTTTTTATTTACATATAGAATACGCGCTCCTTGAAAGAGTAACTGTCTTTTTACTGGATGTATGCTCAGACAACCCCGACGTAAATAAATTAGTTAACAACTAAAAGCCCTGATTTAGCAAAGCATTCCAGCACATGCTTAACTTCAAGCATGTGAATAGGCTCTCTGAAAATAACGTGCAATCCACGACCACCCACATCATGAAACATCTCCAACCATATCTTTTAGCACTTCATTTTAGCTTACTGGAAGGTAGAAAATCTCAGCTTTACGCTAGACCAAATACTACTTGTTTGTTTGTTTGCAATTATAATTGACCAACAGATAGCAGTACTTTAAATGTCCTATGTAGTTCAGAAAGCTAGTTCTTTCTAATACTGAATGACTCTTTTAGACTGCAGTGGAGTACCACAAAAACCAAAGGAAGAATGGCTTTATAAGCCGAGAAGAAAAAAAAGCAGGACAGATATTGAACAATGGATAAACAGATGCTTCAAAGCAACGTTTTGATTTTTTTCTAGAAAATGTTTATCTGGTGTAAACCTCAGTGTTTCATTTGACCCTCAAATTAATTCCCATTCCAAATTCATGCTGATAAAACTTGGAAATAACAATACAGATGTGCACTTTTCTTCTTGACCTTTCTTGCATTGATAGGCCCCTATAAATTATTATGATTTCCAAGTTAAAACACAAAATGCAGTTTCTAAAGTCAAATGTAAGTGAAAGATAATGGGGGAGTGGAGGAATTTTTAAGAGTCTAATTTTTAATTTGGTGTCTACTGAATATTTTGGAATACCACTCATAGCTCCAGACACTGCATACATTAAGGGTATTATTCCAGATGCAGGAGATCCTGGGAACTATGGGAGACTTGGCAGACCTGGAAATAGAGCTTAAATCATTATTGCCCGCTCATATTCTTTCAATTAAGCATTCCACTGATTTTGGAACCCAGAAATCACTAAGAAGCCAATTTTCTCTCCCACAGTCACACGATGCTGAAATGAAGATGACTGAAGAACTTGTGGCGTAAAAGAAAAAAAAAGCAAATCTCCCCCCCACTTGGCAAATGCTAGCTATTAACATGAAGGCTTTCATACAATGTGTCAGAGAATACAATTCCAGATATAAGAAACAGGTGTGATTAGGAAGACATTTCTTTAATTGCAACAGGGTCACACTGCAGTGGCAGTATGTCTCAGGCCCCAGTCTGGAAGTCAGAAAGTCTGGCTTATAGCTTGGCTTCTGTCACAGATCTGCTGGGTGACCTTGGGTGCTTCTTCTCCCTCTGAGTCCCTGCTTTTCCATAAAGTTCTGTAACAGCCTGCTACTTAGACTGTCAAGTCTTTGATGTGACAACCGTCACTCACAGCGTTCATAAATAATCTGTAATGCAGTGAAACTTTGTAGTGCCCGAGGACATCAGGAGCAAATGCTCATCCTGAGCCAGCCTCCTGCACTATCTAACCATGCACAAAAATACTGCTAATTACAAGCACAGCACAGGCATGAGCCACCAATAGCACAGAGAGTCAGCACACAAGCTTTCTTTACAAGTCCCATACTAGAGCTGACAAACATTTTTAATCAACCTGTTAGCAATTGGTGGCAGTCAGAAAATACTTCATAACAATTCTTCAAGAAGATCATTAAATACAATCCGTTTGACCTGTTAGGAATTCCAAACGTGAATTCCTAGCTAAAGATGTTCATGCTTGTTCTCTGCAATAGCAGTGACTCACAGTGGAATTTACAACTTGTATTAGCTGTAAAACTTTATAATAAAGATTTGAAATACATATTTTGTGATGGAGCATTATGTGTACAAGGTGTTCTCCTCACAGCAAGGAAAAAGTTGTAAATACTGTGTTTAATGTATTCAGTAACTAACATGACAGGAGAGGCAGTAGTTGTATGTGGAATGTGGGCTACGAAGAGAAAATGCCTTCAAAAACCTGGGTAACTTAAGTATTTGGATAAATCCATAGCTTTGAACATGTATCTATTTTAACAGATAGTGAGTTATCCACAACTAAAACCGAAGCATATACACAAATGAGTTTAAAGATACAGATCTTGAATGTAGTGCTGGAAAGCTGCAACAGGGAGATATGCTTTTTAGTGGCTAGAATATTATCTTGGAAGAAGTACAGCTTAGAGGAGACAAATATACCTCCTTATAGAAACATAAATTATCAATTTTAGTCAATTTGTCTGATACATTTGTCATAATCTTCTTAATTTTGTTCATTCTTCTATTTTAGTGGTGCTATATGGACTTACATTCAGACCCTCCCACTCTTTAGATGCTCTCACTAGCAAACTACATTTCCATGCTGTATATTTCATTTCTTATAGAATAGAAAAGATTTCTTATGTTTCATAAGAAAGCCCTGCTAACATACAAGTTGGAAGAAATACATAGAGTAGGTACAAACGGGAAACCTAGGATACCTCTGGACAGTCTAAAACACAGAGAACCAATTTTTTAGGCAACTTTTCCAGATTTAGAACTACCAAACACGGGTCTACCACAAATTTCAGAAAGACAGCAGGAAGTGTTGGTTTGACAAAAGCATGACAAAAAACATGAACAAGTCCTTTATAAGGCAATGCTGATATGAAGTGCTGTAACTCATCAAAAGTCAACTCAAAATCACCCTTCACCGTGTTGTCTCACTGACTGTAGTTATGATAAAAGGCTAGAATTTTCTCCTATTGTCTTCAACTACAGTCACTATTTAATATATGGGGTTAACTAGACAAGCTCATAACTAAACAGTGTCACAGCTGAAATTAAACTTATCTGTCCACATATCTGCTCCATCACCATTTAGTCCAGGCTTGGAGTTAGGGAGATCTTGTGTACCATGAGTATTTTATCTGCTTCGTTAGCCTTGAAGACAGGGAACTATGGAACTCTCTCCTCTTATTAACAGTAACAAATTCCTTTATCTGTACCATAAAAACATCCTGTGTGCTTTCTTTAGCGTGGTTCCATAGTATGATCTCATATTTTTACTCCTCTCATCAATTTCATTTGTAGATGTTTATTAGCCACTTAAAAGTATTTGACTACATAGTACTTAAAAAAAATCACCCCTTACATGCTATGCAATGCATAACAAACTTCTATGCTTTCAATACAAGCAATTAAATGATTTGTTTAACTTGAGAGTGAAAAATAAACCATTTTCAGCAAACATAGCAGGACCAAGCACCAGGAATTATGTTGGATTGTCCATATATGAAGAAAAATGAAGCTGCTCAACTCCTCAAAATACTCATTACACACAAGGTTTCCGTTCGAGGTGACAGAAACGCGACCTCTTCTATGCAAAGGCTCTCGTTCGGAATCCTCACGCCATGCTCGGCCCTGGAAAGTCACTTTTACTGCACCGTGACTTCTGCTAAACGTGTCTCCTAGACATTGCAGAAGGTGCCAGAAGAGAAAGGTCACAGGGACAGTCTGGATGTAGCTCCCTGCACCTCCGTGTATATTACAAATTGGCTGGGTAGGTAACCTGTAACGAGACACTTTTGAATGATCATGGCCAAAAGAATTCTTTGTTAAGCCATGCATCTAAGGTCAAAGAGGAGCATCTAAGGGAAGACGGACTAGATCCAACATTTTTTACACTGAAATAAGTATCTATGCCTTTGCTGTATCAAAACTGTTCTCATTTTCTTATGGTTTAGCAGTCACATATTCCACAGGTTATGATAGATCCTATAAATACTGTGGTGAGAGGTTTAAGTGAAAAACAAGGAGAATGAACTCGGGGAGGAAGGAGTGAACTGCATGTAAACGAACACCAGAAAAATAAAGAAAACATCTAGAAGCTGCTATAGATTTTTGAAATTTTAGATCCTGGACCAAATGGTGTGCAGGACCTTTGCAAATCAATCAGCATTCGTGAAATGGCTGGGATCCAGCAGGCTGAGGGTTCAGAGGCATGCTTCCCCTCCGATCTAGCATATAGCTATGTAAAGAGGATACCAGACAGAGAGTCAGCAATTTCGTGTCCATATTACAGATGTTTCTGTAGGGATGTCACTGACTGAGAGCATGACCTGAGGAGACTCTTCATCCATCTCTGTACCTGTTTCTCATTTTATGTCTCCCTTAGCCAGCTGTTCAGCAATGAATTCTGTGGAGTAGATTCGACCTGTCCTGTGCCTCACACAATCTCAGCTGGGGTCTCTGCTTGCTCATAGTAACACAAAATTATTACCAAAGGTGCTTTACAACCCACTGAACAGACAGCCTCACCACAAACACAGTTACCTGCCCCTGGCAGTAGTATTCTGCTGTAGTATCACGTACAGAAAGAAAATTATTTACTGAAAGTTACTTGTTATATCTCTACATTTTATTTCTTGGTTAACATTGCTTTGAGGAAGGACCATCATGACCAAAGGATAGCACTGTTCCCTCACACTCCCTTTGGAAGCCAAACCCACATTTTCACCAGAACCATAGAAAAGTAAGTTAGACTCACAGAGCTGTTTAGATCCCACCCCCTTGTCTCCTCACTTTGGGAGTTCAAGGAAGTACCATTCTCAAATATGAACTCTGGTAGAGATCACCAGCTTTCCTGATCACACCAGCCATGTGTCCAAACCTTCACAGGTCTAACAGCCACAGGACACATACCAGCATGCACAAGGGAGTTCTAGGAACGATTTACTTGCAGTTAATAACAATAATTCTCTAGAAAGAGAGGGGGAAGGATAAGCCTGGAATGGACATGCCATGGGATCCTGAGATGACACCAGCAGTCTTGGTATCAGGCTGCTGCTGGCTCATTTCCTCCCAAAGCTAAGGATTCAGATTATCCAGGCGTCCATGCACAACAAGCACAGCCCCTATCCAGTCCCTGGCAAGGACACTTGCTCCGCTGTTGAAATACTTCAGAGTTCATGCCACCTTTCTTTGTATAAAGTCTTAGGAGACAGGCTGGGAAACTTGCACTTCATGACAGACCTTTTAACTCAAAAGAAAAAAAAAAAAAGGCAAAAGAAAGCAAATAAAAAAAATAAATGTCTGACAGATGTTACCACTCTGAATTGTAAGTGGGTTCACAACACGTGCAACAGAACCGGAAAAGAGCTCTGACAGTCACTTACTTATGCAAAACTCAGAAGAAAAAAAATACTTCAGTGCAGATAAGGGCTAGAAAGCAACCTTTGGTAGTCTTAACACAGGGTATTTTAAAATCCGTTTTTTTTGCAGTGTGATTGATACAGATCTCTTGCTAACATACACCAGTTAATGCACTGGTCTCAGGTCTTAAAAAGTAGAAAATAGACTTCACAGCAGCAAAACAGTAGAATTGCAACAAAAATAGGACAGTGGAAAGAAATTAACTTTTTTTTTTCTTGGGTGAATTGTAGTTTTTAAGGAAAAATAATGCAAAATCTTCATGAGTTAGGCATAAACAAAAAAGTGGATCCTTTTTTCAAGTTCATCTGTGAACACTGTAACAGCTTCAGACTACAGAGACAAAATGCTAACTACCAACCACAGAATAGATTTTTTTTTTCTTTCCCACCAAATCTACAGAAGCCACTTACTATAAAGAACAGTGTTAGCATGTGTTTTACATGTCTATCCATTATGTCTTTACCACTCGTTTGACTGTCTTGTACAAAACACACAATCCTACACTATTAGTGGTTTCAGTAATTGAATGGGACTGAACTTTACATCCAACACAGTTGCATATCAGGGACATTCTCCTTGACAGTATGGTACTGAACAACTAGCTCATCATCTTCTACCAAGCTGGTTAAAGAATGGGCTTAAAGATCATTACCTGAAGTAAATATTTTTTAAAAAATCATCATTCAGTAACTAAATTAATTAACAACATACATAAAACCATTTCTAACACGTTTTTACTTTCTGAGTGCTCCTTTATTCTTTCCATTTATCCATGCATATATGTAACAGAAGCAGAATCAGTATAAATGGAAACAGCATCAAAAACCTTAATAAAATCTGGCTGGTTTGTTTTTATTAGTGCAGATTCCTGAAAGAACAATTTTTCTGACGGATTAGAGGACATTCATATAATGAGTTTCTTAGGTCACTGTGGAAGAATGTATAAAGACTTTCACACTTTTTTTGTGTTTTCTTTGATTTATGAATCTTATTAAACTTGAGTGCTTATATATGTAGTAATATTTCAATTATTCTCCTTACCAGCGCCCTGCAAGCTCCTCACACAACATGTGAAAAATTCTGTTATATGTTCACACTAGGTCATGGCTCTTCTGGCCAACAGTACTAGAAGAATATACAAGCGTGAAGTTGCAGACTTTTCAGATCTCAAACATTTGACATGAAATCAGTTTTGAAATTCCGCAGGTGGATGTCTTCACAGAAGGAAAGAGAAAATTAATTTGCAGCAAACTAATTAAATTCCTAAGCATTCTGGCAACCTACAACCTCAGACCTACTTTAGAATAAGTGTCTTCTTTTTTGTCTTTCCAAACTCACATATTTCTTTTGTTTAAGCAATGTTTCCTGTTAAGAATTCTTCTAAAAGCTCTTGAGTTAAAACACTATGGGTCATCATAGCACCGTATTACCTTCTGGGAAATCACAGTAAACATGCATATTATCTTTGACTGCAACATCTAGTGATTTAATAACTAGTAATGCTACTTCTTTGCGGAGGTAATGCTACATTCACTTGACAACAAGAGGTAAATTAGGGGCATGAGCCTTACTGTGGATCTCGGAGTCCCACAAGAAGGGCTGGAAACCTGGCTCTCACCGTGACTAAGCGGATAACCTTGAGGCGGTCCCCTGTACTTCACCCAGTAGAGGTCACTAGAGGACGCATCATGTTTTAATGGCAAAATAAAGCACTCCGACGGCTAAAGAGATGCATGTTCCTGAAAAGCACGTCAACTTTCTAGGATTTACTGCCAAAGAAACTCTCGTGAAATAAAGGAATATGTGCCACTCCACGAAAGAACAGATAGGTTTAACTGGCTACATCTGAACATAAGCAGCATTCATCCAGTTAAACAATATCAATGCTGATCACTGAAATATATCTAGCTTATTAAAAGTATATCTACTACCTGTGTATTTCCAGATGCACGGATCTCTCTCTTTCTTCCACAGCTTAACACAGTCCACAAGGTGTGCCAGAGATATGAAGCCAAAAGGCAGAAACTACCTGCAATCCCGGCAGCATTTCTTTGCAGGGGTAGATCCATCCCTTTATTTTTAATCAACTGATTAACTTGGTTCTCCTGCTGTAGCAGATGCAATTTGGCAGGCACCCTCAAAACCCTCCCCAGCTCCGTAAGCACCACCTAGCTAGACAAGGCTCGGACAGGCAGCAGGGCCCCTTCTCACACTTCAACACATTCCCTGAACCTATAAGGAAAAGAAGTGATGGCTTAATGACAAGCATGAAACAGGTGCAGGGATCCAAACGAGATATGTACTGCACAGACTTGAATGGCAATTACTCTGACATCCCAGAACTCTCAAATGAAAGCAAACTGCTAGTGTAATCCCTTTGCAGTGAGCAATTCAGGCCACTGGTCGTCCTTTTTCCCCTTTTAATAGGCAAGAAATGGCAGGAGGGGCGGGGCAGGATATCCAAATAGCAAAATTCAAGACAATCACTAAAAATATGTTATGGTACACATGCACAGGAAGATCAGTTTGAAATACCATGGCTTCATTGTCCACAGTCCCTTCTGCTCCTGTGCTCACAGGCTGTCTATGTTGCTCCCATATCCAAACCACCACTACGCAGAATGCAGGTCCTAGCTTTCTCTCCATCTCATATCCAGCATCTTCTCATCTGCCAAACATCAAGTCCTTGATCCAAAGGAAGGATGTGCTCAATCATTTCAACCACAGGGATGTGAACCTTTCAATATCATCACGGTAGCTTCTTGCCCCTAAAATTTCCAGAAACAGACTGATTCTGCTGAATTTTTTCCAAGCAATTCACTGTGATGTGAATTCTACATGGAAAACTTTGGCTTGAGCAGTCAAAACCCAGAAAATTTTTAGACAACTGAAAACCAGATCTTAAAATTGGAAGCAGTAAGCAACTTTTATGTAAAAAAAAACCCTGCTACCAGCTTCATTATAAACCCAGGGAAGATGTTTTATTTCTAGAGATAGAAAACTAAAAGTCTGAGGAATAAAGTATGTCATGGTTAGATAAAAGGATACATACAAGGATTGTGAAAAGTCATGACATAAGGTCTTAGGTTTATATATAAGGAAGAAATCCTTATATAAAAGGATTATACATCTTGTGCCCATAATTACAGAGCAATAACAGTCATTAGTCTTCAGAAGATGAAGCAGTAAGAAGAAATAGTGCTGTTTCCTCTCCACTAATTTATTTGATCGGAAATGAATAAGCAAAGAATTTAAAACCCTCCTTCTGATTGTGAAGAAATAAGAGTACTATAAGTTCAATGTCAAAGTTCTAAAAGGTCACAAATCCAACTACAAAACTCATTACATTATTTGAAAAAAGTCAAGAAATTTCAAAAGTAATAACTGCTGTCCTTTCCTTAGTCAATTTTTGGCTTCTGAGACTTAGACTTCAGAGCACTCCCATGCTTTGAATTATTATGCAGTTGTTATGTTGGGGACAGTGGGTTTAGTTATGAGGATTTATTTCAGTCAAGAAACCTTGATACTCCTCTCTTTCTTCCTGAGACAGATATATATTCTCACAAGAATGCAAACTGGGAGCATTAAGTAAAACAAAGCTGCCTGAAATCATGGAATGATACACACTGCCACATGAAAACAGTGCCATGAATTTGGGACCTGACACCACAGAAAAGATACTCTGTAAAGCTGTACCAGGCTGAGGTTGGCAACATGACACCTGTTGACAACATTTCAAACAAGCTGAAAAGGTAGTTGGTAAAAAAAACTACGCCCAAACTTGGCAGAAGTCCACTTACACTTTTCCGACCATACTGAGTCAAGCTTTAGACATGGTGCTTTGATTTCAAGGCTCAAGAAAGCCTTAATGATTTTGAACTCTTCATTAATTAAGAAGTCTCATTACAAATGTATAGAACCCCTTGCAGTACTTGGTTAAAGAGAGTTTCTTGATCAAAATTGTAAAACAAGGAATAGGTTTCTGTCAAAATATTTAGATCGGTATGTTGAACAGTGTTTGGGGACAGAGAAAGGCTATTTGAGGTTAAATTTTGCAGCAGGGATACAAAGCCAGGTATTGCCAACTGTACAAATGGGGGGCAAGAGAACACTCCGAATAAAACACACTCAAAACTAAGTAAAGAGCAGTTTGGCCATAAGTTATTTTTGAGTCATCCTCTCCAACAGCAAATGGTCCTGGTGGAGAGCTGGTGCGGCCAAGAGTGCCATCTAGAGACCGCAGCACCGCAGCTTGCTCTCAGCACCACCACACACCTTACACTGGCAAGTAGTTATTCGTAATAGAACTGATGGTCAGCAATTGCTGAGCTTACTTTCTGTAGTTTTATTTTAATGTCTCTGGCAAGTTCTTTTCTTTTTTAGATTGAGGGGATGGGGACTGCAAAAATATACTATACTGAAAGATGAAAGTTGCTTTCTTGCTTTTAAAAAAATTTTCTAGAAAAATAGTTGGCTTGAGGAAGGGGATCATTTTCTTCTGTCATTCAATTAGCCTCAGAATAGTCATTTCTTCCAGCAAGTACAGTTTGACCATTCTCTTCCAGACGGTCTCCTGAGTTGCAACCTGCTCCCATCGAAGTGAATAAATGTTCTGTCACTGCTTTCAAAGTGAGCAGGCCTGCATCCACAGGAATTACCTGCATTTGCCCACAAGCATATACGTGTAAATTCACACACCTGAGCAAAGTTTACTGTATTTCCTGTCAGCACAATCTTTCCTTCCTTTCCTGATCAGTATAATAAAACTGTTTATCAGGCAAGCAGATCAAGCTAAAACCATTCAAAGGAAGGTCTTGGTTTTCCTTTCATCAACAGCACAGCTAAGGTCAAATTCAGTATCCCATTGAGAAATTCCTAAAAAAATTTTGTGAAAGTTAAGTTTTGTAATTAACTTCTAAGCTTGTAAAAGCTGAAGAGAAATATAACTAAACGTTTATGTATCTGGAAACCTCACTCCAGTGAAGTATATTACCAGAGTTCAGCTGGACTGAATTTCACCTTTGAAGTCTTGTCCCTAGGAGACTGATGAGCTAAAATGGGAATACAGCTATTTCTCCAGCTTCCAACAAGCCACCAGCTGTTCGTCTTCTAAACCTATTCCTTTTGCCCCTACTACACCTCCAAATTCTCCCTGAATTTTAATACAGCACTCCGAATGAAGAGCCAAGTTCCAACCATTAAATTTGAAAACCAACTTCAAATTTTTGCAGCAAAAACTGGTGCAAGATTCCCCTCCATCAGCTACTATCTGCAATTCATCATCAAACTAAGATACATTAGGACAGTCAAAGCAGCTCCTATAGCCTTTTTTCTCAACCTTAACAGGTCAAAACTCAAGGGAAGAGCTACATGGCAGCAACAGCACAACAGCAGCTTTTACTTTCTCACATGTGCAAGTTATCATTTTCATACTAGAAGAAACCTTTCTTAAAAGGGTAACATTATCCTCTGAATCCCAACCGCACAATTTTTTTTTAAAATCTCATTTTCACTGTAACACTAAATGAAACTCTCTAAAATAAACACATCCTATTTATACAAAACACGTTTTGTTTATTTTAACATACAAATCGTTTTCTATCTATCTGTACAAAGTAAAAATTGTAGTACGTTACTGGAGACTGGAACAATTTTGTATAAAAGTAACCTAGCAGATGAAAAAATACAAAACTTCAGCTTCCCGAGTTGTGAATACAAATAAAATCATCATGAAATGTACTTTACACAAATGCTGCAGAATATTATCTGAATGACAAAAAAATATTCAGAATACTTGAAAAACTGTACCACATCAGCACAACCAGCACACAAACAGACACAGAACATATTTTTCCAGTCTTTACACAAACTGGTGTGTAAAATTAATTTCTAATTGCAAGCACATTATCTTAGTTCTTGTCTAAATGACACGTCAATGAAAATACTGGTTCCTCTAGACTGTCCCATAGAAAAAGCATAGTGCAAACGTGTTGCTATTTCTAAACACATTTTGGCTGATCAAAGGGTCATTTCCCTGTCGGAAACCGCATACTGTGATGGCCAGCACTGTTCTTGCTGGAGACAGGGGCAGCACAGAGATCAGACACCACTTGTCCCCGCACACATGACACACAGCATGTAATTATTTTCTGCTCCCACAGCATTAATGGGGCAAAAGACAAAGCTGCCTTAGTTCCTCTGGGAAATCTGTGCTTCCCTCAGGATTCCTTCAGTCCTCACTACCTTCAGAACTATTAGATCAGACAAATGCTTTACAAACATGAATCCAACAAAATCCACATTTACCTTCTGATTTTGAAGAGCTGCAGAACCACACAACTTCTTTACAACCTCTGTATGCAAGTCCAGCTGTAAATAAACCCCAGAATAAAACCACACGTTTGTTTCTATGAGTCCAAAAGATTCAAACATGCTGACTGGTCCCTCACAGCTCCAATACATTTTCACAGAAGATAATAAAAAATTCAACTCTACTAGGAAGCACACCGAGTAAACTCTTTTAACTACCTGAAAGAATAAAGGGACAGTGCTTTGGGAAGACAGAATTAATTACGCAGTTAGTTAGTTACCTTTTCCTCTCCTGTTCCAGGATCCAATTCACTGATTTTTTCTTCCTGAAAGCCTCTAGTCCTCTCCATCTTTTCCATGCTCTGAAAAAAGGCCGTTTTTTCCAGTCTGTTGCTGTTGTATTGTGTCTGGAACTCTTCCAGCCTGTTAATCTTTAGTACCTTCATAGTATGCCCAGTTAATTTACTGTCTGTTTTCTTCTCCACCTTAGATTCATAAACCAGTGAACACTCATAACTTCTGATTTCTCCTCCTTCTTGGCTGTACAAAAGAAAGACAAATAAGAAGCACCAATGTTATTCATGCATTTCACCTTAGAGAACTGCTGTTCTTGCAGTATTTTATACTTTAGCTCCCTCTCCTTATACTTTCCGAACCAAAACAAAAATATAAGAGTTAACTGCACTAGCTGTTCACAGATGCCCTTCCACCTACTCATCTACATTCATGCAGGTTATAATATATTTTAATTTATTCATAGAAATGACTTAGCTTAATCAAATCAATACATATTGTTCTTGCTTGCAGACCTTGCTCATGGACCACTCCCCACTTTTTAACCACTTCAGTGGTGCCATGTCACAAAATGTGTTCTCCTTCTCTCTGCTACAGTTCCGGCAAGTTGATATGCCAAGGACCCTGTTACTGAGTCCACTAAGATTTTAGATATTAAACAAAACAGTGTAGGCCTGAAGACAGTCCTTCCCTTTCTTCCCACGATCCTATACCACAGAAATAGGTCATTGCCAAAATGGTGGTGATTTGGGGCCCTCTTTTGAAGGCTGCAGAAGCACACAGTCCTCAGTTGGGTTCCTTCCCACTGTACGCCCTTTCTATCTGCCTACGACTTACAAGATCATCAAGGCTTATCTAATGGTAAGATTGGCTGGAAAGTTACTGAAATCAAGCTGTTGGCTTGGATTAATTCTCTGTAGAAAGGCTTTTATTCCACAGCAAGGTGGTGGGTTCCCCGCCTCCCCTCAACTAATCACTTGGAAAATATGGCCTTTTGCATAACTAATTTTAAAAGAGTAAAATAAACTACTCTAAAATTTCACTTAGCAAATCTGTGTAGACCCAGGAAACAGAGGACAAAAAACATTTTCATTATTATTATTATTGCAACCCTTCCTTTACTGGACTGGAAACCCAGCTACCGAAGCACAGTGCTAATGCTTTAGCTCTAGCAAGCTGAAGCTCATCAACCTCGTTAAACAGTTGATGGTTTCCATTTTAACTTGTGTAAGTACCATCACCTATATGGCATAATTAAGAATGTATATAAAACCTTACAGTCATCACCAGCACAGAGAAACAGCTTTCAGAGTACAACCAGAGACCCAATAAAATCAGTTATTTTTACTCAAACAAAATTTACTTCTCACTGTCTTTTGACCCCACATCTATGCACGTACAATAGATAGGACACATACCTACACCAACTAACCGCACTGCCCATAGTTAGCCTTACAAGCTCTTCCCAGATATGAGAAATGCCACATGGTATCGTGTGTGACACAGGAGGCAGCCTGGTAGTGGTGACATTTATAGACTATGGACAGCAAAGGACAGTGCAAGCTTGCAAATGAGCCTTCCAGAGAGATTCCCGCTACCACATTACTGTAGCCCTAGAGCAAGCTGTTGATATGTGAGATGCAGGGACATCAGCATGGGACCGCAAGATACTCATCATCTGAAGAAGTCGTGCACCTGGTATGTAAAAATGCCAGGTCCGCTACTTCTAGCCTCTCTCATGAGCTCTTATGGTTCTGACATCCCTTCCCATCCCCCTCAGGACAAAGGACACTTTAAAAGATATTCTTCCCATTTCTCAAGAGCAGGTTCTTGAGTTTTTTCTAAAAGCACTAGCAAT
The DNA here is from genome assembly GCA_013400375.1 of Thinocorus orbignyianus. Taxonomy (NCBI): domain Eukaryota; kingdom Metazoa; phylum Chordata; class Aves; order Ciconiiformes; family Thinocoridae; genus Thinocorus; species Thinocorus orbignyianus. Next base: position 628,932 of record VXBW01004602.1, read on the forward strand.
TGCAGGTGACATCCCACAAGGTCTCAGTCCAACCTTTGGGCCATTACTCTACAGATCCTTTGACCTACTCCACCCCAAGGGGTGATGCCACATACTCCAAAGCTGTCAGAAAAAAACAGGCAATGTTTCTAGATGCCCTCCTGCCGACTGCATGCCTCCAGCTACTTAAATCCCACAGTGTCTTAGAGCCACCTGGCTGCGAAGATTACTTCTGCCCTGACATGACTGCAACCAAGGAAAGCTGATTCAGGCTCTCCATAGCTCTTCAAAGAGCACATCATCCTGTAGGTTATGATCACCAAATGTGGCCATTCATCTAATGAGAATGACACGTCCTACTGAAAGGACACGTTGTTCCTTCAAGCTGACCAGTGGGTCAGTTATCCGGGAAAATATTAAGGGGATGGTAAGCCCGAAAGTATTACTGGGCTCTGTTACCAAGCAGAGACTAGGATTGAGTCCAAACATTATAGTCCTCTCCCCCGTTATTACCTTAATATATCCCTGAAACAATAAGCTAAACAAGTGAAAGTTTCTGAGGTGCAGAGAGCAAAACTTGTTTGCAAGTGCATCCTTCACAGTCCCACAGAAACAATCCCACCCTGGTCCTGTGCCACTGCATAATGGAAGGCTATGGCATTCCACCTTTTACAAGAAAACAAATATATTCAAATGGGTGATGAACTCCATCTCCTACAAAGGAGGGTGAAAACCTTCCTCCCATCATTTACATTCCCCAACTTAGGCTCGGAAGATACTTTCTTGTGGGTGAACTTCTACCAGCCAATCTCCCACTTTAAGTAAAATATCTTGGCTTCATGACATCTTGACTTACACACTCAGAAACCACACACACATCATATAAACACAGAAACTTGTATATCTGTATGCATAGGGAGTATATAGCTGCAGTCCTACTGCTTTTTTCTGCCCAACAGGAAAAAAAAGAGGAAAAAAAAAAGAAGAAAAAAATTTGGACAATAAAAATATAAACAATACAGTCATTTTTTTATAAAAACTGGTTAGAAGTAGAATGAATCACATAATGATAAGGGGTTGGAAGGGACCTCTGGAGATCACCTAGTCCAATCCCTGAAAACGGGCAGGCAAGTAAGTATCAGCCAAAAAGAAGAACCCACAAAAAAATCCAAACCAAACAAACGAAAAAACCCCCACTCAACAACCGCCACCTTTTTCTTTCAACATGTTTTCAGATTGCAACTCCTTCAGCCAGCATTAGATTTACATGACGGACCATAAAGTACTTCGCTCGAAACCCTGTCCTTTGGCCTCCACCTGCAGTTCAACTAATAACTTTATTTCTGACCCGCTGGCTGATTGCCAACGAGCCACTCGCAAAATCCACGCTGAGGGACAGGTACCATTAGCCAGTAGCCAGACCTGTTTACCTCTCAGGGCATCTTGACATTAGACTGACCTGAATTTTACAAGCTGGAAACGATTATGTAGCAGTACACGACTAAACCTAAATATATAATTTCAGAAAGAAAACAAGATGTAATGTGGAAAGAATTACCAGCAGCTCAAGTTCAGGCAGTAAATTAGGATGCGAATGGTACCACTCACTGTGCTTTTCTTTCAAATACAACCTGCCCTGCATCCTGTGTAATACAAGAGATTAATTTTCTTCCCTAAAAAAATAAATGTAAAAATAAAAATATTTATTAGCAGATCTGAAACTGAGAACTAAGTTTTCGTACATTTCATCGAATCATCCAGGCTGGAAGGGACCTCCAAAGGGCCATCTAGTCCAACCTCCCCGCAGTCTCAGGGACACCCCCAACTAGCCCAGGCTGCCCAGGGCCTCATCGAGCCTCACCTTGAATATCTCCAGGGAAGGAGCCTCAACCACCTCCCTGGGCAACCTGTTCCGGTGTTCCACCACCCTCAGGGGAAAGAGCTTGTTCCTAATATCCAATATAAATCTATTCTTCTCCAACTTAAAGCAATTGCCCCTCCTCCTATCACTGCAGGCCTTTGTAAACAGACTCTCCCCAGCTCTCCTGTAGCTCCCTTCAGGTACTGAAAAGCTGCTATGAGGTCTCCCCATAGCCTCCTCTTCTCCAGGCTGAACAACCCCAGCTCTCTCAGCCTATCCTCGTAGCAGAAGTGCTCCATCCCTCTAATCATCTTCGTGGCCCTCCTCTGGACCCGCTCCATCAGGTCCACGTCCTTGCTATGTTGAGGGCTCCAGACCTGTACACAGTGCTCCAGGTGGGGTCTCACCAGAGTAAAGTAGCAGAATCCCCTCTCTGGATCTGCTGGCAACACATCTTCTGATACAGCCCAGGATGTGACTGGCCTTTTGGGCTCCAAGTGAACACTGCCTGCTCATGTCCAGCCTCTTGTCCATCAGCACCCCCAGGTCCCTTTCCTCAGGGATGCTTTCTAACCCCTCATCCCCTGGTCTGTACTGTGAGGACTGTTCCAGCCCAGGTGCAGAACCTCGCACTTGCTCTTCTTGAGCCTCATGAGGTTCATCCGGGCCCACCTCTACAGCCTGTCCAACGAGCATTCAGGTTGACCCCCAAAATACACAGACCTGGACAATTATTGATCGGTCTGACCTCAAAGTAGCTCCATGGTGGTGCTTCAGGCCATCCTAACGTGGTGTGGCCTTGCTTTTCTCCTACCCTTTCCCCAGATTTGGAGACACAACCCCTCCGAGTCAGCCTGCTGGCTGGAAACCTACACACCACAACCCCTTGGGAGACCATGGCGCATCCCAAACAGATTTTTCAACATTCTGTGTCAAGGTAGGGGAAAAAAGCAACACAACCAGGGCTGGATGGGCCTCTGTCCCACTATGCCCTGGGAGCGTGAGGCCGAGGGCAGACACCCCTCAGGGCAGATTCCCCCCAGGGCAACACCTCTACCCCTGCCCACAGAGGCCTTTCCGCTCCTGCGGGGAGACTCCGCGGCGCGGAGGAGAGTATTTCCCCCTTCCTCCCCTCGAAACCAGCCAGACTCCATACTAGACGGGCAAACGACGTCGGCCTGCCCTAGTTGCGAGGGGCGGGGAGCGGGGCCAGGCGGACTACAGCTCCCGAAGGGCTGCGGGCGCCGGAGGCCTCGCCTCCCGCCCCGGCCTGGCCTGAAGGCGGGAGCCGATGGAGGGCGTCGAGGAGGAGGCGGTGGTGCAGTGCCCCGTCTGCCTGCGGGACTTGCCTGGCACGGACATCAACTCCCACCTGGACCAGTGCTTGCAGGCCGGGGATGCTGAGGCGGAGCCCAGCTTCTCACCACCCTCCAAGCGGCCGCGGCTCGCCGCCGCCCCGCCGGGGACCGAGGCCCACCCGGGCCCCGCCACCCCCCGTGTTTCCTCCCTCTTCCACAAGAGCCGCGGCGGCGGGCAGAGCCAGGCAGCCGCCGGCGGGAGAAGCGGGGCGGAGAAGGAGGAGGCCGCCGTGAAGCCGGAGGAGGGAGGCTCCGCGGCAGCCAGCCTGGCGCAGAAGCTAGAAGGGCAGCCCTTGGCCGAGCGGCTGCGGCCGGACACGCTGGGGGATTATGTGGGGCAGGAGAGAGTGCTGGGAGCCCAGACCCTGCTGCGGTCGCTGCTGGAATCCCATGAAATTCCCTCCCTCATCCTCTGGGGGCCACCGGGCTGCGGGAAGGTGAGTGGCGCCGCCGGGACCCGCCGCTGCTGCTCCCTCCGGGCGGCGAGGAGGCACCAGGCCCAGGGCGGGCTGGGTGTCTGGCCCCTTCTCGCTTTCACATGCTCTTCAGGCTGATGAACTTTAAGATTAGGACCTGTTTATATTCTCTGAACTCACCCTTTCCACACACTCCCTCCCGCACCCCCGTCTTCCTGGGTTCTTCTGTGATCATAGAATGGTTAGAGTTGGAAGGGACCTTAAAGATCATCAAGTTCCAACCCCCCTGCCCTGGGAAGGGGCACCTCCNTCTCACAAGCGCAGAGTAGAGGGGGAGAATCACCTCCTGTGACCTGCTGGTCTTATTTCTTTTGATGCAGCCCAGGATACAGTTGGCTTTCTGGGTTGCCAGCACACACTGCTGGCTCATGTTGAGCTTCTTATCCATGAGCACTCCCAAGTCCTTCTCCTCAGGGCTGCTCTCCAGCCATTCTCTGCCCAGCCTGTATTTGTGCATGGGGTTGCCGCATTCCAGGTGTAGGACTCTGTGTGATACCTTCTGTTGACTGATGCTTGTAAGTTTTCACTTAGATTACAAAAAAACCCACGACCTACCACCTGAATAAAAGAGAAGTGGCTCACCTCCACTGGCCCTTCTCTCTGCAACGTGCACTTTGGTTACTCATGCACACTCTTGTTGGTTTCACGTAACTTAGATTGGGTAAACTGCAAAGCCATATGCTAAAACACACAAGCTGAGAAGTTTAAAACCAGCAACAAAACAGAATCTGTAAAGACACCCAGGAAACTGACTGAAATACTGGTAGATTACTTGTTAGGGTTTGCTTCAGCTCACAAATTCTAGCCCCACCACAACCACCACCTCCCTTCTTCCTCCTCCCTCCAGGAAGTCAGGTCAAGTGTGGTAGGATTCTCAGCCATCAATAAACCTATTAAAAACACACCAGCAACCCATCAGTCTTTGCAGGCTCGTTCTGCCTCTTTTAAGTTGCCAGGGGTTGACCATTTGGAATCCCTAAAGGCGCTGTAATTACAGCACAGCAGTAAAATTATCCACAGTTGTAGTGAGGGAGGGACTAAATGAATGTCTCAGGTGTGGTAAGGAGAGAGCACTCAAAGATCATGCTTGCAGTTTATCCTTTTTCTCGATATTCCAGATTTGCAGGGGGAGTGGGGTGGATGTGAAGTTGAGCAAGCAAAGAACATGTTTATCTCTGTCAGTCTGACATGTGCACAACACTAAGTTTTGCATATTATATACAAACAGATGTTTTGGGTTTGCCTAAGACTATGTGGGAAATTTGGGATAGGGAAAATACTGACTAATGAATTAATGCTAGCGGAGAAGTTAAGGACAAAGCAGCAGCTTGCTTTTCTCAGCATACTTACCTGAACGTAAAAAAAGAGAATTGATATGTATGGTATTTGAATACTAACACCAGTTAAGCCCAGTTAATAAGGATCAGGTGTGAGAACAATTGATAGATGAATATGGTTAGCAATGATGCAACAGGTTGTTTAGGCTAGATAACCTACACCTCGAGAGAAGTAGCTGATGAACTTAAATAAATGCCACGTTCTTCAAAATAACTGGGTAATGTCAGAAAGAGAGAAACCTGAAGAGATGAGGTAAAGAAGGGCTGTTTCCAAAAACTTGTTAGGGGTGAGGTGAATTGTCTGAAGCAAAATGGCCAGAGAGGGAAGTGAAATTGAAGTTTTTAATAAATAGGAATCCATGTTCTTGAATGAATAACATGTTTAGGGGGCCGCTTCTATATTCACGTTCTTCTGTCTTTGATTTCTTATCTGTGTTAGTGGTATTTGCTTGCTCTTTCTTGAAGCCTTTTTTTTCCTTATGGGAAAAAAACCTGTTACAGTGGTAACAAAGCAAAAGCCTATATATGCTCTCTGGAAACTAGAACTGTATTTGCTGGTCTTTGGGTTGTGATCTGATGAACCCATCTTGTTTTGGCTATAGAAGTGCTTTTTCGAGAGCTTGTGACAGCTTGTACTTGTGTTTTAGGTTTTCTTTAGGAGCTTTCTTTGAATAAAGGGTGACCTGTTTCATGCCTGTAATAATACAGTTTTCCCTGTTGTTTCTTATGACTTATCTTTCTCATCTATATGCCTTATACAGAGTTGTATTTAGTTAGCTTGCTTCTCATAGGATTTAAATTCTTCTACACTTGACCTTTGTCAAAGATTGTGCCTTTTACCCCATCAAGGAGCAGTTCCACAATTTATCTGTTATATTTTGTCCTTCCAAGTACTTAAGGTGTTGGATAGCTCATCTCCTTCCTAGGCTATTTCTCAACAGTTTTGAGGCTGTGTGCTTGGACCATCTATTCCTGGCTGAACCAGAAATTCCTACTGCAAAAAATTGGACTTTTCCCTTCACCCTTGCATATCAGTGTTTCAAGGGCAGTGCTAGAGTATAATTTCACCCCTTTTCCCCCATAAATCGTGTTGTCTGTTTCAGGTAAGTGGCTGAAAGTTCTATACTTAGAAGTTAAACTCCTGTCCTTACAGACTTAATGTGCAAGGCAAGATGGTCCCCCTAAAGATGGATAAAGAAGTCTGTGTTTGTCTGCCTGCTTTATTTGCTTACTGTTAGGGTTATATATATATAATATGTCTAAGAATTTGTTTCATGAGGAAGTAACCTGAAACAGGTCGCGAATGGACAGATGAAAAGAAAACCTGTATCTCTTCTTACGTAAAGAGTGATGTAACTTGGTTGCTGAAACTTGAAAGACCTCGAGAAGGAGAAATAAGTGTTTTCATTGCCTCAGGACCTGATTGGACTGATAATCAAAAACTTCTGTTAAATGCAGTCTTTTTCAGTGGGAAAATATAATGAAATAACTGCATGTAATGTAGCTTCAAATGTAATAAGGCCATGTGCTAAGCCGTGCCCATCAAATAAAGTAGTTTTGCGTTAGAGAGTAGGTGCTAAAATAAGAGTATAATTAGATATGTTGGTCTAAATTCAGAAGTGCTGTGTAAGATGGTCGTAGACTGCTTAAACCTCTTCACACTCCTGCTGCCCATGGAATCTGGTTATTGCCACCCATCTATGCTTTCTTCCATTTCTACAGCTAAATGCCACGTCAGCCCATACTTCATTTGAAAAGGGTAGAGCAGAACTATGTAAAAAAAAAAAAAAACAAAACAAACCACCAAAAAAAACCTTCCTGGAGATGGAATTAATCCATGTGGCCAGATTTCATATTAATTTATGTACTGTTTATCAGTCTGGATCTTTATGAGAATTAGTAGTTCAGTGGTCTTTTTCTAAGCAAGAAGAGAATAATCTTGGCTATTAAGCCACTAAAAATTAGGTATTTCAGATAGTAGGCCAAGAGTACTCTTGGGGAATTTTCATCAAGAATATAATAAAGCTAGCTACCTGAGTCAAAATACATGTGCCTTGTACTGCGCTGCCCAAGTCGATTTCAGCCTTAGCTGTGCTTGGCTGTTCAAGGAAGCTCAATCAAAATTGAAAAGACAAAATCAGGGTTGTGAGTTTATTTTCTTTTGAGTTTCCACCCATATTGAGTCTTCTTATTTTAAGGGACTATGGTCTTTATCCTTTTAATTTGTCATCCTAATTTCTTAGGAAGCCAAGGTGCTCTAACTGAAAAAAACTTTGACTCTTCATTTTACTTTTGTCACTATTAAGTGTGAACACAAGAGCATATTTTCTGCTTCAGAGAAGCTGACCAGACATAGGCCAAAAGAAGAAACACTGCCTCAAAGAGATGCCGTGGTTATTAACTTAGGAACAGTTAGCTTGTTCATCCTGACTATGCAAATTTTTAAAAGCCTGTATGAATCCTAATGTAATCCGAGTAAGCTGTACTGTGATTTATGACACCTTAATGCAGGGATTTAGATTTTTGCTTGTCTGCCATGGGGCACCAATTTTAGTAAAGAGTTAGCGGGGGGACACAGCGTAACTTGAGCACTGAATAATTTTGCTGCTACAGATACGGCTAAGCCTTATAAACCTGAACATTCTGTATTTAAGTACAGTAAACATTTATGTTTACCCTCTCATGTTTGCTGTTTAACAAGAGAAAAATATATAAGCAGCAATTGTCTGGAACTTGCTACCTACAAAAGATAACACAAAGAACATTCGCACGGGATTTTCTGGGGTCCATATCTGCTATCTGGTGCTAAGGTAAAATATGCCATGTTGTGATGAGTGAAAAACATCAAAAACTCCTCATAATGACCACAAAAGTGATTTTTTAGGTTTCTATCAAGTATCCACTGAGTATGTATTTTTATTTCTGGGACTCCCTTATATTTATTTTCTTTGGTTTTATTCAAGACTTTGCTACGTGGCACGTTGAAACACAGACAGCAAGTCAACTTAGATATTTTGTTTCCCACATATGTATTGTCCCTTCCCTCCGGTGTTTTCTATTTTGTTAATTCAAGTAGATACGTAAATAGATATTTGATTACTTGAGTGTATTTCATTTTCTCTTACTCATACTGCTTGGGGTCTGATTTGTATCATTGAAGTAATGAGTTCTTTTGATTGATTACCATGAGGTTTTTTAACTGAAAATGCATGCTGTCTTTTACAGTAGCATAGAGTGAAAGTCCAGAATACCTCTGAAAAATGAGTTTGTCTTTGCAGTTGCTTGGGAGAAGTCTTTGAGTATAGTATGCTTGATTTTGCTTATGCCAGTCTAAGCCTGGAATAATTTAGGGTAGCTCCCTAGGAAGAGAAAACTGGAAGAGGAAAAACAATTACATTTATAAAGGAGATGGAATAAAAAGAGACAAATCTGGATGCAGCAAATGGAGGCAAAGCTCCGTTTTGGTGAACATTATGCAATGACCTTGCCTATGTTTGTGCTTGGTCAGGCTTAGATTCTGGAAGTGCTATGAACCACATGCTGTGGCTGTTGTTCAGTGACACTTTACTCCTCCAGTAGTCTCACAGTGGGCTATTTGGGGTGTGAGGAACCAAACAAGATGGGTAAGAATAGCATCTGCCCTTATATAAATGCCAACTGGTGCCACTTTTGATTGCTCTTATCTCTATAGGCAGTGTCATTGGTCTGTGTTCATCTGCTGTCCTGCCAGTTTCCTTTAGACACAGCCCAGCTCATCTCCTGTGATGCAGTGTGGTAGCTTGGGGTCTGCTTAGCAATGTTGGGTAGGACAGACCCCAGCTTTTTAAGCTGCGTCGCTGGGAAATGCTCTCCTGGCTGGCATCCAAGGATGCTGGCGCTGTTGGTGTCTCACTCGGGGCAGTGAAGCAGAGTGCAGTCTTTCCTGACTACTTGTTAACCACAGTATGGCCCTGCTGCCCTCAAAGGGAGGGTTGAGGATGTGGGAGAAGCTCTTGTTGGCAACACCATGGAAGCAAAGGTATAGAAATCCTGACCAGAATAAAGGAAGAGACCAAAAATCAGGGAAAGTCATGGTCAGAGGGTAGTATAAAAAAAGCAGGATGCCAATTTAGAGCTCTGATAACATAGTTTAGACCCTCCAAGTCTATAGGGGTAGCTAGCCTGGTGGGCCTTTGCACTAGGCTGTCAGTCTTTTGTCATTCCTGCTACAAACATAATTCACACTGTGGCAAAACATGGCCTGGAAGACCGTACAACCTTCTGGACTTGTTAGGAGAAGCACGTATGTTAGAAGGGTCCATCTAGGTGCAAGGAGAGCTCTTGCACCAGTGTGGTCCAGTAAAGTGTAGTATGAAAGTCAACACCTCGTGAAAAAGACCTGAGAGGTGAAAAGGGCTGTGAGGCTGGAGCAGAACAACTGTGAGCTGTTCTGCACACCTTGCAGGAGCTCTCCAACATGACTGCTGAACATAGTATAGATCCAGCCTGAGAGACCACGTGTTTTCTGTGACTGACGTCTGCAATGGCTGTTTTGCTAAGTTTATGCAATATAAGAATGAATAAGGAATGTCTCCATGAACAGGCAACCATAGGCAGACCCCCAAAGAAGGTCTACTTCATCTTCTGCAAGAGTGAGGTAGGAGTGATCTTAGGTTTCAGTCAGTTTTTTTGACTGGAGTCCTCTTGTATGTGATCTGATCATATGCATTAATCTTGTCCCATTTTTTTCAATTCCACTTTCTGAAGAGAGCTAGGCAATACCACTCTTTATTCCTGGAAGGAGCTTTGGTGGGCTAATGTAGTGGGCATAGTTTAATGGGCTAGTAAGAGGTCCAAAACGAAAAGACCACCCTGCTTCTAAGCAGGTAATGTTGGCCATTGACCATCAGCATCAGTAGGACAGGCTGAATTGGTACTTGCTTTCTACAGTTGTCTTCCAGCCGTGGCTGCGAGGTTGCACAGATGTGGGGCAGCACAGGGAATAGGAGACAGGTTTCACTCAAAGACAGTTGTCCAATCAAGGGAGCTTGTGGACATATAGGAAATCCTTGTCTTAGAGTACAAATATCCATGTCACCAAAACTGCAAATCTGGTTGACTGACCCACTCCGACACTAAAAGTGTGTGGAGCACACTTTGTGGGTTACTTTTATTTTGTCTCTAACTGATGTCTAATCCTGGAAAAACTGGTTGAAGACCTGCTGGGGGTGGGCTGCTTTGGCTGTTTTTTTGTTTGATTGGTGGGTGTTGGTAAATCTTGGATAGTTGCAGCCTTTGGGAAGGGATATTCTCCTTTGGGCTGACATCAAGAAAGTTTCAGGACAGTGGAGGAGAGTTTTGGTAGTTGAGCGTTTGAATCTGGAAATAAGTGGCCACAGGCTTGAGTTGGAAGTGTTACTCGTGGGTGAGTTTGTGAGTTTCTTGGTGAATGTGTTACTGCGTTTCAGGATGGCTCCTCGTAGTCACACTTCTGTAGCCTGTCTAAACAGCCAAGTCAGCAAAGTCTTGCAATTTTCAGCGTGGAGCTTGAGATGCTAGGTGTGAGTTTGGACACCTTGGTGGGATAATAGAGGAGAACTGAGACTGATTTCTGGAAGGGGCAATGATATTACACTGTCAGCTTTGTAAGGGCTGATTTTTAGTGAAGTCAACAAAAGGTTTGCGGGATTGTTTCTATTCTCATTGCTATAAGTGCTACTTTATTTATGGGAAACAATACTTCTGCTCGTCTCCATAAGAAAAAAAACATGATCTAAAGAAGAAACACCTGTATAGCAAAAGGAGCGGAATATCAACTCTTTTGGATTTCCTGCTTGTTATGCTGGTTCTGATTTGGAAATATTCATTCACATTGAATTGTAATATCAGTGTCAGTATGTTAAAATATTTTTTTCCGAATGTAACAATCAAACCTACTTCAAAATTTGTTTCAGCCAATGAAGGATATTCATTGTGTTTTCTTCTGCCTTGTTCTGTATCAGGTTTTTAATTTTCTTCTTATCTCTCAAATACATTGCCCCTGAATTTAGTGAGATAAACTAGAGGTTTTGCGTGTTAGTTGCAGTTCTTCTGTGCTAGTGCATTCATGCTTAGACCACCCTGCTTAAGTTAAATCTCCACTGGGTTATATGTTCCAGGGGTTGTAACCTGATAGTAACAAAGTATAGTGTGTTACTGAGTTTTGCTTGAGATGGTAGGGGAAAAAGTGGCATAAAAAAAAATTGAGCTCATTGGCAATAATAGGCTGTCAGAGGAATGGGAGAAGTTCCATTGTGATGGGCTGCTGTATTTGATGGGCAGTTTGACTTGCTAAATGATTGATTGTGCAGAGCAGAAGAGGCCACGAGTTTTGGAAAGCAATGCATGTTATTCTTCCTGCAACCTTTGTTGACCCAGAAGCTGGCAGGGCAGGGGGGATACATGCTGGCTGAGAGCTCCGCAGCAGTTTGCGAGCGGATTCTTGGTCTAACAGGAACTTTCAAACAAATCTCTTTGTAATTTTTTTTCTTTTTCCAAATTAAGGGTAGGAGTATGGACTCTTGTGCATGTGTTCAAAAACAATGAAACTATATGTGACCTGGTGAATGCAGGCTAGGATGCATTTTAAGCTACCAGTTCAAGTGGAGCTACAAGAAGAGCAATCATTTGATTTTTTTTTTATTATTTTTTTTTTCTTTTTACTCTTTATCCTCCCCTTCCCCCTTGCTGCCACTTTTAGAGAAGGAAGAGGTACATTTTAACCTTTTGTCCTCGGATTTGATACACTGGGGCTTTCAGTGGTTTTTTAAAGCATAAGTACCTCTTCTGAAGGTACATTCTGAATCAAGGCCCTTGTGTAAGGAAACACCAGCTTTGGTTGTATTGTGTCAGCTAAGTTTCAAAGATAGTTTCACTTTTGGTTTCTAGGATCTTCCTGATTTCTGTAGGCTTTCCAGCATGTCTTTCCAGTCTTGTCTTATGTAGTGATACAAGGAGGGGGGGGATGGTGCTCTGAGCTCCGGTATTGAGAGGAGGGGATCTGTCACAGGATGCGAGTCTGTTATCAGGATGTGAAATGACACTTCTTCTGAAGACATTCAGAAAGCCCTTACTAAAACTAAAGCAAGAATAAATAGTGATACATCCTCCCCCTTAGCCTCCCCCCTTTCCCACCTTGGGCTGGTTGCCATATCAGGGTCGAGAAGATCCATTAAAAAGACAGAGCGGTGACTGAGGTCCTGCCAACGCCACTGGTAGCCATGTGGTAGGTGGTTGCTTCTGCAGCCTCCCTGCAAGAGGATCAGGTTGGCAGCACCTGCTGCTTTAACCTCAGTACTTGGAATATCTTCTGAAGTGGATTTGTCGACACCTGTCCCACTCCTCATCTGCTGAGGCTTTCCTGTCTTCAGTCTCCTTCTTCAATGGAAGAGTGAGCTCAGTGGAAGATTCACCTGTTTTTTTCTTTAGCGGCGCTTTCAAGTGAAGATACGCTCTGCTTGGGACATGCAGATGGACCTGCCTTTACTAAGGGTTGTGAAGGAAGGTCTGAAAATGATACCTATGGTGTTTTCGGGTGTAGTAAATCTTCCAAGGAGGTAGTACCAGGGATTGCTTCTGTGCTTTGGTAGGGTCAGTGAAATTCCCTATAAATAAATTCTGGTTTGAAAGAGTTGTCGATGAGGAAAGTGAAATGACGTAGCTGCTCAATAAAACCAGCCAACAATTTGTTCAATCAGCTGTCTTTTACTTCCCTAGGCCAGCATTAATTACTGTTGACTATTTAGATTTAAAGAGTTATGTTTTCTTAAGTATACTTATAATTTTTAGTACCGACATCCTCATGCTGTTGTAGAGAGCTGCTTTCTCATTGCTTTCATTTTTATGGGCAGTGGAAGTAGAAGAGCCTTTAATTAGCAACGCTGTAGCTTTTCATTTCTTAAATGTGGTTGCACTGTAAACTCCCCCAAGAGTTTTGGGGTAGTCCAGCTCTTTATCTATTAACATGCTCTGCAAAATAACGGCACAGAGAATTGCGGTCAGCCCATCTTCTGTGACAGAAATGTGTTTGGCGAAGAGTTCTTCCGCAGTAAAGGAGACAGCTGTCACTGCTGGCCTTTTCAGTATTGAGACTGGGTAGGTCTGGTGCATAAAAGTGCAGGCGTTAGAAATGCAGCAGTGGAATTGGCAGCTACCTCTAGCAGGAAGTTTTTAAGTCTTCTGTGTGCTGGAGGAGCATTAACTAAAATACTTTACTCTCTAAACTGTCAACACCATCCCTTTGTCCAGAACATACAGCTTGGTTCTTTACCTATTTCTTTCAAACAAATACTACCTGTGTACAAAATAATTTTTACGAAACTTTCTCCGATTGCTGTTTCAGACTACACTGGCACACATCATAGCCAACAGCAGCAAAAAGAATGGCACGAGGTTTGTGACGCTGTCAGCCACAAGTGCCAAGACAAATGATGTTCGAGATGTCATCAGCCAAGCCCAGAATGAAAAAAGACTCTTCAAGAGAAAAACCATCCTCTTTATTGACGAGATCCATCGTTTCAATAAATCTCAGCAGGTATTGCACTACATCGCTTCTTGGGAGCAGCCTTTGTCAGCATTTCCCTAAAATTTCCCCCTTTGCCTTAGGATGATAGCTTACTTTAGGCTTTTGTTTATAATGTTAATGTTTTTAATAGCTGAATTAGGGAGAAACAGAAATTAAATTTCATAACAAACTTCTCATTGATGTTTACTTACTGTGATTCAAAGATTTAAATAAAAGTCTGAGCTATACTTGCAGTTTACTTATTTCTGCAGAGTCCTGTTAGTAATATTTGCTGTATGTATCTTCATTTCAGCCTCCTCCACAAGGGTAGTATTTTGCATTACCTTTAAAAACGTCTGGAATGTGGATGTGTCTAGGGTGTTTGTTTGCTTTAATGTTGCTCCCTCTTCTCAGTGAGAAGAAAGACCATAGTCATACTATGGAAAGCTTGAATCATGTACTACAGGCTGCAGTTTCTATATCAAACCATACCCCAACCTTCCAATAGTTTTCAGAGCCATCCTATAGAATTATGTAGGGAACTGTAGCCCTAAAGATTGAGTCAAGGAGTATTTAGAAGTATCCTCACTATTATATTTGATACAGCAATTTCATGATATCTTACGTTTGCCAAGCAATAAACCAAAGTCACATAAATAAACTAAAAATTTGCAGATCTCTGACACTTTCTTTTCAGCTGGTAGGGTCATTCTTGTTGCGAGCACGAGTTACTGAGGTGAATAGCCCATAATGTGCTGTGTGCGTGAAATTAAATCATTTAGATAGCTGAGCAGATGAGCTGCCGTGTCAGTGAGGTTATTTGTCATATCACCAGGGAACCCAAAGACTCACAAGACATGAAAAACATAGCCTACTCACATGGAATGTTTCAGGTTGTCATTGATTGCGATCAGCTTTTTCTGCTTCCCTCCCATCCTCAGGACACTTTCCTTCCTCACGTCGAGTGTGGGACAGTGACCCTGATAGGAGCAACCACGGAAAACCCTTCCTTCCAAGTCAACGCTGCTCTTCTGAGTCGGTGCCGGGTGATTGTCCTGGAGAAGCTCTCGGTTGAAGCAATGGAAGCGATTCTGATGCGGGCTGTCAGGTCTTTAGGCGTCCAGGTTTTGGGCCAGGACAACCAGCACGGCAGCTCCGCGACTGGTGGCAGCGGCAAGAGCTCGGAGTGAGTACTTTATGGAGTGCAGGGTGTTAACACACACAGCCCTAGGAATTGACCGCCTGCCAGGGAGAGAATGAAGCAGTTGGGGGGTGGGAAGAGAAACCCTAGCCACTTCTGATAGTANTGGCTCTCCATCCAAAACATAATATCACCATCTGGATTAGGAGAGAGAGTTTTGTACTTGGATCTGTAGCTCCTGACTCACCCTCCCAGGATATTTAAATCCATTCTGCTGCTGAGGATTTGCTGTGGAAGCTTGTTACTGGGTCTTTGTCATGTCCTCATGTGTGTTCTTCTTGCTACTGATTGTAAAAGCATCATGTTGCCATTAAGTGGTAGATGGGATATCCCCCCTTAAATTAATTTGGAAGGGCCTGACAAAAGTTTGTTGTTTTCTGAGAATTTTTTTTTATTTTCATAAAATCAGGGAGGATACTGTGCAGGATAAGTGCTATGGTATGTTTTATGGTATGCTGTGGGGAGAGGGGGCTGTTGCTGTGAGGTGTTAATAGATAGTTTTAAGATAGACTGTCTCTGCTCCTTGCTGTCCATGCAAGATAGAATCATGCTAAACACTTGGAAAAATGTTGGAATTTTGGAAAAAGTGTTTTGGAAGAAACGAGGTCCAGGTTTGTCCATAGGGGATGTTATCTGCCTTCTGAAATGGCTGGCTGGCAAATAAGAGTAATGTCTGGTACTGTTCTACTTTCATGCAAGTTGTTACAGTTCCTTTGTGTTGATGCTTCTCTGTTCTAGTAATTTACAGTGTATTGACATGGAGGTAATTGGGCAGGCACTCTATAAAATTAACAAGAGGGAATCCACTTTGTCTTCTAGCTTTATCACAGAATGTAAGCACTAAGAATTGCTGGCCTGAATGCTGAGGTCAGGGCAGGGAGAAGGAAAACTATTCCCTTTTTATTTTTAGGGCATCCTGCCTCATGGCTTACTCATTTGTAGCTTTTACATACTGTAGTAATGTGAATTTTAGAAGAGAGGGCAGTACTACATGTCAGCCTTAATGTAATGGCACAGCTGTGGCTGTGACTACACCCTGACTGGGGTTCAGAGACTTCCCTTTCTGTACAGGATTAAAGTACAAGGCATAGTTTCAGCTGCAGTTGTTTGGGTGTGGGTTTCGCTAGACTCTCCGTGTCTGTAACCTTCCGTTAGCTATGAATGATTTAAACAGCACGGTGTGGTGCTTCATCAAACTGGAAGAAGTCTGGCAGGTAGATTGTCAGACTAGCACAGTTTCAGAAATCTATCCATGCAGAGAGAGGGCCCCACTCCCATTGGCTAACATGGGAGCCAAGCATTTAAAAATAAAAATGGGGTTCAGAGTTTAGGGGCATTTGTAGTTGTGCCTTAGTGTCAGAAAAGACAAGAGAGACTTATGTGGTTCTAGTCTGTGGTTGATACATACTCTTGCTGATGAGTTTGGTGGTTTTTAAGCCGTCCTGTCCCTTACTGTGGTTCCAGTTTTGGTCCTTCTCCTTGTTTCGCTGTCCATGCCATTTCTGCTCCTTCGTTTCTTCTCCACCTACTAATCTGCAGGAACAGATGTGTCTCACCTTCTACCTCTTAGCCTCCCTGCCACCATGAAGCAGGGCTGTTGTCAGATACAGGCAGGTAAGTGTTAATGCTGTCCTGAGGAATAAATGAAAGTCACCAATTACAGTTGAATTGGTTGTTCAGTGTGTTCACCTTTGCTCCAGACTTGGAAAAGGACCTGTAAGGCAGCATATTCCCAAATGTGGGGCATGTCTGCTTTGAAAATGCTCCAGAGATCTAATCAGAAGGCATAAGAAACATGTATGTTGAATTTTGGATTTCATTTTCCCCGTGAGTCTCCCTTCCAAAACCACAGAGGTGTTGTATGAAGTCCTACATGTGCTGCTTGGCCTCAGTTTATCAGATGGTCTTGGTATCACATGACAGGATAGATGACCTAGACGAGATTTTGAAGAAGAGGATGATTCTTTGTGGTCTCTCCTATTACTATGAAGAATAAGGTGAGGATGAATCTTGCTTAGTCTGTACAGACGTCTTCTGTGCTCAACAAGAACGGAGCCATCGCTGACTAATTCGATAGCTTTCATCACCTCTGCACTCCATGCAGGTGCAGCAGTTGTCACAAGGAAAGTGTACTGCACACAAATCTGTTTCCTTTTAAGTTTTCTTGGTTGGATTTTTCTTTTGCTTCCACCATTGCTGCAGCTTTCTGATAAGGTGATGTCAACTGGCTTCTCCTTCATTCTGCTGTAGCATTTTCTTGCTGTAAAGCTGAAATAGAGC
This sequence comes from Thinocorus orbignyianus, assembly GCA_013400375.1. NCBI lineage: Eukaryota > Metazoa > Chordata > Aves > Ciconiiformes > Thinocoridae > Thinocorus > Thinocorus orbignyianus. Next base: position 645,945 of record VXBW01004602.1, read on the forward strand.
TAGCAGGAGGTGTTACCTACTGTGGTATCTTTTTATTTGTTGCATCATTGCCCTCATAAAGCCACTTCAACAGTTTTTGTATTAGCTACTGGATTTCTTTAGGATAAGGTGTACTTTTTGTTGTATTTTCATCAACTTTACCACCATCAAAGTGTGTCTCTTAAAGCCTGCAGTGAATTAAGCTGAAAGACAGGGGAATATGAAAGGAAGAAACACAGGCCTGAAGAAGGAAAGGAAGGAGAAGTCAATGTTAAAGATGCTTTGTATTGCTGAGAACTTGCTTGTGCTTTCTGTGGTTGACACTGTCTCAGTAAGAGCTTGAACTGTTCCAGGTGTACACTGATACACTACACTTGTACTGTGTCGCTGATGGAGGAAATCAAGTTCTCATTTTCTTGGCTTATTTTTGTCACAGAATCACCTAAGTTGGAAGGGACCTTTTGAGATCATCTAGTCCAACCAATGGGGGGGGGGGAACAAAACAAAACAAAACAAA